>JARQOC010000006.1:303597773-303952773 GCA_033576535.1 Allobates femoralis | reverse complement strand
CGCACCCCCGCCATTCGCTGCCGACATCCCCAGCCCCGTCGCCCCGTGTGACGGGGCCCTAAGTGGTCTGGTTACAGTGTGGCAGTATTTCTCACTTGTATGTGGTATTATTGGTCTTGGTATAGTGGATTGTGGTCGGTAATTTATTATTTATGATATTAATGAGGTGAAGATTCTTTATTTCCAATAGAGATTAAATGCTTGGAAGTTTAACCCTTCCCTGTCCAGTGACTATTAAATAGTGGCAAATATGAACTTTTAGAGGTTCTCCGGTGAAAACAAGTAATCATCTTTTCTAAGGCAATTGTGCATATGTTCAGTATTTGGTAAGATTTTTACCTTAGAATTTGTAGCCAAAACCAGGAGTGGATAAAACAAATAAAGGAAAAGTGGTGCCCCTGTTTCTATAATACTTTTCCTCCCGGTTTTGGTTACAAATGCTAAGGTAAAATACTGACCAAATACTCAACATGTCCATGTGGCCTTTGGCTAAGTGATAAGCTTTTCTCCCCATTAGAGTGGAGCCCTCGGTGGCTGTGAGTGCTGTGCTTGGCTTTTTCTGGAAGCCCCAATGATGATGAATGGAGCCGCGGTCACATCATTACTGGCCGCTGCATTTTATAATGGGGATACAAGTGCCACAATCTTCTGACAGTTCAGTTTCCACTGGTCGGATTTCACCAATAAATAAGTGATCACCTACCGAATCTGTGGATCACTGATAACTTGTTTCTCCAAAGAAATCCTTTAATGCAAACCACAGCAATTCAATAGGAAGTGATCCAATTCTATAGTGGCCGCGCTCCCCGTGGTAATGATTTTAAGAACTTCTTGTCCACAAAAAATTTTATTCCTCAAAACATGCGAGAATATAAAAACGGATACAACGCGTTTCGGCAGAGACAACCGCCTTCCTCAGGTACCTGTTAGCCAGTTGAAAAAGATTACTCTCAGTGGGAGAAGCAAAATAGTAATCTTTTAGTTGTGATACCTTTTAATGTCTAAAGGTGCAGTCACACATAACGATCACTCCAACGATCCCGACAGCGATAACGACCTGCCGGGATCGCTGGAGTGTCGTTACCTGATCGCTGGGGAGCTGTCAAACAGGCAGATCTCCCCAGCGATCAGGCCCTGGGAGCCACCTCCCACATCGCTCCCTGCTTAGCGCTGTCTTGGCAGAGCAGGGAGAACGCTGGTAACTATGATAAACAGCGCGGTATCCGGGCAGCGCACGCTGCTTGGATACCCGCTGTTTATCATAGTTACCTGTGTTCTCCCTGCTTACAGGCAGTGCTAAGCAGGGAGAACGCTGGTAACCATGGTAAATGCCGGGTATCTAGGCAGCGCGCGCTGCCTAGATACCTGGTGTTTACCATAGTAACCAGCCCTGTGAAGTCACAGATCGCTGGTTTCTCGCTGTCACACGCAGCGATGCGTGCTGACCAGCGGGAAACCAACGATCAAAAAATGACCCAGAGCACTTTGCAGCGATCAGCGACCTCACAGCAGGGGCCTGATCGCTGCAAAGTGTCACACATAACGACATCGCTGGAGAGATCGTTGTAACGTCACAGTTACAACGATCTCTCTAACGATATCGTTATGTGTGACTGGGGCTTAACAAAAATAAGGTAATTGATGTTACAAAGCAAGCTTTCGACACTTCTCACGTCTCTTTATTGGGCGTCAATAGGAGGTAATCCAATTCTATGGTGGCCGCGCTACCCATGGTAATGATTTTAAAAACTTCTTGTCCACAAATAAAATGTATTTCTCAAAACATGCGAAAATATAAAAAATGGATTCCTGAGATACCTGAGGAACGCGGTTGTCTCCGCCGAAACGCGTTGTATCCGTTTTTATATTCTCGCATGTTTTGAGGAATAAAATTTTTTGTGGACAAGAAGTTCTTAAAATCATTACCACGGGGAGCGCGGCCACTATAGAATTGGATCACTTCCTATTGAACCTTTATGCCTGTGGGAATCCGTGGCAGGACCCAATACAGGATCAATTCAAGGCGAGCAGCAGACCTGGATAAATATCCAAAGCGTGAGGAGGCTTTGGAAAAACCATATGCTTGAAGTTTTATGGCAAGAGGTGAGTGTATAAAACTTCATTAAAAGGGCACCAGAGAGTTACATTGGTAACGCGCTGAGATTGGCGCCGCATGTTTGTTTTTTATATATACCCTACAGGGAATCACCAAACCACAGCAATTGTACATCAAAGTTATGGTGAGCGCACAGTGATGTGCTGGAGATGCCTATATAATAGGTGTAATGGGTAACAGATATATATAGCATATATATATTGCATATAGCTGAAGGGTGGGCCCCTGGAGTCAATATCCCTGGTGGGCCAAAGGCACCCCAGTCCGACCCTGGATGCAATACCCTCCTGTGACGCACTCGTTGAGGGGCGCCACACATACTTTCATCCTCTGGCATCTTTACCTTTTACCGACATTGATCTGGTCCCATGCCACCATCTTGTGATTCCCAGTTCACCTATATGCTCTGAAGCAAGTGTGTGCAGGTGTGGAATGATGAATGCCCTGAGCCTTGATGCACAGGAAAAAACCCACACATTTTTGTATTTGGTTTGTGATCCCTACAAAGAAGTTTTTACACTTTAGAAACATGTAACCATGGTTTATTATATTTTTCAGACTATAACATGCACTCCCTCCTCCTCAAAATCTTGGAGGAAAGTGAGATTATGTCTTAGGCTCCATTCGCACAGTGCGTTTTTCGTCTATTTTTGCTCGTCAGTTTTTCTAGCCAAAACCAGGAGTGGGTGATAAATACAGAAGTGGTGACGTGTTTCTATAAAACCTTTCCTCTGATTGTTCCACTCCTGGTTTTGGCTACAAAAACTGACAAGCAAAAACAGACCAAAAACGCACAGTGCGAATTGAGCCTTATAGTCCAGATATACCTGCTTGCGCCTTAAAGGGGCAGGGTAGAAGTGGGTCAAAGGAGGTAGGATCTGATGCTGGAGTTAAGTGTGACCGCTGTTGACTACTCCCCATGATCATAATCCTGCACACAACTCATCACCACATCTGGCGCCCACTATTTATATTCACCTTCCCCCCTCAAAATCTTGGAGGAAAGTGGGGTTTCATCTCATAGTTCGGATATACCTGACTGTGCGTGGAAGGGGCAGCGTAGAAGCGGGTCACAAGAGACAGGAGTCAACGCTGGAACTAACAATGTGCCCACTGTATAAGAAAATAAATATTCTCTACACCCTATGTCCATAATCCTGCACACCTCTCGGCACTCCTGCTGGTGCCCCATGTTAAAGAGAATTTATATTCAATGCTCCCCACATGCAGAATCCAAGGCAGGTAGCAGCAATATCCTAGCAGCTGACATTGGTGCAAGTGGGCATGTGTGGTATTGACATCATGTGCTGCCCACTTACACTTTGAAGTCAGCAAAGGTGAGTAAAATCATTTACTTTTTTAAATATGTTTGTGTTTACACACAGCGGTATATAAAGCAAATACACCTTAGTGCATAATCTCCCAGCAATCTATAACACATACCACCAGTATATAACACACACATACATCAGTATGTGACAGACTAGTAAAGCACATATAAAAATATAACACAAATACACCTCAGTGTATAATCCCCCGCAGGGGAAAACACAAACACATAAGTGGATAACACACACATATCAGTATAAAATGGAAACATATCAGTATATAACACGAACACACAGCTGCATAATCAGACAGCTGCAAGCTGCCATCCTCAGCTGCATAATTTTACTTTGTCTGGCAAAAAAGATGGGTGGGCTCCGCCCTAATTTTAATTGCCAGCCAAGGTAAAACTAGACAGCTGAGGGTTTGTATTCTCAGCAGGGTGAGGGCCCATTGTTTCAGGGACCCCATGATAAAGAATGGCAAAAGGTTAAAAAAAGGCACCACACAGAGAAAAATACTTTATTAGAAATAAGTACACAGACATGCTTAGGGACGCTAACTTTATTACTCCCAAGTACCCCTCCACGATCCTGGTCTTCAGTTTTCTGTCTTCTCTCTTCAAATGATGCAGCTCTGCTATATCAGTTAGCACAGGGAGGAAGAACGTTTCTGCTCCCCGTGCTGTTTGATCACTCAATGAGTGAGCAGAAACTGCGGCTTGGTAAGCAGTGATGTACACGCTACCACTGTTGCCATAGTAACCTAACTAGTGATTACTATAGCAACGGTGATCTCCGATCACCTGATTACCGGTGTCACTATTCACGCAGCTCCTGCATGAGCCGACTCACGCAGGAGCCGCAGGAGTTAACTCCCTGTTTACCAGCGCTGCTATTCACACAGCTCCTGCATGATTAGGGTACTAAAGCCTCCCTAATCTGTGACCTCCACCTCAGCGCTCCACCAGATGGCTACAATATATTTCTTTTTATATATATATCTTTTTTTTTAACCCTTTATTGGAGATTCTTAATGGCCGGGTCTAACTTTACCTGACAGTAAGAATCTCAGGGCTTAATACCAGCTGGTAAAACAATAGGCGGCCTGGAAGTGATTCAGCGGGAGATTTAGACGCCCAGGAGCAGCAGCAGGAGTCTGGTAAGCCTGATCTACGTGTTCTATCTATCTATCTTTACTAGATTCTGCACAGTTGTATGGCAGAACAGTATACAGACAGTGTACACCATGTCTGTATACTGTTCCCATGCAGTTTAAGCATGTTCTCATCCATCTCTGACTTTTTATAGCCCCCCAAGACTTTGTGCTATTCGGTGTGAGCATCTTTTTTTCCTTTGGTTATACTGCACCTGACAATCACAGTAATGCTATTATCAGAGATGAATATGGCATTACTATGACTGGCAAGCAATCCCAGCATGTTTATTGACTGAAAATCAGTCAGGAAACATGCTTTTCAGCTCACTTGAATATCACAAGTAAAATCCCAAAAACGTGCAATGAGTATTGTGAATACTGTACTATTCTTGCAAATAGCGAGTAGTAACAAGTGTACTCGGTCATCAATATACATACCAAAAAATAATTCTTACAGCTTCTGTTAGAAAGGTCATTAGTGTAATAAAAGGGCATTTAGAACATATAAATCTGATAGTTCAGCCCTAGCGTTTAAAAATTACAACGTGCTGAAATGAATCTGTAAAAAGTAATCAAATCAGCTAAAGTACAAAATGAATGGCAGATATCCAAGGAAAGCCAGACAAATCCCAAAAAATTATTTAAATATATACACTCTTCAACATTGAAATTGCAACACCAAGGAAGAAAAATTGTGAAGTTATGGAAATCAAAGGATCAATATCTGTATGCAGATAATAAAAAAAAAAAGGAAACAAAGTTATCTTGATTTATTCAGTATTGCATGTAAGTGCTGGCATAGAAATCCTTGCGTATACTTGCCTTGGCAGCTATGAATGAGGTTGTTAATGGTTGTCTGAAGAATCTGTAAGGCCAGAGTCACACATCCGTTGAATAAATACACGACACGACGTATGACAATCTCGGTGAACATGTAAGTCATCCGTGTTACTCATGCCAGAGAAAAACTCATTCCACTGAAATAAATGTGACGCATTCTTTAGAATTACAATGTTTTTTTTTTACCATATTAGGCTGCTTTCACATCAGCGGTAAACGCTGATCGCGGCGGTTGTGGTGAAAAAAACGCAACTGCTGCGATTACCACATAACGGCCGAAATCGTGGCACACTTGCGCAAAGCCCCATACAATGTCTATGGGGCTTGCGGTAAGTGTGCGACAGGTGCGGCAAGTGCGGTTTCGGCACTTGCGGCAGGTGCGGCCGCGAAAAAAAACGCCGCACCTACCGCAAGTGCCGAAACCACACCTGCCGCAGACTTACCGCAAGCCCCATAGACATTGTATGGGGCTTGCCGCAAGTGTGCCACGATCGCGGCCGTTATGCGGTAATCGCGGCAGTTGCGGTTTTTCTCACCGCAACTGCCGCGATCAGCGTTTACTGGTGATGTGAAAGGGGCCTTAGAATGTTTTATTTTACCATGGTAACCATGTCAGCTGCGTCATCAAGTGACCTCACTCATGGCACAGCTGTCACAGCCGCAGCTCTCCGTGTAGTGATTGTGTGCTGGAGGTTGCACTGATGCTTCAGCTCAGTGCAAGCTTCAATGCAGCAGAGCTGAGATGCTATGAGGGACATCATTGTGGATTAGCGGCGGAGGCTATATTTGGGAACTAATAAATCGGTCAAAGAGGGTTGTCTGTATGTTGCATGCAAATAAAGAATTTTTGTCTGTGTGTTTCATTTCAAAAACGGATTTTCCTCTGTTGTCTGGGTTGTTTAATAACTATTTACTCATGGGATTGGTAATGTGTGGGTGTAATAGACTCCTGAACATTACAATCTAGGGCTTAATGAGAGCTGTCAATACTCAGCTGTCATTAAGCCCTTCTATCACCTCTTTTCTTTTCTTTTCAAAATTCTTTTTATTGTTTTTTCAAAAGTAATACAACGATATAATGTAAACAATATATGAACATTGTGAATAATGCAAACAGAGCTTTTTTTCATGAGGATATATAGTACAAAAAGATTAGTAACGAGATAAAGAAAAGGCAAAAAGAAAGAGCAATGCTCTTGATAGTATCAACGCCTTGTCAAGTCTGGTGTACATCATAATATCTGTTACAGCGAGATATGTCATGTTAGGTGCTAAAGAAGTATTGTATTTCAGTCAGGAGAGCCCTTGTGTGCTCTCGTCGGTGTTCCTTAAGTTACCAAAGCTCTTAGACTCTTTCTGCCGTGATAGCTCCATTCGCATTAGAGTCTGAGATCAAATATTAGTATGTATCTATAAGAGTAAATTAAATCTGGTAGTAAGGAGAGATATAGTCAGAAAGAAGATAGAAAGAAATTAGTGGGGAGGAGGGTAGGGAGGGGAAGGGGAAGTATCAGGCACTATTGATCAATATGGGTATGGGTCGTATGATATGGTCTCTATCTCTTCTTATAGTAGTAGGATTTCCACGGTTGCCATATTTTTAGATGGTTGGAAGTGGTGTTATTCACTGAGGCCACAATCTCGGCCACACGATATAGAGAGTGGATTTTCTCTTCCAATTGTGGCAGCGTAGGTGTCTCATGGGATTTCCAGTGCAACGGTATCAACAGCTTTGCTGCACTCAAAATGTGTTGTGCTAGTATAGAGTGTAATTTGTGATCGGGCCAAATCAGGAAATGAAGCAAAGCCTAGTTGGAGTGATTTACTCGTGATTGTCTCTATAATCTTCTCCACCATTTTCCAAAACAGAGTTAGCGTTGGACAGTTCCACCACATATGTAGATAAGTGGCTTCTTCAGCTCCGCATCTCCAACATTTGGAGGGATGGTTAATGTCCCATAGTCGGACTTGGTCCGGGGTATAATACCATCTCGTAACGACTTTATATGAGGATTCCTGAGCTCTTACGCACTGTGTCGGGCCGTGGGAATGGGAATATATGTATCGCATCTGTGATGGCGTAAATTTATATCCCAAATCTTTTTCCCAGTGCGCTATGAATGCCCTCTTAGGGTTAACATCTATGGATAATAATATGTGGTAAATTTTTGAGAATATCTTTTTCGGCTTTGTCACCGCCGCACAGAGCTTCTCGAACTCAGTTAATCCCCTATTAAGGTCTGATTTTTTCAGAAGCGGGTGGAGAATATGTCGTATTGCGTTATATTGGATAAAGTTTAAGTTAGAGAGGCCAGGCATAGTTCGTATGTCCTTAAAGGATATAACGGCTCCGTCTTGTTGTAACTGGTCTACAGGGTGTTTATATTGCTCTCGGTATCGCTTTGTTTCTAAGTGGGCGAGCACATCGTTGAGATTAGCTAATGGAGTAAGTGGCGGCATTAGGTGTTTCATTTCTTTTTGCCAAATCTTCAGGGTAGATCTGGTGAAAGGGTTTGGTGGGGATATAGTTTGTTTCAAGTTGGAGTGAATTAGAAAGAGCGATCTAAGATTGTAAGGTGCTAGAGCATCTTCTACTTGTAACCATTGTTTATCTTTAGTGCTTCTAATTATGTCCACTATTCTAGAGATTTGTGCTGCTCTATAGTATAGTTTAATGTCTGGAGCCCCCATGCCACCTAGGTGTTTGGGAAGTGACAGTGTGCGTTGTGATATGCGAGGTTTCCTGCTCTTCCACATATAACTGATAAAGAGTGAGTTCACTTTAGTAAGGAAGCTAGTCGGAATAGAAATTGGTAGCATCTGAAAAAGATAATTAAATTTGGGCAAAATTAAGCTTTTCAGTATGTTCTTTCTCCTCATCCACGAGAGATATGTGTCTCTCCAATTTTGAATGAGAGCAGTCGTGGATGTAAGAAGAGGAAGAACGTTTAGTTTAAATAAGTCACGGTGATTTCCACTTATCTTTACCCCCAGATAGGTAATGTGTTGTTTAGGCCAGGATAGAGGGTATAAAGCTTTCAGTTTTTGAAGGGTGTTCGGTTTTATTTGTATCCCTAGAGCTTCGGATTTTGAAACGTTTATCTTGAAATTGGAAAGTCTTCCATATTGGTCCATCAGGTCCAAGAGGGTATGGAGTCCCCTCATGGGATTCGTCAGAAACACTAAGAGGTCATCTGCGAATGCTGCCGTTTTAAATTGTTCTCCAGCTATCGTGATGCCCTCTATGTTATGGTTACTCTGAATCGCCATCAGTAGAGGCTCCATTGCCATCACGAACAGCAGCGGAGACAACGGGCAGCCCTGTCTGGTACCATTACCAATAGGGAATGTCTGAGTTATGGAATTGGTTGACGGTACATTGCCATAATAGATGAAATTAGTGCCGTGGGCAAGTTAAATCTCAAGAGAACTTCTTTAAGGAAGGTCCAATCCACTCTGTCAAACGCTTTCTCTGCGTCTGTGCCCAAAAGGACTAGGGGGAGATTGTGTGTTTTAGCGTGTTGTATTAGGTGTAAGACTTTGTGAGCGTTATCCTTCCTCTCTCTGCCCCTCACAAACCCTGTTTGATTCGTTGAAATCAAGTGAGGCAAAAGCGTCGCCAACCTGTGAGCAATCATTCCGGCCATCAGTTTCAAGTCTACATTTAATAAAGATATAGGCCTGTAACTGCTACACAAGGCTGGGTCTTTACCTTCTTTATGTATCAATGAGATCCTAGCTTCAAGCATTTGACCAGGTAATGGTTGGCCTGCTAGCGTTGAATTGCATAATTTTAGAAGATGTGGCAGGAGCAGAGAGGAGAAAGTCTTGTAATATAAGGCAGGGAATCCATCAGGACCAGGTGCCTTCCCCTTGGGCAGCGTGACAGAGTGGACTGGAGCTCCTGAAGTGTAAAGGGTTGTAGAAGTGATTGCTGATCTGTTTCAGACAGGGTCGGGAGCTGCAGGTTCTTTAGAAAGACCTCCGCCTCACGGCTCCTCTGATGGACAGCTTCTGTGGAGTCATTAGAACGTAAGTTGTATAAGTGGGTGTAATAATTAAGAAAAGCTTGTTCTATGTGAGTTTGATCTTGTGAGTCAACCCCTCTGTCATTCTTAATTGAATATATCTGTGTACGTGACTGTTGTTTACGTAGATAAGAAAGCATAACTTTTGAGGCTTTATCGCCGTGAACAAACATTTTAGTTTTCCATGTTCTATAATGTTTCGCTGAGGATGTATTAATTAGGTCTTTTAATCGTGTCCGTTTAGATGTTAGTAAGTTGAGTATATCGGGGGTCTTGATGTTTTTTATGTTGTAGCTCCAGCTCTGTAATCTCATTATAGAGTTGTTGGGTTTCTGAGTGTCGCTTTTTATTCAAATAGGACGCCATTGATATCAGTTCCCCCGTATCACAGATTTATGCGCCTCCCACAGGGATTGATCGGAGCAATAGGGTGTCTGATTGTCTCTAAAATATTGTTGGAGTCTCTCTAAAAGTCGTTTTTTCATGTCAGGGTGTTCTAATATTGTTTCGTTTAGTTGCCATGATCTGCATGTCAAGTGGTGTTTATTAGTAGAGATTGATGTCAGTACCGCCGAATGGTCTGAGAAGATACTGGGTTTTATCTCGGATGATTGTATATTCGGTAATGCCCTCCTAGACACAAAGATATAGTCCAATCTATGGTAAGACTTGTGTGGGTTGGAGTAGTATGTGTAGTCCCGAGACGTCGGGTTCATATATCGCCACGTATCTATTAATTGCATGGATTGTAAGCATGCACGGATCTTAGTCAAGTCTCTACCCGAGATTGAGCTCTTCTGTTTGGTGGTATCTAGTAACGGCTCTATCGCAATGTTTAAGTCGCCCCTAAAACTACTAGACCTTCTCTAAATCTCTCCACTTTTTTCAATGTAGCCAGTATCCATTTCAGCACTTTCTTGTTTGGGGCATAGAGGCTACCAAGAGTTACTAAGTGTGCCTTTGAGCAGGCCTTTAATTAGGATATATCTGCCTTGCGGGTCCACTAGGGATTCCCGGAGTTGGAATTGTGTATTCTTCTTAAGCGCTATTGATACGCCTCTGGCCCCGGTTTGGGTGGATGTGGCGTGGAACCATCTATCAAACACTGATTTCTCAAAATTAGGGATCCTGTTTGGTTTGAAGTGGGTTTCCTGAACAAATAGAATATCGGTCCCTTGTTTTTTAAGAGTATGCAGTGTTGGATTTCTGGTGCCTGGAGAGTTAAAGCCGTGAGCATTAAGAGATGTATAAGTTAATACGTTACCACTTGTCATTGACTCTTGAGTTGTTTGTTTGTTGATTAAGCCTTGGAGACGAGGATCGTTCGTGCCTGATAGGGTGGGGGAGAGTAGGGTCTGGGTGGGGGGGGGAGGGGGAGGAACAGCAGAGAGGGAGGTAAGAGTGTGGTGAAAGTAGAAAGAGAAGGAAAAAAGAAAAGCATTAAAGTATCAATAAACAATTCACTTTTAGGGTTAGCATTTCCCATTAGTGTGGACTATTGGATCGTCGTTTTCCAGTCCAGGGAGGACCACTCCTCCGTTGTTATCTTGGTCGCAATATTATTTAGAAAACACATAAAGACATAGTATTTCAAAATATCAAAGTATTTCAAATTATTTTCTCTTAAATTTACTGTTTAGACCTAACAGGTACACATGTTTCGGCTTCTATATAAAGATTAAACGATTCAGTCAAGGGTAGGATGTATCGGGTGTATGATGGCGGTTGGGGATGTAGGGAGCGGGAGGGGTATACAAGGGTTGGTGAATAGTAGGGGGGGGTAGTGGGTAGGTGGGTTTGGAAAGGGTGGGATTAGCGTGGGTTAGGTTGTTAGGGATATTAGGGTGTAAGGTAAAAGGGACAGGTAAGGGTTCTTTATGAAAAGACCTAAAAAATCTAGCCGAAATAGTAGGCCAACAGTGGCCTCTAAGATCTTTTACAATAATATTGCTCTATAAAAACAATCAATGAATGAGCAAGAACTACTAATAATAAATGTGAATTAAAGCATTAGATCTAGTGACCTAGATAAGAATAAAGATTCCCTTAAAACTGATTATAGTTTGTATCTATTTCCTTACAAAAAGGGTGCGATTTAGGAGAAAAAGTACACCTGTCCAGGGGGGTCAAGTTGAGAGGACATGTGCGTAAGATCTCAAAAAACATTTAGGAGAATAAATCCACTCAGGTGACTTCCTCTGGGCCCTTTGATGATGGGGATTTCGCCGTTCTTTTCTTGGAGCGCTGGGATTTCGGAGTCATCGCTTGTTGCCAGGGCTGCGGAGTCGGAAGCGCTCCGAGCTTTGATGCTGAATGAAAAGACTCCAAGTCCGGATAGGTTTCCAGAACAATATCCAGAGAGGTACAAGCCACCTTAATGTCCGCTGAGGTTCTGGCAGTTATAGATCTTTCACCAGCTGTGATGTGAATGCCAAAGGGGAAAAGCCAGCGAAATTTATGTCCTTTGTCTAATACTGCTCCTGTGAAAGGTTTTAGAAGGCGTCGCTTTCTTAAAGTTATTGCTGATAGGTCTTGGAAAAGCAGAATTTTGGAGTCTGCATAGGTAAGGTCATCTGTTTCTCTAGCTCTACGCAACACCAGGTCTTTTAAGCGATAGTCTAAAAACCTACACAGCACGTCTCGGGGTGTGTCGCCCGGTGTTGGTTTAGGGCGGAGTGTACGATGTACTCGGACCAGTTCGATGTCGTGTGGATCTTCCGCTCTCAATACTGATCCAAATATTTCTAGTGCTGCTTTACCTAATGCTTCGAATGCTATTGACTCAGGGAGGCCTTTGATTCGGATGTTGTTGCGGCGCTCCCTGTTTTCGTGATCTTCAAGGGAAATATGGACTTGGTGGAGTTGTTGTTCGTGGGTCACTAGGTATTCTAGTAAAGCATTGGATTGGTGAGTTAACTGACTCTGTGCATTTTCTAGTGATTCAAGCCTGTAGCGTTGAAGGGTAAGATCCTGCTTTATATCTGCTATATCACGTCCTATGGGTTCTAGAGTTTTGGCTAGTACCCGTTTCAGGAATGATCTTGAGAACAGAGTGTCTTTTGTTTTGGTGCTAGCATCAGAATCGCATTCCATATCTGAATCTGAATCGTCAGCGCAGGGGAGAGCGGTTTGTTTGCTTGGTTTCTGGGCCCCTGCAGACTCTTTTTGGTTTCGTAGAAAGTGATCGACGTCTGCTTGTGTTATTGACTTGGATACCTTAGATATAGTCTTAGGAGTTATTACAGATGTTTTCCCCATGGTATGATGGAATTGTGTGTATAAGAGTAGGTCTTGTTTTAGGAGGATTTTTCCTCCCTGCTGGTTTTTTAACGAATCAACATATCATTTTGTATAGTAGGAAACTTAGAATTAACCCAAAGTGAGAGTCTTTGTAGATCCTACTGGGGCTTAGATGGGTAGCTCCAGGGGTCAGGAGAGGGAGATCGGGGTAGAATTATGCCCAGAATGAGAGGCTGATAGTTCCTTGTGTATTGCAAAACTATAATCTCCTTGTCTTGGGTGATGTTAATGCATAGGAGAGCTCTCTATGTGTCACAACAGGTTTCCAAGCAGCCTCTAAGTGAGTTAAAGGTGTCTCTGTTGTACCTTCAATTGGGCTTAGGGTGGTGTGAGTGCGTTCACTCTGAGATCACGTCCACCTTCCTTCTCAGTCCACTCAATATTGCAGCTTCCTTATTAACTCCAAGTCACTCTAACAGGAGGTCAAGTGAATCTCCACTCCGGGGGGTCATATGAGTGGGTCAGCTAGGAGTGGGGGATTATTAGCGCGGCCTAATTTGGTGGTGAGCACTTATTTTTGTTTTCCCTCTGTCCTCTGTTGTGAGCACCGTGGCCCTCCACTGCTGCGCTCCCCTCCCTCCACGCAGCCCGCACCTCACCTCAGACCTAGGCACAGGGACAATTCACCTCGCTCTCCACCAAAGCCCACCAGGTCACAGGTCGTCTGTCTTCCGTAGGGCTCCCGATCGCCTTGGTGTTCTCAGGCGGCTCACTCCCGCTCCCTCCGACCAGCTCGCACCTCACCGCGCGCCCCTGCTTCCTGTCTCCCGCTTCTCTGTGGCGTCCGGGCGGCCTCGCTCGGGTGCCAGCCTCCTTCTTCTGTCGGCGCAGGGGTCCGCTTGTGAGCAGGGAGCCCGTCCCAGGTGCGGAGAAGCAGATAGCGGGCCGGCTCACCACATAGACTTCAGGGTCTCAGGTGGCGAGCGGGTCCAGAAAGGATGGTCGCGCGCCCACTTCAGGGCGGGTTGGCGTCCGCTTGCTTTCCGCGGGGCCTACAGGCTTCTGGGGGCTTTTGGTCGACTCACTACCGCTCTCTCTCCCCGGTCTGTATCTTGCTGTGCACTCTCGGTCGTCCTCTGCTTGCACAGGGCTGGATGTTCCTCAGGTGCGATGATAGCCAGCAGGGCCTCGTGTGGGTCTCGAGGCGGGCCTCGTTTCTCCTTTCCTTAGGGACCGGGTAGCTTGCAGTTCTTGTATAGGCTGGGATGGGTGGTATAGGCGATCTGGGTCACTCTGATCGCTTTTTGCAGTCTCTCCTGGGGCTGGATGACATGGATGGTGATGGATTTCTGGGAGAGCTATTTAACACAGCCTCCTCCATCCGCGGCCATCTTGGATCAAGCCCTTCTATCACCTCAATGCCATTGCACCAAAGCATCAGAGAGAGCCGGGGAAAGCGTCAGGAATTGGGGCTTCTAATGAATGCTCTAATATCAGGGGTGGCATTGGGTTGCTATTCTGAAGTATTGGGGGCCCTATAACTATGGGCCTCACCATGCTGAGAATACTAATCCCAACTGCCTGGATTTACCTTGGCTGGCAATAGAAAAAGGCAGAGCCCACGCATTTTATTTATTTAACCCCTTCACCATCCAGCCTATTTTGAACCTAAAGATCTTGACATTTTTTGCAATTCTGATTAGTGTCCCATTATGAGGTAATAACTCTGGAACACTTCAACTATGGAACGCGATTCTGAGACTGTTTTTGTTCTGACATATTGGGCTTTGTGTTAGTAGTAAATTTAGATTGATAATTTTTGCGTTTATTTGTTAAAAAATTGAAAATTTGGTGAAAACTGAAAATTTTGCAATTTTCAAATTTTAAATTTTTATTCTGCTAAATCAGAGAGTTATGTGACACAAAATAGTTAATAAATAACATTTCCCACATGTCTACTTTACATCAGCACAATTTTGAAAAAAAAAAATTTTGTTAGGACGTTATAAGGGTTCAAAGTTCATCAGCAATTTCTCATTTTTCCAGCAACATTTACAAAACCATTTTTTTAGTGACCACATCACATTTGAAGTCCCTTTGAGGGGCTGATGTGACAGAAAACATCCAAAAATGACACCATTCCAAAAACCGCACCCCTAAAGCTACTCAAAAACTATATTCAAGAAGATTATTAACCCTTCAGGTGCTTTACATGAACTAAATGTTCTTTTAATCTCAATTTTTTCATTTTCACATGGGCAACAGGACAAAATGGATCCTAAGATTTGTTGGGTAATCTCTCCTGAGTACACCGATATCTCATATGTGGTTATAAACCACTGTTTGGGCACATGGCAGGGCACGGAAGGGAAGGAGCACCATTTGACTTTTGAAGCTAATTTTCTATTCAAAAAGTCAAATGGCACTGCTTTATCCCATTGCCCATGTGAAAATGAAAGTATTGAGGCTAAAATAAATTTTTCTTTTTCTTTTTTATGCATCAATTTGTGAAGCACCTGGGGAATCAAAGTGCTCACCACCCATCTAGATAGGTTACTTGGGGTGTCTAGTTTCTAAAATGGGGCCAAATTTGGGGGAGCTCCAATGTTTAGGTACTCAGGGGCTCTCCATACGTGACATGGTGTCCGCTAACGATTTGAATGGAAAATTTGCTCCAATTGTTGGCAGACACCATGTCGCGTATGGAGAGCCCCTGTGTCCCTAAACATTGGAGCTCCCCCACATGTGTCCCCATTTTGGAAACTAGACACCCCAAGGAACCTATCAAGATGGGTGGTGAGCACTTTGATTCCCCAGGTGCTTCACAAATTGATCCGTAAAAATGAAAAAGTACCTTTTTTTTTTACAAAAATCTTCTTTTTTCCTTTTTACAGACTAATTTGTGAAGCACCTGGGGGTTCAAAGTGCTCACTATGCATCTAGATAAGTTCATTGTGGGTCTAGTTTCCAAACTGGGGTCACTTGTGGGGGAGCTCCAATGTTCAGGCACACAGGGGCTCTCCATATGCGACATGGTGTCCGCTAACAATTGGAGATAATTTTCCATTGAAAATGATAGTGGACACCATGTCACATATGGAGAGCCCCTGTGTGCCACCAGCATTGCCAACAGCACAAGGACAACTGAAAGAGTTGGGGTACAGCACCAGGAAATGGCACCTCTAATGAATGCACTATTTTTTTGGGGTGGCTGTGGGTTGGAATTTGCAGCGTGGGGTCCACAACACTTGGGTCTCTCCATGCTGAGGATTCCAGCCCCCAACTGCCAAGTTGTACCTGGCTGGCAACCAAAAACACAGCAAAGCCCATTTTTTTAATTTATAGACCTACCGTATATACTCGTGTATAAGCCGAGTTTTTCAGCCCAAAAATTGGGCTGAAAAGTCACCCCCTCGGCTTATACACGGGTCAATACGGTAATCCTATGGTGTCCGGGTGCTGGAGAGGCTGGAGGAGGCGGGGGGAGGCTGCTGAATGAGCGGCCCGTCACGTGGGGCCGCTCATTAGATATGCACGGCTCCCCCAGCCAATCACAGTGGTAGGGGGAGCCGTGCATACAGCCCCCCCAGTGTATACAGACAGACCCCCCCAGTGGCACTAGTCCCCCATCATAAGAACAGCCCCCCCCCGCTTTGCAGAGCCCCCCCGCTTTGCAGAGCCCCCCCGCTTTGCAGAGCCCCCCCCGCTTTGCAGAGCCCCCCCGCTGCATAATCTTACCATCCAGGGTCTTCTTCACCGGAGGTCCTGCAGTCATCATTGCGCGCTGTGTTGTGGTCTCACGTGACCCGGCGCGGTGACGTCATTCCACTGCGACCGCCGGGTCACAGGAGACCGGGAACACAGCGCGCGAGGATGGACTGCAGGACCTCCGGTGAAGAAGACCCTGGATGGTAAGATTATGCAGCGGGGGGGGCTCTGCAAAGCGGGGGGGCTCTGCAAAGTGTGGGGGGCTGTTCTTATGATGGGGGGCTAGTGCCACTGGGGGGGTCTGTCTGTATACACTGGGGGGGCTGCTGTAGATACACCTGGGGCTGCTACTGTAAACTACCCCTGGGAAGGCTGCTGCTGTATACTACCCCTGGGAAGGCTGCTGCTGTATACTACCCCTGGGAAGGCTGCTGCTGTATACTACCCCCCTGGGAAGGCTGCTGCTGTATACTACCCTGGGAAGGCTGCTGCTGTATACTACCCCTGGGAAGGCTGCTGCTGTATACTACCCCCCTGGGAAGGCTGCTGCTGTATACTACCCCTCTGGGAAGGCTGCTGCTGTATACTACCCCCCTGGGAAGGCTGCTGCTGTATACTACCCCCCTGGGAAGGCTGCTGCTGTATACTACCCCCCTGGGAAGGCTGCTGCTGTATACTACCCCCCTGGGAAGGCTGCTGCTGTATACTACCCCCCTGGGAAGGCTGCTGCTGTATACTACCCCTGGGAAGGCTGCTGCTGCTGTATACTACCCCCCTGGGAAGGCTGCTGCTGTATACTACCCCTGGGAAGGCTGCTGCTGTATACTACCCCCCTGGGAAGGCTGCTGCTGTATACTACCCCCCTGGGAAGGCTGCTGCTGTATACTACCCCCTGGGAAGGCTGCTGCTGTATACTACCCCCCTGGGAAGGCTGCTGCTGTATACTACCCCCCTGGGAAGGCTGCTGCTGTATACTACCCCCCTGGGAAGGCTGCTGCTGTATACTACCCCCCTGGGAAGGCTGCTGCTGTATACTACCCCTGGGAAGGCTGCGGCTGTATACTACACCTGGGAAGGCTGCTGCTGTATACTACGCCTGGGAAGGCTGCTGCTGTATACTACCCCTGGGAAGGCTGCTGCTGTATACTACCCCTGGGAAGGCTGCTGCTGTATACTACCACTGGGAAGGCTGCTGCTGTATACTACCACAGGGAAGGCTGCTGTAACACTGCTGGGGCCTGTATATACCACTGGGGAGGCTGCTGTATACCACACTGCTGGGGGCTGTATACCTGTGCTGGGGTCCACCCTCGGCTTATACACGAGTCACTAGGTTTTCCCAGATTTTGGGGGCAAAAGTAGGGGGGTCGGCTTATACACGGGTCGGCTTATACACGAGTATATACGGTAATTTCAGAAAAAAAAAACGACGTGGGGCTACGCCATATTTTTGGTCCAGCCAGGTACAACTAGACAGCTGGGGGCTGGAATCCTCAGCATGGAGAGGTCCAAGCATTCTTGGCCCCCCATGCTGCAAATTGCAGCCTGCATGCCCCCCAAAAATGGTGCATTCATTGCAGTTCCATTTTCTGGTGCTGTACCCAGACTCTTCCATTTGCCCTTGTTCCTGTGGCAAACTGGGTAATAAAGGGGTTAA
This sequence comes from Allobates femoralis, assembly GCA_033576535.1. NCBI lineage: Eukaryota > Metazoa > Chordata > Amphibia > Anura > Aromobatidae > Allobates > Allobates femoralis. The sequence goes on along the minus strand of JARQOC010000006.1, from coordinate 303,934,700 downwards.
TGCCAGCTTTTTTATTGGCAGCTGGCCCTAAGCCGAGATTCATAATGTCGGGCCAGTGTTAGACATGGCCATAAGGAATCTCTAGTAAAAAGGAAAAAAAAACACCACACACAGAAAAATCTTTTTATTGGTAAAAAAAAACCACAATCAAAAGTTGGACTCCAACTTTAATATTATCCGACCTAACCCAAAACGAAGGTCACGCGACGCTCGATCACTTCTGCTACATCCAGAGACTGCAGCAAGGGATCAAATGTCCTCTTATTGCAGTCTCTGGTGTCAAAGTAATGGTGCACTGTATGGAAGATCATTGCCATACAGTGCATCATCACTAACCCCAGAGACTAAAACTAGGGATCAAGTATATTCTTGTTGTAGTCTCTGGTGTCAGTGATGGTGCACTGTATGGCAATGATCTGACATACAGTGCACGATCACTGTTACCCTAGAGACTACAACAAGAGGACACTTGATCCCTTGTTGTAGTCTCTGGGATCTTGGTGATGGTGCACTGTATGGCAGATCATTGCCATACAGTGCACCATCAATGATACCAGAGACTACAACAAGGGATGCTCTTGTTGTAGTCTCTAGGGTAACGGTGATGGTGCACTGTATGGCAATGTTTTTGCCATACAGTGCACCATCACTATGACAACAGAGACAACAACAAGGGATCAATTATCCTCTTGTTGTAGTCTCTGGGGTCATAGTGATAGTGCACTGTATGGCAAATCATCACTATAACCCCAAAGACTACAACAAGAGGATACTTGATCCCTTGTTGTAGTCTCTGTTGTCATAGTGATGGTGCACTTTATGGCAAATCATTGCCATACAGTGCACCATCAACGTTACCCTAGAGACTACAACAAGAAGATCCCTTGTTGTAGTCTCTGGTGTCAGTGATGGTGCACTGTATGGTGGTGCATCACTGAAAAATGCAAGTCTCAGAGATCTCTTGATTTCTGAGGCTTGGGTCAGGTGACCCGACATTGCCAATGGGAATTTCGGGTCACCATGGTGATCGGTTCATTGCTGATCACTCTGGATAGTAAGTGATCGTCACTCCCTCTCCCCGGACACTATGTGCTGTGATCATAAATCACAGCACTTAATGGGCGATAGAGAGCCAGAAACATGACGGCAAGTGCAGGGCACCGCCCCTGCTTCTTCCCGCTGCTTCTATGCAGCCAGATGTCCCTGCATGGATATCGGGCTGCAGAGAAGGATCTGACAGCGGGGCATAGCAGATTGCTGTCCCAGCTGTCAGATCCTTCTCTGCAGCCTGATCTCCTTGCAGGGACATCGGACTGCAGAGAAGCAGTGGGCGGAAGCAGGCAGCGGGTGGCCACAATGCCCTGCACCGCTGCCATGATGCTTCTGATGATGGGGAGTGATCATCACATCCCGGCCCCCTCCAGCAGTCCAACCTATGGAAGGGGCTGTGACCGCCCCTTCCATAGCTGGAGACAGAATTGCAGTGATTTACTGTTCAAACAGCCAATCACCACGATCCTGGGGGCGGGGTGGGGATTTCCCCCCCCTGACCTCAAGCCTTGGTGCTCTGTGATAGGAATCACAGAGCACTGGGGCCTGATGGCTGTTACCGGGCAAAGGTGCTGCGGTAACAGCCATGACGTTGTACAACGTCATGGGTCGGGAACGCACTGACTTTCAAGATGTTGTACAACGTCAAAGGTCAGGAAGGGGTTAAACAATTAAAAATATTAATAATATTAATGGGCTCCCCTGTATTTTTGATTGCCAGCCAAGGTAAAACCAGGTAACTGGGGATGGCAGCCTGTAGCTGTCCGCTTTATAAGCGCTGAGAATAAAAAATACATGGGACCTCTCCTCAGTTTTTTTCCATTATTTATTTATTTTACAAACATGACAACAGGTTGGTTGACATACACTAATGAATATGGCAACTAATCACAGACACTGGTACAGATTGTGAAAGTAAGGCTGTAGTCACACATGCCTGCCGGTTTTACTCTTGATCCATTTTTGGGAAATTCTTTCCTCTTTTGGGTGGTGCACTTTATGGGTCATTCCGTTTTTGAAGACCTCTTCCCAGGGTTCAAAATACGTTGCAAGCAACGTTTTTGGTGCTGGAAAAAAAGGACCATTTTTTGGTAACATGGGACCCTAGAGGAAACAGATCCGTTAATGGATGGCACATATAGGCACCATCCGTTAACGGATTCGTTTTTACTAGTCCAAAAAAACGCAAGCAGAGCAGCACAGGAGGCTCAAAAAGCACCCAAAACAACACGGATTTGATAAACAGAACACTATGAAAAACGGATTGACATGTGTGACCACAGCCTAAAATCTGAATGCATCAGCCAATCCCAGCACTGTCACAAAGAGTGGGCATCTGTGATTGGATGTTGTGAAGGCAGTGCAATGAATATTCATAAGGTTAATGAGTGGACCCAGAAGCAAGTGTGCCGCAGCCTCTGGAAACTGGTAAGATAACAAAAAACATTTATTTTACTGGCATGCATTTTTCTCTGGTACATGTCATATGGATGCCACACAGCTAACGTTTGTGTGCTGTCAGTGTGGCATCCATGCTGCTTGCAAAAAATGGACATGGCTCCTTGTGAAGCACACAAGCATATGATGATTTGTATATTTAAATGTGCTTGCATGTGTCTGTTATGTGTAAAATCTGATGCCACACATACTGGAAACTCATTACATTAAACTGAATGCACTGCATCACGCAAATCATCAACATCCACTGCTGTTAGCTTCCTTTTCAATTGACAACAATAAAGTCCTAGATGTGCTGGAAGGCAAAGTCCAGAGGCTTTGGAGACTTTGAAGAAATGACCGCACCACTATTTTCATGATTGATGTATTCTGTACTACAACATAAATTTGATATAACGTGTCAGGGCTAAGTGTTAGTCTAAACAAACTTTCAGAAGGCATTTACAATATATTTGTCTGCTAGCCAGACATCAAGCTACAGGTGTTCTTTTGGGACCTTATGCCACTGGTCTCAAAGGTTGTCATGGTGCAGAGAAACAAGGCAATGAAGGCTGGAATGGATGTGTATACTTTTCAGTGATGAGTGCAACTTTTGTCTTGGATGCAGTGATTGCTTGAGATTGGTCAGGAGACTATCACACCTGTGACTCCCTTGGATCGCCTAACTCACTGCGGTTGCTGTGCAGCTCATACCTGAGTCTCATAGTTTCTCGGAGTGGTCTCATATAACTCACCCAAGACTACTGCATCACATGTGTCTGGTGGGTTTTTCACTGCTATAGGGAGGTGTGGAGAGATTATGCTGGAATTTATATCTAATTTGTTCAGCAGAGTTCTGCCTCCCTGGTCTATCCCCTTCCAGCAGGTTCCTTATTAATCTGCTTCTCCCTCCACTCTGGTTCTTCTGACCTTAAAGAAACTCTTGTTCTGTTAGATTAAGAGCTCTGTCTGTTTTATCTGTCTGTTTGGTCCTAAGTAGTTCTTGTTCTGTTTGAATCAGGGTCTTCTTTCTGGTTGGTCCCTTTTAGTTTTTGTTTTGTTTTTTTTTTTCTCCTGGCTTGCATCCTGTTTGTCCTGACTTCTCACCCATTTGTCCTGTATGTTTTCCTGTACCTGTGCTGTTTGTCCTGCCATAGGATTTTCTGGCCATGTCTCTGGGTTTTGCCTTCCTTTTCTGCACCCTGATCCTCCAGTCAACTGCTGAAGGCTTGTGGACTGCCCTGGAGTAGCACCTGATGACTACCTGCAGCTAAAATCTATCCTTACCATCAAAAGCCTAGCTAACACAAGGCAGTTTCTTAGTTCCACCCCTTCCAGGGTAAGCTCCCCAGTGGCCAAGTGGGTCTACACCCACCCAGCTGTTACAGAGACCACGTGGGCAATGCTGTTAAGATGTTTTCACAAGGAGAAATCTCATTGGTATTACTATCAGAAGTATGGTGATTGGTGCTGCAAAGTATGGTAGCTGGACCCCTCAAGTTATTATTCCATGTACACTAACAGTTCAGTGTTACATTATTTGGTTGTGCAAACTGTGGTGCAGCCATTTCTTCAAAGTGTCCATAGACTTATTTTTCAACACGACAATGCCAGACTATATCTGCTCCTACTATTATTACCATGCAAGGCCATAATGTGCTACTATGTCCAGCAGAGTCTCTGAACTTGTCTCACATCAACCAGAACTGAGATGTCATTCATCTGTATCTGCAGAGGGAGATGCCAAAAGGAGTTCTTACATGCCCAAATGCATTCAGTGTGGTGAAGCAGTCATCGTACAGCACTGATATTATGCCAGGGTGTGTAAATGCATGTATTTCTGCACATGCTAGATGCTGATTTTTTTAAATGAACAGTCAGAAATTTTGTTTCCATTCTTTTAATCATTTACTTATCATTAATATGTCTTATCGCTATACCAAAGAAGAGAGGGTAGTTGATTCCAGTGCTCTTGCTATTAGAGATGAGTGGGTCTGTGGAAGTTTAGGTTCTCATGGTGCAGCCAGAATTTTTTTAAAGGAAAGTTTGGGTCCTAATTTTGATCTCCACCTCATTTGAAGACACTGATTGTGCAGTTTGGCTTTCTGCCCACATACAGCCAGCCATAAACAAATCTGTATGAGGTATACATTTTAGAGAAAAGTACCTATTGAGCAGTACCCAGTGGTCTAGTGGGGATCACTAAGTTATTGGATGTGCTCTCACCTTGAGGGGTTGTGCTACCCCTGCACAACCTGGTGTGTGCCAACCAGCCTCCGCCGCTGGTGTGATCTCTCCCTCTTCTGGTCAGGTGCTATGTTGAAGGACAATCATGTTACCGCTGGACCATATACGTCACTGCAGGTCCTTAAGTTAGTTTACGGTGATCCTCGCTAGTGCCGCTTCTTCTCCCTCATGCAGGGGCAAGATATGAGATTCTATTTTAATTAATAAGAAGCACTCAGGCACTGGATCACACAATTGCTTACCTTTATTTTACCACAACGCATTTCCACGGCAGACCCCTGTCTTCATCAGGTAGAGTTCAAGAAATCCACCTGTTGAAGACAGTGGTCCGCTGTGGAAATGCGTTGTGGTAGAATAAAGGTAACCAATTGTGTGATCCAGTGCCTGAGCGCTTCTTATTAATTAAAATTACTTAAAATCGAATCTCAGCCATAAGCAAATGATTTCCGGGGGCAGGAGGGCAAGGATTTGTCAAACACACTACATCTGATAACTCTGCTTTTACTTCCAGTGCGAGCTGAGAAAACACTGCAAGAGGCTTGAACTGGGCCAAGCACCAAGCGTTCACGAGCACAGCGCTGCTCACTGTAGTTCTTTGGAAACATAAAGCACCCGAACAGGTTCGCTCATCTCTTGTTAATACTTCAACAAATATGCTCAATTATGTATATGCAGACAGGGTCCAAGCTAAGGTAAATAAAATAATTGTGAATGAGGACCAGATGGGCTGCATCCCAGATTTGTTAAGAAATCAATTCAATTGTTCCTGGGCTTTTATATTAAATTTTTTGAGACTCTTTAGTACTTGGTATTGTTCCTAGCAACTGTCACAAAACTAATATGATACCTGCTTTCAAAAAGAGCTCTACGTCTTTACATCCATTGTGAGAAATAATACTTAAGGGGCTATATACAGGAGAATGGGGTAGAAAATAACATACCATAATTGATAGCCAGCATGGTTTTGCCAACAATAGAAGTCATCAAATCAACTTGATTAGTTTGTATGAAGAGGTGAATAGATACTGGATCATCAGAAGAGTAGCTGTTAATATCTTTTTGAACATTGCAATAGCATTTGACATTGTCCCACATAGACGCCTAATGAGTCTATTTTGGTCTCTATGCTTAAAAGTAGGATTTTTAATTGGATCGAAAACTGTTTCAAATATTGCACCTCGAGAGTTGCGGTGAATGACTGCTGCTCTGAATGGCCTCCAATTAATGATGTTCTTCAAGGTTAATGCTGGGTCTAGTATTATTCAACAGAACAAATACATAGAACACAGGATTAATCATGTTCTTTCTATATTTGTAGATGACAACACACTTTGTAGTATAGTGCAGTCTTGGGAATCTTGCAAGCTGACTTGGACAAGCTGAGTTTTTGGGCAACCACTTATCAGATAAGGTGCAATGTGGACAAAAGTAAAGCTATGCATCTGGGCACAAATAACCTATGGGCACCATATGTTTTGGAGGGGAGGGGAGTAAAACTTGCGGGTCATTTGTAAAGATGAAACTATTTGTATATGCAGATCTAACTAAATATCACCATGTAATGACAATCACAGCTTCTAAAGAAAGCATGATATTGTAATTTATTAGAAGAGGCATTGATTTGTGGGACATAAATGAAACATTACCACTTTGAAAAGCGTTAGTGCAGCCTCATCTGTAATATGTATCTCAGCTCTGAGCACCAGTTAATAGACATGATGCCCTGGAGTTAGAAAGGTACAAGGATGAGCAACACAACTGATGACTGATCTCAGTTAGGGAAAATTAAAAGAATTACATTTATTTAGTTTAGACATGATTAATTGGTAAACATACATAAACAGACCATACAAAAATATTGTCAAAAGTTGTTTCATGTAAAACCCTGTCAAAAGACAAGAGAGCATTCCCTCTGTTTGGAGAAAAACAGGTTAATTCTCCATATAGAAGACGAGCCTTCTTTACCCTGACACTACCGTGTTTCCCGAAAGTAAGACAGGGTCTTACATTCTTTTTGTGGCCAAAAGTGGCCCCCTGTCTTACTTTCGGGGGGACCTTACATTGGAGGCCCCACCATCCATCCATCCACACACTGCAGCCATCCATCCACACATTCCCACACATGCATACACATATATACACACCATACACACCACACACACAGTAACACACACACATAGCACCGCTTCTTACCGGGTCCGGTGTGGGGTCCTCGATGGTCCTGTGCCGTCCTCTGTGCTCCGGTCCGGTCCCCGAGATGATCCGCTGCCGTCCGCCGTGTTCCGGTGCCGTTTTGCCCCGGTATTGCCGGTCCTAGGCTCCATGGTCCCTGCTCTTCCGGAGTTCAGGCCGCAGCTCTGCCCAGGTCATAGTGTGGGCCAATCAGCATAGCGGCGCTGACGTCAGAGGCAAGCACCCGATGACGCTTGCTTCTGAGCGCCGCTATGCTGATTGGCCCACACTATGACCTGGGCGGAGCTGCGGCCTGAACTCCGGAAGAGCAGGGACCATGGAGCCTAGGACCGGCAATACCGGTGCAAAACGGCACCGGAACACGGCGGACGGCAGCGGATCATCTCGGGGACCGGACCGGAGCACAGAGGACGGCACAGGACCATCGGGGACCCCACACCGGACCCGGTAAGAAGCGGTGCTATGTGTGTGTGTATATATGTGTATGCTTGTGTCTGTATGTGTGTATGTATGTACACCCCCCCCCCCGTGTTTCCCCGATAGTAAGACCCCCTACCCTGCCTTACATTTGGGGGGTGTCTTACATTAGCAGACCCGCCGTCCCCCCCCACCCTGTCTTACTTTCGGGGGGGTCTTACTATCGGGGAAACACGGTATGAATCTGTTTAACAGCTTTCTGCAGGAGCTGGTCACAACACAAACCATGTATAGTTTCAGGCTTAGATGCTTTTTTAGAAGAAAATAACATAAATATGTAACTGTGTACAATTCTTGATTTAGATGCTGAGTCAGTTGAATGAAACCCAAAATCAGGAAGAAAGACCTTTGCTCTAGATGTAGACTGGATCATGCATTATTACAAATACCCATTTTTTATTATCCTTTCCCATCCCTCAGTTGAACTTGATGGACATGTATGTTTTCTTTGTCAGAAATGATTTGTATTTATTTTCAGCTTCCATGGGAAAAGATTCAGCAGCACTCCAGTACCGTGTTAAAACATCCAGCTTTATTTACAAAGAGATAAAACTATATCAGGGATAGGTGTGGAATGTGAGGGATGCAAAACCAATTATCATAAATGTACAGTATTGAAGAATGTCCTCAGTAGAGATGAACGACCCTTTCAAATTCTGGTTTGGTTCGGGTTGCTGAACTTCCCGGTGTTGAGCAAATTTGTTCGGGTTGGGTGTTTTACATTTGCAAAGCACTGAAGTGAGCATCGCTGTGGTTGGATACAGTTGGTGCTTGGCCCAATACGAGCTGCGTGCAGTGTTTGATCAGCTCAAATTGGGCTTAAAAGCACAGTTATTGGGTATAATGTGTGTCCAATATAAATTTAAACAAAAATAACAAACCAAAAAACCCTTCCACTCCCATAAGTGTTTTACTTATGGCTGGCTGTATGTGGGCACAGAGCTGGACTGCCAGTCAATGACTTCCATTGAGGTTTGCTTCCAGTTCTAGGTCATGAACAGTGCGCCAAAAGGTTCGGCTGCACCGCTTGAACCCGAACTTCAAAAGGTTCACTCATCTCTAGTCACTGGCTCAAACATATTGTTTACATTTAATGCCTAGAGTCTTACATTCTCATTAACAAGACAGCTTGAACAAAAGATATTGCATGTCTAATTAAAAGTAATTAGATACTCTATACTATGGAAATAATTGGGACAAGCAATATATGATATAGATGGGAACAGACAAATCAAACCATAAGGCGACTAACATAACACATAGGTAAAAAAAGGTCCACAATTGCAGTGAAAAATTGCTTATTAATAACAACCTAACAGGTCAGGTTGGGTAGAGAGAACAAGGCAACATGGAAAGGAGGGCACACATAGAGGAGAGCTGTAGGAATAAATTGCCCAAGGCTAAAACAAGATGTTAGACCACCAAGAGATAATTGTTAGTACAAAGCAAGTAGCGTTTAACAATTAATGCACAAAAGTGTACACCGTAAACAAGGTACCTTATTACACAAAAAGCATTTGATTTATAAATCGATTCACATCATTAAAAGTCTGCACAAAGTGCAACCTAAAGTGTCATTAGCATAACAGACTTTGAACAAAATTGTATATTATACTCAAATGCTACATGTATATATCGTCATACAGTGTTACAAATAAATTAGTGCTCATGGTAGATATTCCAACACTTGTACCTAACTGGTAAGCAAAAGAGCCTAGAATAGTGAATAAAGATAAAGGTATAATAGGAAGAAAAAGTTTAGGTACCAATAGTGCAGCAAACACACACTCTCCTCACGTGGCGCCAACCCCTTAGTGGTCTAACATCTTTTATGAGGTTTTAGCCTTGGGCGATTTATTCCTACAGCTCTCCACTTTGTGTGCCCTCCTTTTCATGCTGTCTTGTTCTCTGCACCCACCCAACACTTTTTCACTACAATTGTAGATGCTTGATAGCATTTATTTTTTGCTTATATGTTATATTAATTCTCATGGTAAATTTAGACAGTAATCAAGTTATGATTCAAGGCTGTTTGCCAATATGTCACTGTAACTCTCAGCCCAATCAAACAAATAAGAACCAATAGAAAGATAGAAGTAAATTACAACAAGAAACAATGAAGAGGATCAAGCAGAAAAAAGAAGGTAGGTCAGGAGGGAAGAAGAAGAGAAGTGAGGGTAAGAGGGGAAGGAAAAAAAGGGAATCTAGAAGGGTTCAAAGGGGGAACCAGGAATTCCCATACGGAATGACCCAGAATGCCAGAGGAGTAAGTTGCTTAATAGAGCCAATGTGCAAATATGGGACTTTCCTTAAGGGAAGTCCAAGAGACCCAAAATCCTGAGTACTGGTCCCATCTATCCTTATCATTCGCTTTTAGAGATTCCATCCATTCCAGGTGGTTTAATTTTCCTATCCACTCTTTAATGGAGGTGATTGTGGGGGTCTTCCAGTGCCTAGGGATTACCACACAAGTGGCACTGAGCAAAAAATGTAGGATCATCTTCTTTGCTGAAGAGATAGACCTACGGATAAGAGAAAGGAGTGCAGTCTGAAGTGAAGGATGTATTCGTACCCCTGAAGCTTGAAAATAAATTTAAATAAATGTTAACCAGAATGGCTGTAGGCTATGACAGAAAAAAACACTACAAAACAACATAAATTCAGAAAATCAATCAAAAAAGCTTCAACGAGACAAAAAAGCTTACTAAGAGTCTAATATCCATTGCAATCAGCAGGACACAGTAGACCTTATTACTGTGTCCTGCTCAGTGCAATGGATATTAGACTTTTGGTAAGCTTTTTTGACTTTTTAAAGCTTTAGGCTATAACAGAACCAGCATATATGAGACACAGTGCTAAACCAACCCTCCAGCACAGGTCTGAGACTGCTGGATAGATTTTGTGTAACAGGTCAGGACTAGTGATGGACGAATGTGAATTGTAAAGTTTGCGATGTTTACAGAACACCTAGTGTTCGGGCATGGACCCCGAACCCCAAACATGGACTTCCCTAAGTCAATGTTTCTGTTCGAGTTTTTGCAAGGGGGGGCTGGAAAAATAAGCAAAAGGATGATTAAAGCAGGAAAATTGTACTTACCAGTCCAACGCTGCAGTCATACTTGCTTCCAGGTTCACTCATTAACCTCATGTTTATTCACTGCAGTGACTCCAACAGACAATCAGAGATGCCCACTCTCTGTGACTTACTGTCATATGTTTGAAAAAAGTTGTGTAGGAGTCCCTGTATATTGATACTTAGCGCAGATAAAGCGGACAGCTGCAGCCTTTATATTGGCTGAGTGTAGTAAATTGGCAGTGTGAGGGCCCCTCCCCAAGCTAAGGTGGCTGGATGTTGGTATTCTCATTCTGGGGAAGCACATAATTATTGTGTGGCGCCCCGCAACGAGTGCGTCACAGGAGGGTATTGCATCCCTGACTGAAGATGCAATATTCTCCTACTCAGTAATGATATGGTTAACCTCAGAGCTCCATACCCTACATGCACCATCAGTATAGAGGGCCAATAAGGTCCTGGTGGGCAGAGTGTAGGAGAATGTAGGAGAAGGAGGAAAGAGAAGAAGTGGTCGGGAGGAACGTAGGAGAAGGGGCTCTGCACAGTTCCGTGCAGCCCTGCAGACCACCTACCGGTTGGCGCCATTGCCCGGTGCCTAACAACCGGATCCTGGGCAACCATCAAACGGGTCAAACTACACCCGCGCCCATCACTCACCGGATCACTGGTTCCGAAGCTGAACAGTTGTTCATCGCTGCCCAGCAAACCAGCAGTGAAGGACCTGCTTTCTAGAAGCGCCCCACTACCGCTGCAACCAAAGCCGTCTTGCCAGCGGAGTACCCACAGAAAGGAATATGGCTCCCCTCTCACCGGGCTGTATACACCAGCAGGGAAATCGAAGTAGCCCCCTTGTACCCGAACTTGGCACACTAAGGCGACATCGGCAAAAATAGAACAGAACTAGAACGGAGGAACACTACGGAGCTCTGAGACAACACCAGTCATTGCTGGGACCACCCAGTCCGTTACTCGTTACCTGTATACCCTGTATCATCTACCGGTGGCAGTAAAAGACCCGTTACAGAGAACACTGGTGTCTGTATTCCTTCAGAACTGTAAAACTCTGCATGCTGAGAGTAACTAAGCTGCATCACAACATCAAGTGCAGCTCCTGGCTCCGGGGACTGCCGCTCGTCCTGTGAGGACCGTCCCATCTTGCTGCATTACATCCCCCGGAGGCCCAAGCAGTGTCGGTGAAATCACCAGAATTCCTGCAGGTGGCGTCATGACAAGAATATTAATCCCTTATCTGTTCAGCCATCCCCTATTGATCTGGACCACCGGGCCTCACAGCCGCAGGCGCGGTTCCGTGACAGGAGGAGGAAACGCCTGCGACGTGAAGACCCGGCCACGGTGAGTCAATTGCACTCCACATGTCACAAAAAAGCAGCACGCAGCTGCATTCATTAGAAGCACCAATTCCTGGCGCTTTACCCGGCACTAATGTGGTGGCAATCGAGGAAAGAGAAGGGGTTGATGACAGCTGAGAATTGACAGCTGTCATCAAGCCCTAGATTGGTAATGTCAGGTCTCTCAGACACGTATAATACCAATCGTACAAGTAAATAGTTAAAAAACACAGACAGGAAATCCTTTATTTGAAATAAAACACATTTTTCTCTTCAGTAATGCATGACACAGAGATAAATCAAAAATTTCAAGGCAATCTGATTCAGAAAACATCTGCAATTTCTTCTATCAAGCATCCAGATAGGTTGGAATGCCATATGCCAGAACCTCAGTCAAAAGATTAATTATATTATAAAGAAATTATACGCAAGAGAGGAATAGTTAGTGAGAGGAGAAATTCAAAAGGAGTGAGGGGTGTCCGCATCAGACCCCCAGGAAACCTCCTCTGAAGAAATGTTATTTGTTGATGTTCTAGTCCCCTGCAGAGCCACTAAAGAAGGAATTCTAGAACGCCTGTCAGTCACCTACCCCCGTCTGACCTCGTCTGAATACCGCCAGCATTGAAAGGTAGTTTTCTCCACTGCATGGGAAAGGTCGAATTGTCAAAAATAGAGCTCATAACACCTGGTCTATGAGACAGATTTTTCTGTGTGTCTATTCCAGAACAATAACAGAGACTGAGTTAGAGGTACAAACTCAGAAATAGATGGTCTGTAATTCACTGTGATACAAGGCAAATGTATAAGGGGTACCGGAAATAAAAGCCTCTCAATTACTACCCATTGTTTCTTAATTCCATTCAATCTCCAGTCTAGAATTATGGAAAGAAATGTATTTTTTTTAACTGTATTAACAATGTAATTATATAAGCATGTAAATTACAAGTAACTAATATACTGCATATGGTACCTTTTGGTATTTTCAAAAAAATATATTGTCCTTTTCTAAAATTTAAATTGTAAGTTTAGTATGTAGTAAAAATAGAGGTTTATAAATCTTTAAATAAATCTTATTAAATGTAGCTATTCCAATGCAGGGTTTATTGGTGCAGTTCATGGCATGTATCAAAGCACATTTGGGCTCTACAGTAATCATTCATTGCGTTAGTCCTTCATTTAATATTTACACACAGCTTTAATGGTAATCTTGTAATTAAATTCAGTCCTATTATGGTCTTCTCTTGTTCTTTAGTACTTCATTGTCTTCTTGGTGGATCTGTCACTAATATGTTATTATCTTCTTGGAGAGTGTCTCTCAAAGGACTATGGGTGAGAGTTTGAGTGGCTTTTTCGATGCCTTCATTCATCAGCTACAATTCCTTTACTTCTACTGGTTATCGATATGTTCTTCATCTATTAGTACAAAAATATTGTGGATAAATGGTGATGAATGACTGGAGACTGCAGAGACTGTTTGTCTGTGCTTTTAATGTGATATAATAGCATCCAATGTTTCACCATTACAAATATATGCTCTGCTGTTCGATAAATCCTTTGTGTGTTCGTCAGCAGATTTTATTTACTTAGTTGTTTTAAACTATACCGGGATCCACTTCTCAAGTCGTCATCACTAATTCAATGATTCATTGTAAACCTTTATTAATGCTGTATCCTGATTTTGTAGAACTGAATTTGTGACTAATTTAGTCTGTTTTAATATATCAATCCATAAAGGGAATGCAAATAAGCCCATTTTTTGACTTAAGAAGGCTGTCACTCTACTGAAAGGTAGGCATCCTATAAGAATAAAGGTCTAATTTGCATATCTTTTTCTCAGGGAGTATTGCCTGATCAATAAGTATCCCTACTTGAAAGCCCCGTCACAGGTTTTGTGACGCAACAGCGACCTCGCCAGCGATCTCGCTATGATTGACATGTAGCAGCGACCAGGCCCCCGCTGTGACATGACTGATCGTGTCGAATTGGCCTGGACCATTTTTTGATCGTCGGGTTCCCTCTAGGCAGCATGCATCGGTGTGTTTGACGCCTTTACAACGACCTCATTGGCGACTCAGAACTCAGCCACGTAGGTGTGAGTCGTCAGACTAGCTGCTGTGTGACAGGGTCCCAACGACCACCGAGGTTGTTATATGGGTAGCCATATCATTGGCATTAATATTTAATTATATTCCAGCTAATGTAACTGGCGACGTCTGTGCAGCTGACCATGAAGTCATGGAAGCCTTCTCTTGCTCATGCAAACATTTGGTGTGTATAAAATGGCAACAGGCTTTTTTTAGCATTTCAGGTGACTTAAATCACAAATTTTTCAAAGTCGTTGAATTGTTCAAAATTATTTTTAGAGAATTTCTTTAAATTTGATGTAAATTAAAGTGGAATCACAATTATTTGATCATATCTAGTAACTGTCATATCTGTGATAGTATTATAACATGAAAGATAAAATTAATGATTGTTTAAAAATAAGGAAACCCTTGAAGAATTACATTAGTAATTGGAAGAGCTGGGATGTTATTGTATGTTAGGTTTTTTAATTACTTCTTTTGCATATTTTTACATTTCTTTGAAAACAAAGTATTATAAAATAAAAAAAAGAGCCCTAAGGCCCGTTTCACATCAGCATTTTTGCTGATTCGTGTCAGATCCGGCAGATTTACCGCATCTGCTGCATCTGCCATGTAACGGCCAACTTGCGGCAAGCCCCATTAATTCTCTATGGTATTTGCGGCAGGTGTGGCAAGTGCAGTTTTTGCCATTTTTAGATCTCTCCACAGGTGTTCTATGGGATTCAGGTCTGGACTTATTGCTGGCCACCTTAGAAGTCTCCAGTGCTTTCTCTCAAACCATTTTCTAGTGCTTTTTGAAGTGTGTTTTGGGTCATTGTCCTGCTGGAAGACCCATGACCTCTGAGGGAGACCCAGCTTTCTCACACTGGGCCCTATATTATGCTGCAAAATATGTTGGTAGTCTTCAGACATCATAATGCCATGCACACGGTCAAGCAGTCCAGTGCCAGAGGCAGCAAAGCAACCCCAAAACATCAGGGAACCTCCGCCATGTTTGACTGTAGGGACCGTGTTCTTTTCTTTGAATGCCTATTTTTTTCTCCTGTAAACTCTATGTTGATGCCTTTGCCCAAAAAGCTCTACTTTTGTCTCATCTGACCAGAGAATATTGTTCCAAAACGTTTTAGGCTTTCTCAGGTACGTTTTGGCCTAACTCCAGCCTGGCTTTTTTAAGTATCGGGGTAAAAAAGTGGGGTCTTTCTGGGTATCCTATCATACAGTCCCTTTTCATTCAGACGCAGACGGATAGTACAGGTTGACACAGTTGTAACCTCGGACTGCAGGGCAGCTTAAACTTGTTTGGATGTTAGTCGAGGTTCTTTATCCACCATCCGCACAATCTTGCGTTGAAATCTCTTGTCAATTTTTCTTTTCCGTCCACATCTATGGAGGTTAGCCACAGTGCCATGGGCTTTAAACTTCTTGATGACACTGTGCACGGTAGACACAGGAACATTTAGGTCTTTGGAGATGGACTTGTAGCCTTGAGATTGCTCATGCTTCCTCACAATTTGGTTTCTCAAGTCCTCAGACAGTTCTTTGGTCTTCTTTCTTTTCTCCATGCTCAATGTGGTACACACAAGGACACAGGACAGAGGTTGAGTCAACTTTAATCCATGTAACTGGCTGCAAGTGTGATTTAGTTATTGCCAACACTTGTTAGGTGTCACAGGTAAGTTACAGGTGCTGTTAATTACACAAATTAGAGAAGCATCACATGATTTTTCTAACAGTGCCAATACTTTTGTCCACCTCCTTTTTATGTTTGGTGTGGAATTATATCCAATTTGGCTTTAGGACAATTCTTTTTGTGTTTTTTCATTGAAGACAAATTAAATGAAGATAATAATACCAAAGAATGTGTGATTGCAATCATTTTCAGGAAGAAACTGAGTATTATCTGACAGAATTGCAGGGGTGTCAATACTTTTGGCCACAACTGTATGTAACCTTCCAATACTAATAATATAAAAAACATTATGTTCTCTTTGTATTCCATTGTTATGGGTACATATATTTTTTCATTATTTATTTTTATATGCACTTTACTTATGTGTATGAAATGTTATACTTATCTCTGTACGAGATCCCTGAGGATATATATATGTGAAGTATATTTATGTGACCCTGCATATACCTCACTTGGTGCACACATTTGCACCATATTGCTGCATTTGCTGTTATTATTGTGCCGTTTCGATATGGGTAATACACCCAGGCTCATGTACTTACCTTTGTGTTTAAATATTTGTATTAAATATTACATGTAATACAGAAAAAGCGAAATTACAACTGATTATCAGAGAATCAAATGCAAATTACACCAAATACAAGTATTCAAAAAGAATGTAAACATATTTATCTAGTTATGGCGTATTACATGAGGGAAAAGTGTAGGGAAAAGGAAAAAGAAGGGGGAAGAGAGAACTTAACTTTATTATAAGTTGGGGGGATAGAAAATGAATAAAGAAGGGGGGGGGGCAGGGGCGTACCTACAACAGGTGCAGGGGTTGCGATCGCACCCGGGACCTGGAGCCTAGGGGGCACCAAAAGTCCCTTTGGCCTACAGAAAAAGACTATTGCTGTTAAAGATTTGTAATAATTGGGGGCCCTGTTGGAGCTTTCGCATTGGGGCCCATGAGCTTCAAGTTATACCACTGGGGAATGGTGAACACCAAACTAAACCAATATAATAATAAATCAGATAAAATAAGTCTTAGGGTGCATGCACACGATCAGAATATGCAGTGTTTTGGATGCAGCGTCCTGCCGTCTTAACCTGCCCGCAACGTGTTTGGAGCTGCGGTGCGGTTGCCGCCATTCCGCTCCTCTTCAGCATGTTCATTTCATGCTGTGGAGTCGCAAGCGGCTCCCATCGGGTGAATGCAGGGAGAAGACGCCCTGCACCCGCCGCACATGGTGAGTACAGGGCGGCTGCAGTCTCCCTGCAGCCACCCGTGGCTTCACTCAGGTCTGGAGGACCCTTACAATACAGGTTTAAATTACATGTTAAAGTAAGAATAAGTAATAGACACCTTAAAGGGTATGTGCCCACAGGACGTTTTTTAAGCAGTCTTGAACGCAGCAAAACCTGAACTGCTTTCAAGGAACATAGAGACCTTGACAGGAGATTAGCTACGATCTTGTCTGCGTTTTCTGCGCATTTTCTGCATGTTTTTTGCACTTTTTTGTGTGTTTTTACTGCGTTTTTGATGCTGTGTTTTTCCTGCTTTTTTTCCATTGTCTTCAGCAAAAACGCAGGAAAAATAGAACATGTCAATTCTCTCCCATTCGCACCAAAAACGCAGGTATTTGACAGTTCTTGACACTTGCAAAACCAATGTTTGGGCACAGCGTTTCTGTGAAACACATTCTTTTTGCTGGGAATCAAAACCGCAGGAACAAATTACCATACATTACCATAAAACCAATGGTAAACTGCAAGCAGAAACTGCAGCAAAAACGTCCTGTGGGCACATACCCTTTGAGTTAAATAATTGGAACGATACAAATAAAGACCTATGGAGGGTAATTCAAAAGATAATCATTCCAAGGCTCCAACCTCTTATGATAAGACTGGAGATAAAATATTAGCGATGGCATGACACCTTTCATGCAAATTATTTAAGGAAACTCTTTACTATATCCAAGATAGTTGGAACAGACAGACTTTTCCAATTAGTCGTTAAAATGTTTTTAATAGTCAAAAAAATGTGAATGAAAAGCTGTCTATAGCTAGGGTTATTATCTTCAAGGTCAAAAGAAAGAATTGCCATTTGAGGTGTCAGCGGAATTTCCTTTCTATGAATTAGGTTAATTGAGTTTACATTTCTTCAAAGGTCAATTATTTTGGGGCAGGAGCAAAAAATGTGTAGAAGGTCACCATTTTGGATGCATTTTTTTTGCACCCCCTCCAGCAAAGAGGTGCAAGTCCTATAGAAAATGTAACTAGTCATACTGGTGTGAAGTACTATCTAGAGAGAATTTTGTAAAATAATTCATAAAGGGAAAAACAAATACTAGAGAAGTAGGAGATTTTAATACAATTCATCCTTTGATCTGTGTGTCCTCCTGCTGTATTCTGAGGGCTGTGTGCGGCCTCCTGCTGCATAATAAGGGCTGTGTGTGGCCTTCTGTGGTATACTGGGGGTTATATGCGTCCTGCAGTATATTGGGGGCTGTGTGTGGCCTGCTGCTGTATACTGGAGGCTGTGTGCAAATTCCTGCTGTATTCTGGAGCTGTGTGTGGCCTCATGCTGTATTCTGGGGCTGCGTATGACCTCCTGCTTTATACTGGGGGCTAGGTGGCTCCGCTATTGCTCTGTTGCCTCAATGGATCTGTCCCTGTGTGCTAATTGTGTGATCTATCACATAACCTTTCACAAGTTGAACATGTGACATGTCACATAATACTTGGGGTTGGGTGGTCTAAACAGCCCTGGGCCTTGGCTACTCTTAATATGATATTAGATATTTATTCAAAATTAATCTTTGATATTTTGAATAAAAATTATTTTTTGATACTCATAATACTTTGAGTGTCTATCCCCTGATCCCGGTCTACAAAAAAAACACGTGTTCTTATTAATTAATCTGGGGTCAGCATATACACACATTAAATAATATCAGGCTTCAGTGCACTCATGTACCCAAATTATGCAATGCTCTTGAACTGTTGTCGGAATGTGCGCTTTAGTATTGTAACATCATGACATCATACGTACATGTATGTGTGTTTGTGACGTAGGCTGTGCTTATGTTGCAGATGGGGGACAATCAGGAGTTTGTCTGGGCTTTTCTGGCTATGTACCAGGACCATGAATGCCTGTGGTGGGTGCATTCCTCTGATTACAAGAACAATCAGGTGAAGGATGTGGCCTATGGCCACCTTGTCTCCCTCTCCCAATAGCACGACCCTGGGGAGAGGTGGGACAAGAACAAGGTCAAAGCCAAAATCAAACACCTGCGCACTATATTAAAAAAGGAGTACAACCGGGTCCAGAGGTCCCAGTGGTCTGGGATGGGGAGTGAGGAGGTATATGCGCCACAACTGTGGTATTATGACCTCCTCACTTTCATTCTGGACCAGGTTGTCCCTCTGAGAATGCGGGGCAGCAGGGTGTTTGATGAGGCTACGGTGGCCACATCCAAAGCGACGGCGCTGTCTCAGGAGGTAGTTCTACTGATTGTTGTTGTGTCTGATTACCCCTTGGTTTTAGTACTCACGTGTTTTCGGGCCAACCAGCTGCATGCACTATCCTATTGTTGTTTGCTACATAATCTGTGTGTTGTGGTCAAGGCTCACATACTAGGCTCCTAATTATTTTGTTGGGTGATTGTAGGGCCACATCACTTAGCATGTTGTACCGTAAGGTGAGTTGAGTGCACACTTTGCACTGTTCCATAGTCTTGCTTTCATATGTGCAATGTTTTTGTTGAACTAGCACACTGGCTTGGTAATGCTGCTTCTTATCTGTAATTTGTAACATACATTTGGGGGTGCAGGAGAAGTGTTTGACCCTTTTTTTTAAAATATTTACAGGAGCCTCCAGAACTGCAGTCCAGCCAAGAGGGGTCACTCGTGGATGATCCTCCCCCATCAACATCTGCGGGGAAGGTTGTGCCTGGTCCCAGTGCGGCAGTGCAGCACCCTGGACCCAGCTCAGTCATTCATCGTCGACGCCCACCAACAACTCCGACGACTGAGCTGGGAACATGGGCAAAGAGGGTGCTGCTTTACACCGAAAATCAGCCAAACACTGGGATTGGGCATCTAGTTAATGAGAGCGTGCCCAGGCTGGACCCAGGGCAGTGCAGACTAGCTGAGAGGCTCATCATTTGGGTCCTGGAAGCGGCTGAAGACATGGCACTGTCGCCACTAACCCATCTGGTGTTCCCCAGTGGGCAGTCGTCAGTGTCCCATGGTCCGAGGCCGTCTACATTTGGGCCCTGACAGACTCCTGACTTGTCCAGGGGACCCAGACAACCCCCTCTAGTTGGGCTTCTGGTAGGGGATATGGGGCCACAACCCACGTCTAACACAGTAGAGGATTACCAACATACGGTATTCTGCCACCGATATATGTGGGTGAGATGTGTCTGAGGGATGTGATCACGATCTCTATATAAACAATGGCGGATAGCGTTACTCACTAATCGGTGCTCCTAGGTCTTATCAGCTACGTGGATGTCCAGAAGGATGATGCAGTGATAAGTTAACAGTCTTTATTTACAATACCTTGAAGATGATGCCAGGGAAGATGAAGGGATGAAGATGAGGTAGGAGTTAGCACTGTAGATTAGAGCTGTTATAGATGCACCAGATTACAGGTAACAAGAGAATCCTTCCGTCCAGTCCTGAAGCATGAGGTTCCAGAATGGTGAAGAAAGACAAAACAGGAAGAGAAGCATTCCCAAGGAGGAGTTACAGACAGAAAAGAATTATGGGAAAGTACGACATACAGTGAAATGCAACAATGACCTGTAGATGGCAGCAAAGGATAGCAGATGCATAGATTATAGAATTAAAGCACAACATTACAAATGTCCAATTATGGCTGAAAGTCAATGGAGAAACGGGTGCAGCACACTCCCCGTCTGAAATCCTTGGATTTCACTAAATAAACAGTTCCGAATTTGGGGTATTTACCTGGAATGCGCGAAGGAATACCTCATCCTGTAAGATAAAAGAAACAATGTATGCATGCAACAATAACCAAAAATAGAACAAGGTAGACGAATGTCTGTAACAAGTTCCTGAAGTAGTTCAGAGGATAACCCATCTTCGGATTGGAGAAGCCGCACTAGGCCAAAATGTCTCCAACCCAATTGTAATCCAAAGGCTAAGTTACTTGGAAGAGTTCCTTTGGTTGGACGGATAATTAATCCTCAACCGGTATGAGCAGGATAATCTCTGATATAGGTCTAATGAAGGATTTGGGGTCACCTTGCTTGGCAACTGTCACTTCGACCTTGCGCACTTTGCCATCGTCATTTGGAAAAGATTTCGATATAAGTCCCATAGGCCATGCGTTTCTTTCCTCCTTCTGGTCTTTCATGAGGACAACATCTCCTATTTGTAAATTTGGTTTCACTTGTTGCCACTTTCTTCATTTTTGGAGGAGTGTTAGGTACTCCTTCTTCCATCTATTCCAGAAACAGTTCGCCAGATGTTGCACGTTTCCATCGTCTTTGATAATTGTTACCGGACACAGAGTCTTCAGGCGGGTTAGGAACGATACCAAGTTTCTGAGTGAGGAGAGTTGCTGTAGTGAGAATGACAGGTGATTCTGGGTCCATAGATATGGGAACAATAGGTCTTGAGTTTACTATAGCAGATACCTCTGCTAAGAAGGTGGTCAAGGTCTCATGAGTCAATCTTGAAAGATTTGAGTCCTTGAGCATAGACTCCAGTATCCACCGAGTAATGCCTATCATTCTTTCCCATGATCCGCGCATATGAGAGGCGTGAGGAGGGTTGAAAACCCAGGAACAGCCATTGGTTGTCAAGAAGTCCTGCATCGGTGTTGAATTCAGTTAAATTCTCGACAGGCACTTATGAAGTTTGTTCCACAGTCGGATCTTAATTGTTTCACCGGTCCTCTGATGGCGAAGAATCGTCTCAAGGCGTTAATGAAACTGGAGGAATCCATAGATTCTATCACTTCTATGTGTATTGCTCGCACACTCAAGCAAGTGAATAACACTGCCCAACGTTTACTCTCCGCATGTCCGCCTCTGGTCCGACTTGCAGCAACTGGCCATGGGCCAAAAATGTCCAAGCCAACATAGGTAAATGGTGGCTCTATACTCGTCCTATCAGCAGGCAAATCAGACATCTGTTGTTGTTGCAGTTTTCCTCTTGTCTTACGACACTGAACACAATGATGAATTAATTGGGAAACTTGTCTCTTTGTTCCTACAATCCAGAGGCCTGCAGCTCTTAAGGCACCTTCGGTGAAGTGTCTGCCTTGATGTTTGATTTTTTCATGATAATGTCGTATTAGTAGAGTGGTGATATGGTGACGGCCAGGAATAATCAGATGATTCCTTTCTGACTCGTATAACTTAGCCTTGTTTAAACGATCACCGACTCTCAGTAAACCCCTCTCGTCAGTTACTGGGTTTAAGTTGACAATGGGGCTGTTTTTAGGAATGTCTTGTTTCTTGCGTATACATTCCAGTTCCTTGTGAAAAACATTGTGCTGCACATTGCGTATCACAAACAGTTCATATGAAGCGATGTCTTCTGCAGAGAGAGGCTTATGGCAGATATGCCAACCACGGCAATCAGTGTTACTGTACTTATTGCGATAGCATTTTACTATGTGGACTAACCTTGCAATGGCATGAACCAACCTCTCCATCTTGAGAACTGCTCAAATCGCCCACAGTCCAAGCCAACCTTCTCCTTGGATTTGGTGATAAAGGTGTTGACATGAGGACGAATCTCTGGGTCGACATCTGGATCCTGAATGCTGAAGTTGTCTTCAACAGCGGTCTCTTCGCACTGGTTGTGAAGGAACTTTGGTCCAGTTAACCAAGAAGAGTTTGCGAAGGCACCAACAGACACTGGTCTGGTAGCAAGGTCCGCAGGGTTCAGATGGGATGGAATGTGCTGCCATTGCTGCGGTTTAGAGGATCTCCTTATCCTTTTAATGCGGTTACTGATGTAGACATAAAAGCATTTCGTCTGGTTGTATATGTAGCCCAGAACAACCTTACTGTCTGTGTAGAATCTTGTGTCTTCCACGTGAACAGCCAGTTCGCTTTGTATGAAATCTGCAATTTCTACGACTAGTACAGCCCCACAGAGCTCGAGTCTGGGTATGGTGTGCTCGGGTTTAGGTGCTAGTTTGGCCTTCCCAAACAGAAATCCAACATGGTCCGTAACTTCAAATAAGCAATGGCTGCAACAGCTTCAGTGGAGGCATGAGCGAATACATGAATCTCTTTCCTACGACTCGTAGAAAGGGATGCGGGATGTAACAACGTGGTATGTCGACCTTATCCAAGGCACAAAGAGATTCTCTCCACAACTTCCACCTTAATTATTTGTCCGCTGGGAGTAGTACATCCCAGTTCTTAATGGATTCTGAGAATTGTCTCAGCAGAAGCTTGCCTTGTATAGTCAGGGGGGTGACAAATCCAAGTGGATCATATAGACTGTTCACCACCAACAGAACCCCACTCTTCGTAAATGGTTTTTCAGCACCATTAACCTGAAAGCTGAAGGAGTCCTTTACTAAGTTCCACCTCAGGCCCAGACTTCTTTGTATTGGTGGATTGTCTGAGCCTAGGTTCAAGTCCCTGAATTCTGTGGCATGATCATTAGGGTGAAAGGCCTTCATGACGACAGCACTATTGGAGGCAATTTTATGCAACGTTAAATGAGCTTTAGACAGCATACCTTGTGTCCGTTTAAGCAGATCTATGGCTTCTTCCGTTGCGGGGAAGGGATTTAAGTCCGTCGTCCACATAGAATTCCTTTTCAACGAACTGTTGGGCATCCTTCCCGAACTCTGCTTCGCCATCGGAAGCAGTCCTACGTAGGCCGAACGTAGCGACTGCGGGAGAAGGACTGTTTCCGAACACATGCACCTTCATGCGGTATTCGACCATTTCCTTGTTGGTGTTGTTGTCTTGGTACCATAGGAAACGGAGATAATTTCTGTGGTCTTGTCGCACGATGAAACAATGGAACATTTGTTCGATGTCAGCGGTAATGGTGACCGGTTCCTTCCAGAATCTCATGAGCACTCCCACTAGGTTATTAGTCAGGTTGGGACCAGTGAGGAGAACATCATTCAGGGACACACAATCGTGTGTGGCGCTTGAATCGAACACCACTCTGATTTGTTTCGGCTTTCTTGGATGATATACTCCAAAGGAAGGTAGATACCAGCATTCTTCTCAGCTTGCAATGGTGGAGCTGGCTCTGCGTGGTCATTGCAAAATATTTTGTCCATAAAGGCTATGAAATGTTCCTTCATTTCAGGCTTGTTCTTTAATGCTCTCTGCAATGAGATGAATCTAGAGAAGGCCTGTTCTCGATTGTTAGGAAGCTTGGTCCTTGTAGCTTTGAAGGGTAAGGGAGCAACCCAGCGGCCAGATTCATTTTTGAAGAATCCAGTGTCCATCATTTTAAGAAACTTCTTGTCTTCTATGGATAAGGCGACCTTGTTGTTGTCCTTTGATGTGTGAAACACTGTCCTCCCTAAGCTGTCGCTGTAGGGGGTGGGAATGATGTCAGGTTCCTGGATGCAATCTGAGAACCTTTCTTTTATTTCGTAGTGATGAGGGCATGGCTTAAAGTGAATTGCACGACCATTTTGGAGCACATACGTTTTTCAGGCGTTGACTTCGGATGCCTCGTGACTTCTTTCCAGACATACGTCGCCCACAATTACCCAGCCTAGATCGAGTCTTTGGGCATATGGAGCATCGTTTGGGCCGTTGCATTGTTGGCGCACCTTGTGGATCTTCAGAATGTCCCTTCCGAGTAGGATTAGGATTTCATCATTCGTGTCCAAAGGAGGAATTTCATTAGCTAGGTGCCTCAAGTGACGATGATGAAGGGCGGCTTCCGGAGTGGGAATCTCCTCCCTGTTATCAGGTATCTGGTCACATTCAATTAGGGTTGGCAAGGGTATATGCACGTTTCCTTTCACTGAAGAGATTATGTACCCAGAGGCTCTCTTACCAGAAGTCTCGACCCGACCAGAGCAGGTGTTGAGGGTATATGGGGTCGTTTGTCCCTTTATGTTGAAGATCTCAAAGAGTTTGAGCCTTGCTAGAGACCGGTTACTTTGTTCATCTATTATGGCATACATTTTGGAGGCCTTGTCGGGTTGTCCTTCTGGATAGACCTTAACCAGACATACCTTGGCACACCATTTAGGTCCAGTCCCTTTTCCACAAACCTGAATGCATGAGGAGGTAACGGCAGTTGCAGTTGGGTTAGGAACCTGTGGCTCCCCCATGCTTTTGAGCAGGGTTGGATGTGGAAGGTTGTGGGTTGTGTGGAGCTGGCGTGGGATGCATAGACGCAATGTGTTTGTCACTACTGCATTCAGTGCACTTAATGACAGCCTTGCAGTCCTTAGCGCGGTGGTCTGAAGAGGCGCAACACTTATAACAAATCCCAAGCTCCTTGAGGGTATCTTTACGCTCTTGCAAAGTCTTCGCCCTGAATCCATGGCATTCCTTTAGTGGGTGAGGCCTTTTGTGGATAGGGCACATACGGTTATTGTCCATAAATAAGGAGTAACATAATTTGTTTTAGTGGAGGCTGGATCAATAGGTGGAACGTCGGTCTTTCTCACAGACACTGTGTTCCTTGACTCTCTTCGTTTGGCGATGTTGTCATACCTTGTAGAAGATGATGATGCTGGTGGAGTAGGTTCAGTGAAGTCGAAGCTGGGGTCGTTCTTCTTCCGAGCTTGGTCACTGATGAACCTGGAAAAATGCGAAAAGGGGGGAAAGGACACATTATGCTGCCTTTTATACCATGAGCCATGGTCTGCCCATTTATCTTGCATGCCGTGTGGTATCTTGGACACTATTGGATTAACACCATGAGCAGTATCTAGGTAGCTCAGTCCTGAAAGACGTGGGTCTAATTTTGCCAATTCTATTTCCTTTAGTAGGTCGCTCAGATCTTGAAGTTTTCTATTGTCCTTGTTTGTTATCCTTGGGAAGGTTTGCAGTCTCTTGAATAAGGCACATTCTATGGCCTCTGAGCTGCCATAGGTTTCTTCCAGTCTCTCCCAGGCTGCAATAAGGCCTGCATCTGAATAGTCGACATGAACTGCCCTTATTGTCTTGATGCGCTCTGCTGATTCCGGGCCTAACCAGTTAACAAGCAAATCCAGTTGTTCCTTCCCAGTGAGGTTAAGATCTTGGATCACTGCTTGAAAGGTTGATTTCCAGGCTCTATAATTCTTGGCACGGTCATCAAACTTAGAGAGACTAATGTTTATTAATTCCCGGCAAATCATGTATCTGGCGAAGTCAGACATGTCCGATCTCCCGGCCATTGCTGCAGGATGAACTTGTGATATCCGTGGGGGATGTAAGTTCTGTGGTTTATATGACTGTGACAAATCTGGACAAAATGATGCGACATAAGGGTTAAGCTGTGGTTTAGTCTCTATTGGGTCCGCTGGCTGCAGCCTAAATCGTGAATTAGTGCCGGAAGTTACCTTGTCAGCAGTAGGTGGCGACATCTCTTGGCTTGTCGGTGCATCCGTGTTAGAAAACGGAGGTGGTGCTGGTGCAGATGTTAAGTGTCTTAGCACGTAATCAGTAGTGCGTTCAACTGAGTCCTCCATTTCTCCTGGAATAAGACAGTCCGAATTATGATCTTGTCCCAGTGCTTGCTCAAGGACCTTCAGTTTAGCAAGGGCTATTGCTTCTTCCTTTTCTGCTTGGAGTATTTTTAATTTCCTTTGAGTTTCCATGGTTTCTTCTTCCACTTCAGCCTCCTTCTTAGCAAAGGAGCTTTTTACTCTAGCTTCCTCTGCAGCCACACAGATCTCCAGTAACTTGTCGGACAATATTGACTTCCTGGAGTGAGATGATCTGGAAGACCGAGACGTGATTTTGGTCGACGTTGTACGATATGACCTAGCCTCTTGGAGGTGAGCGATGCGGAGCTCTGCCTTATCCTGAGCGACTCGCACTAATGAGGCCCTTCTTGGAGGAGAGCTTCCCTTTCATCTTGTTCTGCTGGGTCAATTTCCATGTCATAGGTACTCAAGAGCGTGATGTACTTTGCAGACAGTCTCTGGTAGCGATCATAGGCAGCAGATAAACGATTCAATGTGGCGGTTAACTCTGCGGCGTCACTGTTAGAGCTTGGAAGAGCTGCTAAATAGTGATCGACTTTGCCCCATAAATGTTCTAGATTATCACGGAACTCGTCTCTAGTAGTTTCAAAGTTCTCTCTGACATTTTGTGTCGGCTTGGTTACACGTTTGGATCGTACATCCTGCTCTGCAGTAAGTGTGGACTCTGCTCCTGCAGCATCATGGTGCGCTTCACTTGCCGATGGGTCCGCGGTGCTTTTCATGGACATGATTTAGCTGAGATGGTGGGCGGTGAAGACTTGCTAGCAGACAATTTATATGCATACAGACACTGAAGGCTTAGGTCTCTTGTTTACTATTCTGCCACCGATATATGTGGGTGAGATGTGTCTGAGGGATGTGATCACGATCTCTATATAAGCAATGGCGGATAGTGTTACTCACTAATCGGTGCTCCTAGGTCTTATCAGCTACGTGGATGTCCAGAAGGATGATGCAGTGATAAGTTAACAGTCTTTATTTACAATACCTTGAAGATGATGCCAGGGAAGATGAAGGGATGAAGATGAGGTAGGAGTTAGCACTGTAGATTAGAGCTGTTATAGATGCACCAGATTACAGGTAACAAGAGAATCCTTCCTCCAGTCCTGAAGCATGAGGTTCCAGAATGGTGAAGAAAGACAAAGACAGGAAGAGAAGCATTCCCAAGGAGGAGTTACAGACAGAAAAGAATTATGGGAAAGTACGACATACAATGAAATGCAACAATGACCAGTAGATGGCAGCAAAGGATAGCAGATGCATAGATTATACAATTAAAGCACAACATTACAAATGTCCAAGTATGGCTGAAAGTCAATGGAGAAACGGGTGCAGCACATAAGGAGAGACGCTACCAATAACTGTTGATGGATTTTGTTGCAAAAAATGCTTTGGTTATTTAAACACAGTATGTGTTTTTTTTGTTCATTTGGTTTCTGTTAATAAAACTCTTTTTTGGTTTACCAAACACTCAGTCTGGCTGTGTAACGGTCATGTATGTATATGTATGTACTGTGATGCTGTATTACAGGGCAAGGATGTGTCTCAGTTGTCTACCCAACATAACTACTATCACATGGTAAGGTACAGATGTTGACATATTGTCACGGGTGGCACGGATGACAGGGTGGAGGCCACGCGCAGACGATCCCAGCGTTTGGCCCACCAGCCATAATGGTGGAGGATGGTCCGTCTCTTTCAGGGGGCATTCACCTTCTGTGTAGATGGAGAGAAGGTGTGATGAGATCTCTCTATTATAGGGAGACGGCTGTGGAGGTCTTGTGCTCGGTCTGGTTTTATCCACCAATGTTGTAGGTCACTAGGACCCAGCAGATTCCTTCCACCTTTATAAGGAGGTTCATTACCTTTCCTCAGTGCAGGTGATATTTCCTTGTGGACTCTTTATCCTGGCTCCAGCAGAAGCTGAGGTTCTGAGCTTGCTGTGGTCTGCTGAAAGATAAGTGTTTCCTTTCCCCAAATGTCTGTCTTCCCTGGTGTTTGTCTTTAGTTAATAGTGGAGGGGTCTAGTGCACCTCTCCATCTGATCCTTAGATAAGGTAGTGCTAGGATCAGAGAGGGACGAGGTTCGTGGTCGGCGACAGTTGCGGAGACTGTATAGGGACGTAAGGGCAGACAGGGTCAGCCCTAGTAAGTCTAGGGGTCACCGTCTCCTTCTTGTGCCCTTAGCAGTAGGGACCCCTTATTCCCCCCCCCGTCGTTATCCTACGCTGGGTGTCTTCCCCACTCCCAGCGTGACACATATGCTACATCCATTTGGCCCCTATGTGAATGTTTGGGTAATTTTTTCATAGGCCCTACATGGGTCTACAAGTGTGTACGCGGCCCTCAATACATGTTTGTTTGGTTTGACATACAATGATGTGAAGTAGGGTTTTTCACATTGGATGTGTGATATGGTCAGGGTTACATAGGGTCAGTAATGTTGTATTGTGCTACATACATTGATGGGGTGCCTCCCTGCAGGCCTTCCGTCTGTTAAAAGTAATGATAGCACATTCAATGCTAATGTGTGGCCGCAGACATTTGATTGTGGCTCACAGATTTATTATGCGCAAAGATGTGTAGAGTAAAAAATCCGCCACCTCTGTGAGGATAGGAAAGACAAAATACTGTAGTGGGCTTAGCACAATAAGTTTATTGGCTATATTTTTTTTTTGGTTCTCTCATTTTGGGGGCCGTTTTGTTTTTAAGCTGCGCCGAGTAACAAATTATTTGAGATATATAACACGTTGGTGTTTTGGTGGGAATTCAAATCACCCTTTTTCACAAAAAAGACAAAACAACTACACACACAACCAAAAAAACATATCATGGCAACATACCACACACTCAACACACAAGGGTGCGGGAAAAACAACAGGAAAAAAAATCATAACGGCTGCTGGCAAACAGCAGGGCCAGCACCAGGCTGCCCACCAGTGAGACGCTGGATGATGGCCCACATTCTGTCCAAATTGGCCTGCGCCTCACGGTGGGCATCAACCATATCCTGTATGGTTTGGTGTCCTGTATGGGGAAAAAAAACACATCAGAACCATGTTTGTTAGAGTTTAACAATGTTGTGTGCAAGTGTAACCATACTTACGATTTTGCACGGGAGCCCGCACTTCACTTTCGGCTGGTGGTGAGGCCCTTCCCGGCCAGCCGCCCACAGCTGCTGGGCCATCTGCATATATCAAAAGCAAAAACAAACATTAGTAATGCATTATGTTTGGGTGACACAGGCCAAAGTCTAAAAGTCTTTATGGTTTATTATGGGCCACACTTGCCATCAGCGCCACCTCCACCAGGCTCACTATCACCCTGGGGGGACCAGTCGTCGACAGGGCTGCCAACTGGGCTGGCTACTATGGCTGCAGGGGTGGTAGGAGGTGACGGCGTCTGCTGGCGGTGGTGTGTGGGCCCTGGGCCTGCATGTTGGGCTTTTGGCGCCCTTCCAGGTGGGGTGAAGGCTGGCTTTGGCGGGCAGAGGTTGGGCTGCCAGGTACAGAGGGAGGGGCTGCGAGCTGCTCCTGAGGCGGGAGTCCAGGCAGGTGATGAGCCTGTCCTTCCAGAATAATAATAATATAATATTAACTCATTTATATAGCACTATTAATTCCAAAGCACTTTACATACATCAGTAATGCTGTCTCTCTTGGAGCTCACAATCTAAACATCCTAACAGTATGTCTTTACAATGTGGGAGGAAACCAGAGTGCCTGGAGGAAACCCACACAAACACGGGGAGAAAATACAAACTCCTTGCAGATGTTGCCCTTAGTGGGAATTGAACCCAGGACCTTGGGACCTCAGTGCTGCAAAGGCTGCAGTGCTAACCACTTGAGCCATTGTGCCGCCCAGAAGAAGGCGGCGTTGGGCTGGCAGGTGGTGTTGCTGCCGGGGAAGTACGTCTGGGGCCTGGTGGTGTTGCTGCTGGTGATGGCCGGTCTGGTGGGCTTTCCGCCTCCCTGTTAAGGTGAACATATTTTTTAAAAATCATTTTGCACCATCACTAAAACATATAACATCACCAATGTCATTTGCAGGAGTGTGAGGAATGTCTTCAGTCAACATGTACATGTTTGTTTGACCAAAGGGATGTGATGTCAACTGACGGTGCACATCTGTACAAGGCTGTGGGCAAAAACAGTTTGGTGGCCATGCTTTGCTCACACGCATATAGTGGTGGCCATAACATTGAGTGTGACACACAACATTGGTACATGAATGTTGTGTGTGCACACTTATGGTGTGGATCCAGGGGAGTAATGATGGCATATTGGCCAACAATACACTGTGTTAATGTAGGAACAAACAAAACAGACTCATCCATATACATCAAGTCTAATGTACAGATGCACATGACCACACAGGGAACAGGTGGTGGACTGGTCATGTGCCAGTATACATTTATGTTATGTGTAATGGATATTTTGGCATTCCCACCACCATTGGTTGGCAGGCTATATGTCACACAGCACACATATTGCCTGTATGTGTAATGGTAGCCACTACATGCCTTACAAGATGTAGATGTTGACATCAGCCTTATTATACAGCTATGTGTGTTGTTCTACTGTTAAAATGGCAATGTTGACGTCAACAATGCCAACACATAGTAGTCTGCACCTTCATGTTGCATTTTGCACACCCTGCAGATGGTGAGGGATGAAGCATCACCATCATCTACTCACAGTACCTATGTGCCAGGCTACACTTCCATGTGGTGCTACATGTTTGCTTTGTGTTGGGGTGAACTATGTGTGTATCACAATTACTCACCACAAAGCCTCCTAATCTGTGCCCGCCTGTTGGCAATGTGCCCTGGACACTTGTATTTCAAGTCTGCCACCTTATTCTGGATCTGCTGGGTGGTGCGGTCCTCACCCAGTCTCCTCAGCAGGGCCCTCTTCACTTTGCGCAGGATGGCCTGCTTGTGGAGACGTGGGTGCTGGTGTCGATGGTGGTACCAATAATCCCGCCTGTCCAGGATGTCAATGAGGATGAGCAGCTCTGGCTCGCCCCATGCTGCAGCTCTCTGTCCTGACGCCATCGCTATCTCTGCAGGGGGAGGGAAAGCACCTGGAAGGCAGGGCACAATGTCCAATAACAACATGACGTCATAGCGCACGCTGCTT
Source organism: Allobates femoralis (assembly GCA_033576535.1). Lineage (NCBI taxonomy): Eukaryota > Metazoa > Chordata > Amphibia > Anura > Aromobatidae > Allobates > Allobates femoralis. Next base: position 303,903,296 of record JARQOC010000006.1, on the reverse strand, counting down.
ACGCTGAGGAGACTTGAGAGCTCAGATAGCTTAAGTCGCAACAGAGTGGTGAACCTTTCAGATGTGTAATGGCGTCACCAAACTGACTCAAGAATGAACCTCAAGATGACGGACGTGCGTAGCAAATGGAAGACATACATGAGTTAGTATGTAATTTGTGGGCCCATATGATTTGTGATTTGTGAATGGTCAACATGTTGGTTTGGACAATGCAGACACCAGCAATAGGAATTGGCTTATTCAATATATATTTGTGTGATGACATCTTATACCAATCGTCAATATCGGACGATTGAGCATTTAGTCAGTACGTGCCAACATCATGCACGCAGTATCATTCTGATGCGCTAGTCCAGGACGCTCGTAGTTTGAATGCCTTTCCTGAGACTTGTGATGCAGAAGAAGAAGAAGATGAGTCTGTTGAAGAACGCACAGATCATCAAATATGGCGCCTTTGCCACGGGCAGCCAATGGAAACGCAGGAGAAGCCACCAATCGCTGCAGACGGGGTACGGCAAACAGCATGCTCAGGCATGCTAACGGGATTGATTCAATAATTTCTGAGGTCGCTTTCTACATCGCTATTGCCCTGTCACGCGCCAAGGTGCGCTGATATCGTCTGGTGGATATCGCCTGATTTCTCTGCATGGCAGGGCAATCAGGCGACGCTCCACCGGCAATTTCTCCCCGTAGAATTGCCCAGTCACACGCCCTATGCACATGCGATGTGGTTTCCACATCGCCGAATTCGGAAATTGCCAGCGTTCTCGCCGGCAATATGGAGGCGTGTGACGGTACCTTAAGGAAAATGCAGCATTATTATACTTCACTGCAGTCAAACCTTATATACAACAAGAAGGAAGGGCCAGGGAACCCCTAAGGTGAACAGGCCCCATGACTGTCGGGGAGGTAGGGAGTTAATAGGGAAAGGTAGGGGATTGGAGTATTTAAAGGTAGCAAAAGGTGGCTATTGGTTTAAGCGGGGGGGCTTAGGGCAGGAAGAGGGGGAGCAGAAGGGGACTTTATAGGAGTGAGGGGGGAAGTGACCCCTCACTCCATTTCCGGGGAAGCAGGACAGTTTACAGGGCAGTGTAGGACAGTGAGAGGTCTGGCTTACCTATCACGGCGGATCTGGCTGAGTTCAGGGCGCTGATACAGGGTGCTGCAGCGGTGCATGGGGCGCAGGCAGTGCAGGACTATGTACGGGCTGCCTGTGCTTCCCCATCGGCACCTGCCCCCTCCACCCCCTCAGCGCGTGGCCGCCGATCTCGGCCACCTGAGCGCTATTCCCCGGAAGCACGGAGGGGGAGGCGGGCTCATTCTGGGAGCCCCAGTGGGGACCCTCGGCGGCAGCGTGGGTGCCCAACTACCCAGGGGCCCGCGCCGGCTGACGCGAGGAATCCACGGCGGGGCCGTGATGCTCCGGAAGTGGGCAGGGCCAGCCGGCGGTTGACTTCCGGTCCAGGACATTGAATATGGCGGCGGCTCCCGGGCAGGCGCAGAGGGTGGAGAGTGCCGAGCGGCCACAGGGCGCGGTTCACACACCCCGCATTTGGCGAGGATAAGAGCGGCCTTCGGAAATGGAGGGGACGGAGGCGACTGGAGGGCACGATATACCTGGGCGCAGCCTGCGGTCACGGCCGGTGACCAGGGAGAGGAGGCAGAGCATGGTGACCCCGGTGCAGGGAGGCAGGAGGAGCCGGCCAGCAGCGGCAGCGGTGGCTCCCAGGTATGGTGGGAGTGGCACCCAGCGGGGCACTGCAGCAGGTGCAGTGTACAGGGATTCTGTAACGGACCCTCCCAATGGCTTAGGGGGGGGCTCCCAGCGTAGCCCGGCTATGGTGCAGCCCTCCTGCAGTCGGCAGGGTGGGTTTGAGACTGGGGTCCCACTTGAGGGCTCTGGTCAGAAGAGGCCAAGGGGGCAGTCGGTGAACAGCAGGACCCGGAGGACACAAGGACGGTCCTCCAAAAAACAATGTCCAGCCAGGGGCCGTGGCTGCCACGGAGGCGAGGGGCGGCAGCAGTGGTCGGCTTGGCTCGGGGTCGGCACCCCTGGTTGGCACAGACAACGAGAGCGAGGAGGAAGAAGAACTGTCATCATCGCCGAGTCGGACGCCAGAGGACTCCGTTGCGGCTGCACCGAGGCAGCCTGGTGAGAATAATTCTGTTGTCAATAATTGCATGTCAGGTATAGCTGGGAGTGTAGGGGGGGTGTCAGGGGCGACGTTGCCGGGGGTATCCATCGGGGGGGACGTAGTGGGTCAGTTGTTAAGTTTGTTGCAGAGTTTACTGTCCGGCGGAGGATGGGGTAGCCTGCCAGGATGGAGGGATGGTGATACGGGTACAGTAGCGACGGTGCCGGATGCGGCAGTCGGTGTGTCTGGGGTGGAAAAGGAGAAGGAGGATGAAGTGATGAGATTGGATGATAAGGCCAGGAGTGAGGTATACGTTTGTTTTGAGAGCCCCTTGGGGGCTCACCTTAAGAAAGAGGTGAGGGAAAAAATATGGAAAGGGGAGTATGTCGAAATTTTTTCGCTGCTTCCCCTCGAAAAATTTAATTTGGATAAGGTCAAGCCTAGTGACTCCAAGAAGGAGAAGGAGGAGGAGGAGAAGCGGAGTTATCGGCTAATTCCGCGAACGTTTGCTAATTGGTTGCAAGCTTTTGCTATTTTAGCGAGCTTAGTGGGGGAACAGGAGCCGGAACACTGTTCCGCTCTGTTTGGTTACATGGACACTATTGGGGAGGCTTACAGGGTGTATGGGGGCTTGTCTTGGTTACGTTATGACGAGCAATTTAGGCAACACAAAGCTTTGCGTCTGACTTTGAGGTGAGACCACAAGGATATTTCCTTGTGGTTGCGTCTAATGACCGCTCCGGCTCAGCCGGGGCGTCGGATCTGAAGCGGGTGCCCCGGCCACATTCCGCAAGGATTGCTGTTGGCAGTTCAATGAGGGGCAATGTAAGTTTGGAGCGTCGTGCAGGTTTGAACATGAATGCTCGGGGTGTGGAGGCACCCATAGTTTTGCCAGATGTTTTAAAAAAGGCAGAGGAAAAGGCGGAGATGCGGCTGGAAAAAGGGAGGACTCCGGTGAGAGTCGAGGCGATGGCGCTGTTTTAAGTAGATATCCTGATATCGAGGCCGCCAAGTTGTTAAGGTCTGGGTTTTTGTTAGGTTTTCGGATTCCTTCGGATACGGTGGGTTAGGGGGTGTTTTGTCCAAAGAATTTGAGGTCGGCTGCGGCCCATCCAGGGGTGGTTGGGTCTAAATTGAGGAAGGAGGTGGAGTTGGGACGTATGGCGGGTCCATTTCAGGACTCCCCATGCGCGAACCTGAGAGTGTCTCCATTGGGGGTGGTTCCGAAGAAGGAGCCGAACAAGTTTCGGCTGATCCACCACCTGTCTTTCCCGGAGGGTGCGTCAGTAAATGATGGTATCGCTCCAATTGAAATGGTAAGGTCGGCGGGTCCGGGGGCATTGATGGCGAAGTCGGATGTGGAATCGGCATTTCGTTTGTTGCCGGTTCACCCGGAGAGCCAGCATTTATTGGGTTGCATGTGGGAAGGGAGTTTTTATGTTGATCGTTGTTTACCGATGGGATGTTCGATTTCTTGTTCTTACTTTGAAGCTTTTAGTTCGTTTGTGGAATGGGTGGTGAGGGACGTGTCGGGTATGGATTATATTATCCATTACTTGGACGATTTTTTCTGTGTGGGACCGGCTGGTTCCTCGGTTTGTGCTGGTTTGTTGTTTACGTTACAAAAGGTTGCAGGATGGTTTGGTATTCCGCTGGCAGAAGGTAAAACGGAAGGTCCGGTTACGGTGTTGTGTTTCCTGGGAATTGAAATTGATTCTGTGGCCGGGGAATGCCGGCTTCCAGAGAACAAACTTAAGGATTTGAGGCGATCGGCGGCAGCGATGTGCGGGGCACGGAAGGTGCGGCTTAAGGAGGTCCAATCATTACTGGGAAAGCTTAATTTTGCATGCAGAATTTTGCCAATGGGCAGGGTTTTTGCTAGACGCCTGTCAGTCGCTATGTCGGGCAAATCATGCCCAGCGCATTTTGTGCGCATTACCAGAGGAATTAGGGAAGATTTGCGAGTTTGGGATGTTTTTCTGCAGGAGTACAATAGGCGCACATTATGGCCTTAGCGAGTAGTGCCTAATAGTGTGTTACAGCTGTACACAGACGCGGCAGGTTCACTCGGTTTTGGTGCCTTTTATAAGGGTCATTGGTGCGTGGGGGAGTGGCCCGCGTTGTGGAAAGAGCAGGGCCTGGTGCGTAATTTGGCGCTACTGGAACTGTTTCCCATTGTGGTCGCGGTGGAATTATGGGGGCAGGAGTTTTCAGACAGGAAAGTGTTTTCATTGTGATAATGTGTCAGTTGTTTACGCGATTAATTCATTATCAGCCAAGTCGCCGCCAGTGGTGGACTATCTGCGGCATTTGGTCTTGCGGTGATTGCAATGGAATATTCAAGTGGTAGCTAAGCATGTTCCGGGCGTTTGCAATTCAGTGTCTGACTCGCTTTCACGGTTTCAGTTTTACAGGTTTCGGGAGCTAGTGCCATGGGCGGACGAGGAGGGACTGCAGTGTCCGGACGACTTATGGAGTCTGGTGACGTCATCGTGAGGCAGTTGATTCGCAGATCGGTGACCGAGGCTACTTGGTGCCGATATGGTAATGTGTGGCAAGAATGGGAGGAGTTTACATATATGCTGCGAGAGGATGGTGGTATGGATGATGTCCAAGCAGTGTTGACGTTTATAGGAAACGATTTTGTAGAAGGTCGGTCTGCATCTGCAGTGTCGCAGAGGGTTGCAGCGCTGGCTTTCCGGTTTCGGCTGTTAGGAAAACATGACGCGACTAAGGATTTTAGGGTACGTCAGGCGTTGAAGGGATTTCGGAGGGGGGTTCGTGAGAGGGATGCTCGGAGACCAATTTCGGTGGAAGTATTGGAGAAGCTGGTAGATTGTTTGCTAAGGGTTTGTCGTTCAGAATATGAGGGAGCTCTATTCTCGGCGGCTTTTGTGTTAGCCTTTTTCGGGGCCTTTAGAATTGGGGAGTTGGTGAGCCCGTCCAGGATTAGGGCAGGTGGTTTGGCTTTAAGAAATGTGGCAATTTTGGGGGAGAGGGTGGAGTGTTGGTTACGGTGTTCGAAGGTGGACCAAGACTAACCGCCCTGGTTAGTCGTAGTTTATGCTCTCGGTGGGAGTCGTTTATGTCTGGTGGCTGTGTTACGGCGTTTTTTGTCTTTTCGGGGCGGTTGCCCGGGTCCATTTTTGCGACATAAAGATGGTTCCTTTTTGTCTAGGTTTCAATTTGGGGCACTGTTGAAGGAGTGTTTGGGAAGAACTGGTGAACGGCCGGAAGAATACGGCACGCACTCTTTTCGTATCGGGGCGGCCACGGAGGCTTCACGCTGGGGGTTGGGGGAGGACGTGGTGAAAAAGATCGGGAGGTGGGAATCTTCACGTTTTTGTTTGTATGTTCGGCCTCATTTATTGTCCAGGTGAAGCGGTGGGCGGTGTGGGCCTAACACTGCTAGATCTAGGTCAAAGGGGGGGAGGTTGGGGCTCAGTTTATAGTTGTTTGTTCTGGTTGGGTGGTTGTGACATTGGGATTGTCTGTTTATATTTCCGTTTATTCAGGCCCCTGCTTAATATGGATCCTGGGACATTCCTACGTATTTTGGGGGGCCCGTCGAGCAGATGTTTGCCCCGAGGGTCGCCACTTGGGATTGGACAGGTCGTTGGCGACTGTGAAGTGGCTGGGTATTCGGGGCATGACCTGAGGGAGGGTGTTGCCTGAATTCGAATATTTTTGCACAGTTAATCGATCTCCGGATGTGTTGGTTCTGCATGTTGGGGGGAATGACTTGGGGGTGAGAGCGTCTCGGCACCACCTCTCTAAGCTTTGCTTATTTATTTAAATGTCCATTTATTATACCTGATATCTGCTCTAGATGTGTGTATATATATTTGTGTTTCTTCAGATACTTTGTTATACCATGCCTGATAAAGAAGTAAGGTGATTTTCTGTAGGGTATATTTAAAAAAGCAAACATGCGGCACCAATCTAAGCTCGTTACCAATGTAACTCTCTGGTGCCCTTTTAATGAAGTTTTATGCACTCACCTCTTGCCATAAAACTTCAAGCATATGGTTTTTCCAAAGCCTTCTCACGCTTCAGATATTTATCTGGGTCTGCTGCTTGCCTTGAATTGATCCTGTGTTGTGTCCTGCCACGGATTCCCACATGTATAAAGATTCAATAGGAGATAATCCTATTCTATAGTGGCTGCGCTCCCCGTTGTAATGATTTTAAGAACTTCTTGTCCACAAATAAAATTTATTGCTCAAAACATGTGAAAATATAAAAAACGGATACAACGCGTTCGGTGGAGACAACCGCCTTCCTCAGGTATCTCAGGAATCCATTTTTTATATTTTTGCATGTTTTGAGAAATACATTTTATTTGTGGACAAGAAGTTTTTAAAATCATTACCATGGGTAGCGCGGCCACCATAGCACTGGATTACCTCCTATTGACGCCCAATAAAGAGACGTGAGAAGTGTCGAAAGCTTGCTTTGTAACATCAATTACCATATATACTCGTGTATAAGCCGAGTTTTTCAGCCCAAAAATTGGGCTGAAAAGTCCCCCCCTCGGCTTATACACGGGTCTATACGGTACATGTGCTGTGTGGGGGCTGTGTCCGGGTGCTGGGGAGGCTGGAGGAGGCGGGGGGAGGCTCCTGACAGAGCGGCCCGTCACATGGGGCCGCTCATTAGATATGCACGGCTCCCCCCGCCCATCACAGCGGCAGGGGGAGCCGTGCATACAGCCCCCAGATGTTTACAGGCCCCCAGTGGGGTATACAGCAGGCCCTCATATACAGCAGGCCCCCAATGGCACTCGCCCCCCACACTGTGCAGAGCCCCCCCTCCCGATGCATTATGTTACCATCCAGCCGCGTCTTCATCACCGTCCTCCCGTCCATCCTCTCGCGCTGTATTCGGCTCTCACGTGATCCGGCGCGATGACGTCATCCGACTGCGACCGCCGGGTCACATGAGACCGGGAACGCAGCGCGCGAGGATGGACGGGAGGACCGGCGGTGATGAAGACGCGGCTGGATGGTAAGATAATGCATCGGGAGGGGGGGCTCTGGAGAGAGTTTGGGGGCGAGTGCCATTGGGGGCCTGCTGTATAACCACTGGGGGCCTGCCTGTATATACCTCTGGGGGCTGCTGCATTATATACCTCTGGGGGCTGCTGCATTATATACCTCTGGGGGCTGCTGCATTATATACCTCTGGGGCCTGCCTGTATATACCTCTGGGGCCTGCCTGTATATACCTCTGGGGCCTGCCTGCATATACCTCTGGGGCCTGCCTGTATATACCTCTGTGGCCTGCCTGTATATACCTCTGGGGCTGCTGCATTATATACCTCTGGGGCCTGCCTGTATATACCTCTGGTGCCTGCCTGTATATACCTCTGGGGCCTGCCTGTATATACCTCTGGGGCCTGCCTGTATATACCTCTGGGGCCTGCCTGTATACCACACTGCTGGGGGCTGTATACCTGTGCTGGAGTCCACCCTCGGCTTATACACGAGTCAATAGGTTTTCCCAGGTTTTGGGGGCAAAAGTAGGGGGGTCGGCTTATACACGGGTCGGCTTATACACGAGTATATACGGTACCTTATTTTTGTTAGACATTAAAAGGTATCACAACTAAAAGATTACTATTTTGCTTCTCCCACTGAGAGTAATCTTTTTCAACTGGCTAACAGGTACCAAACCTTTTTTCTTTTGTGAATAATGACACAATCTTACCAGCTTCCACCATCATCCTCACAAGTTCTTTTGGTTTTGTTCTTGGGTTGATATGCACATGTTGGATCAAAGCACATTCATCTCTGGGACACAGAACCCGTCTCCTTCCTGAGCGGTATGATGGCTGAACAATTCCCATCTTGTTTGAACTTGCGTATAATTTTTGTTCAAATGAACAAGGCACCTACAGGTATCTGGAAATTGCACCCAAGATTTAACCAGAATTGTGCACTTGTCCACAATTCTCTTCCTGATATCTTGGTTGATTTCTTTAGAATTTCCCATGTTGCTATCTTGGTTGATTTCTTTAGAATTTCCCATGATGCTAAACAAAGAAGCAGTGTATATCAGGTGTGCATTAAAATACATTCACAGGTGTGTCTCTAATTAACTCAGATGTTACCAATAAACCTATCAGAATCTTCCAAACACATGACATCATCATATGGGTTGTCTCAAATTGTTTAAAGGCATTGTAATCTTAGTGTATGTAAACTTGTGACTTTGCAGAAAGTAATATAAATGCCTGAAAACATTTAATCTCTATCATTATTCTGGCATTTCGCAAATATTAATAATTATGGTAATCCTAATTGACCTAAAATAGGAAAGGTTTATTCTGATTTCATGTCAGATAGTGAGAAAAACGTATAGGTGTCTTTTTATATAGTGTAAAGAGTGTATGTAAAATTCTGGTTTCAGCCATATATTTAAGGCTCTACTCACAGTAGGGCAGAGCAAAGTGCATTTGTGTGAGCCAACTATGAGTATGCGCAGGTGTGAGATTTTCCTCAGCTATATGGTTGACGCAGGACGCGTCATCCACATCAATCAGAGAAAGAGCATGACGATCAGTGATGGAGAGGAGGGATAAAAATGCCACGGAAAAGACACCCATGGACTGGAAAATCCAGATTTACATGCATCAAGAGAAAATATAAAAATGTTTTTGGAGGATGTTCAAGGGGATAATATACACCTTTATGGAATGTAGCACAGGCGCTGCTAAAGGTGATAGAGTTTGTTCACATGAAAAATTTGGTGACAGGTTCCCTTTAATATGTTAATTTCCCTTTAAATGCAATGTTTGTTTTATCTGCATAAATGCTGTGAACTAGGGCTGTTCGAAGCCTGATGGCCACTTTACATGTCCCAACATCGGTCCGATGTTGGATACAACGACACGGGAGTGCGCACTTTTTGGGCAGAATTCCAAGATCGCATAGGAGATGTTACACAGCTCGATATTGGCAGGCAACGCAACTGCGATGTGTACGCCCTCTTATACGGGCGACCTAGGAACGACCATTTAACATGGGAGAGAATAGGGGAAGTTGTACTCCAAATCGTTGTTGGGCTTTCACACAGCACGATCCGGCCACATCAACCATCCAATATCGGGCCGTTGGAGAGCAGGCTCTTTTCTTCCCCGATATCGTTTTGGCATTGTTCTTGCATCGCATTGGACTTTTACACCATACAACGCACGAACGATATCGGGGCCAACGCACGAACTACGTGACTTTTTATCGGAGTTGGATGCCGATATCGGGACGTGTAAAGTGGCCATGAAGAGTGTTGGAGGTTTGCACCTGCTTGCTAATATCCATCTTTTATGAAGATGTGCATAAAATGACAAGAGATTTTAATCCCTAAGTGTCAGACTACTCTATTCTTCTTGCCTTGTTATAAGTACATTTTAAGAAATGACCTTAATGGATCAAAAGAATGATTGATTTTTAAAATGACCACATTACCGAATTTCATGTTAAGTGATGAATAAAGTATTAATCATGAATTTGTCTACCGTGGATTATTAAATTTTTGCCATAAATTGGATAATCCTTCCACTGAGTATTAAGCAATATATGAGAGTGCTGTAACATCTCTTGAGAATATTGCGATTATAACTGTTTCTAGAGGAAATAATATTTTTCTTTCAGCTTAAAAGGTTTTTGTTTGTTTTTGCTAAAAACTTTTGATGGAAGGTTTTATACCCTAACGTAGAGCGATTTGCAAAAATCTTCTAAATCAACAAAGCAGGAGGAGAGAATTTGTCTGTTTTAAATCGCACTTATTTACTATCTACAGACATCAAATGCAATACAGACATATTGGTTGAGATTGCACCCAATTCATCGAGATCTGCATTCTTCACACCTGTCTTAATTAGATGTACCAGAGTCAGATCCTCCTGACTCAAGAAGAGGTGCATGCCTTATGAGTGCTTCACAGCAAATCTAACTGCAGTCCCTGTCCCATAGTGAACATCACTGCTCATCATGAATGTGATAAGCGTTGGAAACCATGCCACTAAAGTTCATCTGGACACCATGCCCTCATCCTACTCCAGCTCCTCCTCTCTCCACTTTGTTGGAGCTGGGTGATGGTGTGAGAAGACCAAAAGTCATGTAATTTTAGCACATATCCCTTATCCTTGTACATACAGTGGGTACGGAAAGTATCCTTTACATTTTTCAATCTTTGTTTCATTGCAGTCATTTGGTAGATTCAAAAAAGTTCATTTTTTTCTCATTAATATATGCTCTGCACCCCATCTTGACTTTAAAAAAACAGAAATGCAGAAATTTTTACAAATTTATTAAAAAAGAAAAACTGAAATATCACATGGTCATAAGAATTCAGACCCTTTGCTCGGACACTCATATTTAAGTCACATGCTGTCCATTTCCTTGTGGTGCTCCTTGAGATGGTTCTACTCCTTCATTAGAGTCCAGCTGTGTTTTATTAAACTGATGGGGCTCGATTTGGAAAGGCATACACCTGTCTATATAAGACCTCACAGTTCACAGTGCACGTCAGACCAAATGAGAATCATGAGGTCAAAGGAACTGCTAAAGGAGCTCAGAGACAGAATTGTGGTTAGACACAGGTCTGGCCAAGGTTACAAGAAAATTTCTGGAATACTCAAGGTTCCTAAGAGCACAGTGGCCTCATTAATTCTTAAATGGAAGACGTTTGGACCACCAGAAGTCTTCCTAGACCTGGCCGTCCAGTCATACTGATCAATCGTGGAAGAAGAGACTTGGTAAGAGAGGTAGAGAAGAACCCCAAAATCACTGTGTCTGCGCTACAGAGATGCAGTAGAGAGGTGGGAGAAAGTTCCTCAAAGTCAACTATCACTGCAGCCCTCCACCAGTCTGACTTTTAAGCAGAGTGGCCCGATGGAAAGCCTCTCCTTAGTGCAAGATATATGAAAGCTCACATAGAGTTAGCAAAAAACACATGAAGGACTCCCAGAGTATGAGAAATAAGATTTTCTGGTCTGATGGGTTGAAGATAGAACTTTTGGTGATAATTCTAAGTGGTATGTGTGGAGAAAACCAGGCACTGCACATCACCTGCTCAATACAATCCCAACAGTGAAACATGGTGGTGGCAGCATCATGCTATGGGGGTGTTTTTCAGCTGCAGGGACAGGACAACTGGTTGCAATTGAAGGAAACATGAATGCGGCCAAGTACAGAGATATCCTGGATGAAAACCTCTTCCAAAGTGCTCTGGACCTCAGACGTGGCAAAAGGTGCACCTTCCAACAAGACAATGACCCTAAGCGCACAGCTAAAATAACAAAGGAGTGGCTTCAGAACAACTCTGTGACCATTCTTGACTGGCCTATCACTGACCCTGACCTAAACCCCTGACCTTAACCCAATTGAGCATCTCTGGAGAGACCTGAAAATGGCTGTCCACCAATGTTCACCATCCAACCTGACGAAACTGGAGAGGATCTGCAAGGAAGAATGGCAGAGGATCCCCAAATCCAGGTGTGAAAAACTTGTTGCATCATTCCCAAGAAGACTCATGACTGTACTAGCTCAAAAAGGTGCATCTATTCAATACTGAACAAAGGGTCTGAATACTTATGACCATGTGATATTTAAGTTGTTTTTTTTTTATAAATTTGCAAACATTTCTACATTTCTGATTTCTTTTCAGTCAAGATGGGGTGCAGAGATTACATTAATGAGAGTAAAATGAACTTTTTTGAATTTACCAAATGGCTGCTATGAAACAGAATGATCCTGGTATTATGTGCCTCATCCTGAGCCCATCCTGGTATATATGTCATTCATCCAGGGACCTTCCTGGTATTCATGGTCCCCAACCTGGTACAGTATATATGTTCTCCATACTGGTATATATGTCCCTCATTCTGGTATATTAAGTCCTCATCCTGGGCCCATAGTGGTATATTTGATCCATGTTCCTCATCCTGGCATATAGGTCCACCATCCTGGTTTTTATCCCCTCCAGTCTGGTATATATCCCCTCCATCCTAGTATATATGTTTCCAAACCTGGTAAATATTTCCTCATCCTGGTACACATGGTTCTTATCCTAGTATGTATGTCACTGTTCTGTCTCCAATGCATAATTAAAAAAATATATTTATATTCTGCTCACCTTTGCTCTGCTCCCATGTCACCCGGTCTTCTATAACCAGTGTGTACCGAAGTGCGAGCTTTGGCGCATAATGTGACTATTCTGTGTCGCCCCTAGTCATGGTACTACTGACGTCAGCTCCCAGCACATGTTTGCATGTATAGTGCTACATTGTATTTCTGCTGAAAGTGCATCCTTGGATGCACATCCAACTGAAGTAGGGGCTTGGGTTGGCGAGCCTCCCGGTTGTAGTGGTTACCCCTGTGTTTGACCATTGCTTTTAGAGCAGAATCAGGAGCTGAGCCACACTTTAAGGGCTTGCTCACACAACCATATAAATCGGATGAGTGCAAACAGATAAAAGAAGGTATTACACTCGGACCACTGTAATTTTATGGGGCAGTGCTGATGAACATTTGTGAGAAAAAAATTGCAGCATGCTGCGATTTGACTCTGAAATTGGATGAGATTCACCCATTCCAGTCTATGAGTGTGAGTAAAAAAATCAGATGCCATACTGAGTCGCGGTATAGCATCCGATTTTCATGGATACGCTAGCTGTACAGCCCGGTGTTGCCTGGGCATAGTAACTGTTTTTAGTTACAAGCTGAGTGTATGTCTGTGTGTGTGTGTGTGTGTGTGTGTATGTTTGTCCACTATACACATCAAACTTGCCCCTCCACACCAACCCACCAACCTGCCCCACCCACCCCCACTCCACCCAAACCTACCCCTCACCCCCGCCCCACCCCAAAACATCCCCCACCCCCAAACCTGCCCACACGCACACCCCAAAAAATGCTGCGCCCTCGCATTCCTTAACTCGCACCCTCCAAACCCGCACCCAGAAAAAGCCTGTCCCCCAAACCAGCACTCCCCCCCGCGCAAAAATTACCAACCCACCCCCTTCCAAAAACAATGCCTTCCCAAACCCGCAGCACCATCATCCTAAACCCGCACCAAAACCCTCCCCCCAAAAAATGCCCCCACTGCATCGGCACACCCCAAACTTGTACACCTACCAAACCTGCTGCCTCATATCTGCACCCCCCCACAGACACTGAGTCAAATGGGCAGAGGTGTAACTAGGTTTTCTGGCACTCGGGGCATGGACTTATTTTGGCGCCCCCCCATCACACACCGCCACCGCCAATTTTTATTTGATGAGGCATAGTGTGCCTGCCTGATGTATACATATATACACCTCATAGTGTGCCTGCCTGATGTATACATATACACACCTCATAGTGTGCGCCTGCCTGATGTATATACAATATATATACCTCAGGTATATATATGTATACATCAGGCAGGCACACTATGAGGTGTATATATGTATACATCAGGCAGGCACTCTATGAGGTGTATATATGTATGTATACATCAGGCAGGCACACTAGGAGGTGTATATATGTATACATCACCAGGCAGGCACACACACTATGAGGTGTATATATGTATACATCAGGCAGGCACTCTATGAGGTGTATATATGTATGTATACATCAGGCAGGCACACTATGAGGTGTATATATGTATACATCACCAGGCAGGCACACACACTATGAGGTATAATACCTCATAGTGTGTGCCTGCGCCTGATGTATAGATATATACACCTCATAACTCTCTCTCTCCTGACTCCCAGCCCAGGACAGGCACAAACCCCCCCTCCCCGCCCTCTCGCCTGTGTGTGTAGGATACTTTATTGGGCGGATCGGATGGCTCAGTCAGGACTCAGGAGGAGGCAGGCAGGCTGCAGCAGCTCCTCATCTTCTCTCTCCCACTGTACGCGCACCGCGCGCTCACTGCGTGCGGCGCGACGCGACGTGACCCGGGGGGGAACTGCTGCCAGGGGGCAGGGATTGTGCACGCGCAGCGCCGCCCGTGCAATATGCAGGGCGGCGCGGAGGAGATTTGCGCCGACACTGCAGTGCCACCGCCAGACGCCTGACCTGATGGTGGCGCCAGCGCCCCCCCGCTGAGTGGTGCCCGGGGCAGAACGTCTGGCTGCACCCCCCTAGATATGCCCCTGCAAATGGGGTATGTGTGCAAAATTTTGTGATTGAAGGTGTGACGGTGTGAATTCCTTTAGTGAACATGTGTACATTGTGAAGGGGCGGGGCCATAAAGGTGGAAGAGCTATGTAAATCTTTGTCACAGAATTGTAATCAAGATTAATTATGTCATATCAGAGGCATGTTATGCTGTACACTTGTATATTAAGCACTATGTCTGCACTTTATGTATGAATTAACACTGTGATGATGTTTTTAAGAAAACAAACTATTATATGTATGAATTTTACACTTTTACACTTAATTATTAAATAACTTGGGAGGGTTCAAAACCCTCAGTCTTTATCAATAGCACTATGCTTGAAAAAAGTATTTTTGATTGAAACGTCACATCACGTGGCCTAATAAAAGGTCCAGAAAACATCTTTGTGCCTGGAGTGCTGCCTGTTTTTTTTTTTATAAGTATCACCACACAGTGGAGCACTGTGTACAGCACTATTGCACCTACTTGTTTGTACTACTACTGTGCTGATTCTAACTTTAAGCTTTTTTATGAAGAGGTGTGGCTATGTGAAGTAGGCTGAGCTATAACATAGCTGTGGAGTGGGCATGACTATGTGGAGTGGGCGGATCTGTGTCAGCTGTGGAGTGGGCATGACTATTTGGAGTGGGCGGAGCTGTCACAGTTGTGGAGTGGGCGTGACTATGCGGAGTTGGCATGGCTATGTGGAGTGGGTGGGGCTATGTGGAGTGGGCATGGCTTGTGGAGTGGGTGAGACCTATGCCACATACACACACACACAAACACACATACACCCATACACTCAGCTTTATATATTAGATTGCAATTCTGCGACATATGAAATTGTTTATGTTTCTGTAAATAATTAGAGCTGTTAAGTAAAAAAAACAGATTGCACATGAACAGCACCCGGACAACAAGTGAGAAAAATATGGTTCTATTTTTTTAACTGAGAATGGGGCAGATTTTTTTTAATACTGTCATGTGCCTTATTGCTATCTCACTTTAATGGAAACAACTGGTGAAACTATGTGGTGCTTTGCAGTATAATTAATAGTAAGACTGAATGGTCTCATTGACAGCTACAACTTGTTTTGTAAAAAACAAGCCTTTATATGTCTAAGTCACCAGAAGCATAAGGTATGTGCTCACGCATTGCGTGTTGGACGCAGCGCCTCCGAACCTGAGGGAACACAGGGAGACTGTAGCCGATAGATTTTACAGTTATCAAAAAAATTAAGTATTTACAAAAAAACATGGGATCCCCCCTCTTTTTTGGTAACCATCCAAGGTAACAAAGACCTGTCTTCGTTACCTTGGTTGTGAAAAATAGAGGGAATCCGACACCTTTTTATTAATTATTTATTTTTAAATAAATAATTTTTAAAAATGGTGCGAGGTCCCCCTTATTTTTGAGAACCAGATAAAGTAGACAGCTGTGGGCTGGTATTACCAGGGTGGGAAGTTCCATGATTATTGGCCTCTTCCCAGCCTTAAATTACCAGCCGTAGAATTAGCGCCTCTACGCATTACAATGCGAGCGTCGTCCACGGTGTACGATCATCTGACCCCAGTCTTACAATGTAAGCCTATAGCGCCTCATTCTGACACTACATTGACTTACGGTACATTGTAAAAGCAAATTCTGGCTCATTTAGGCTGGCAAGTAGTAATAGAGTCACGTGATCCAGAAAAAAGACTGGACAGCACGGGAAGCCAGGGAAGCTGGCAATCAGTAAGTATTTTAGTGCACTTACACTACATTACATACATATTTAGACAAGTTTAAAGACTAAGTAAAAATTTGGAGAGTGATCTTTTAACATACCTAAGGGCACCTTTATACGCCGCAACTGCGGCGAGAAATCCTGAAGGGGATATGTCGCCCTGGAACTATCGTCGTTAAATCCCTCCCAGTTGTGGAGTGTAATTTGGGAATTTGGTGGCGATATGTCGCGTCGCCCCGGTCGCCTGATTTCAGACCACTGCTCTTAAATCAGGCGACTGGGGCAACGCAACATATCGCCGCCAAATTCCCAAATTACACGCCACAATTGGGAGGGATTTTGACAGCGATAGTTCCAGGGCGACATATCACCGTCAGGATTTCTCGCCGCGGTTGAGGTGTGTAAAGGTACCCTTAGGGCCCTTTCACATCTGCGTTTATTTGAAATCGCGGCAGATGCGGTGAAAAAAACGCATCTGCCGCGATTGCCACATAACCGCTGCACTTGCGGCGCGGTTGCGGTAATCCCCATAGAAAGTATAGGGGGACTTGCGGCAGGTGTGGCAAGTGCGGTTTTGCACTTGCGGCAGGTACGGCCGCGAAAAAAACCGCGGCTGACCGCGTTTTTTTTCACGGCCGCACCTTACGCAAGTGCAAAACCGCACTTGCCGCACCTGCCGCAAGTCCCCCTATACTTTCTATGGGGATTACCGCAACCGCGCCGCAAGTGCAGCGGTTATGCGGCAATCGCGGCAGATGCGGTTTTTTCACCGCATCTGCCGCGATTTCAAATAAACGCAGATGTGAAAGGGCCCTTAGATGTATTCATTCATATTGTCACCAAAACCAGTTCTATATAGAAATCAATAGGAAATAATTATTCTATTACTGTTATTCTAATTATTTTTATTATAAACAATACCTTCAACATAGAGTCAAAATTTTGATGTGTTGTTGAACTGTGTGAAGTTCCCTTACAGAAATCCCCTGCTCCTTCCTGTAATCCATGTAGTTCCCAGTTTCACTTTCACTTAGTAGCAATCCTAGGGCGGGTCTGAGATATAATTCAGAACAGAAAACACATAAGAAGACCTTGTCTGCCGATGTCCTGGGTCATTGCAGTTGGGACTCTTACTGGATCGTCTTGCAGAACCTCTTATGTTCACCTTTTGGGGTTATTGTCAACCTAATCTTCATGTATTGACTTGTTCCTGATAACTCTCCTGGGACCCTGAGATTCTGTGTGTATAGAACTGCTGTCAGTGGGAAATCCTCCAGTTCCACTGGGAACAATCAATCTTTTTTCAACTGGCTTACACAGTACCGAACCATTTTTTCTTTTATACGTCTGCTGTCACACCCCGGGACAATAATACGGTTGATTTCGTCACATTTGGAAACTCTGTGTCTTGCTATGTACCCTTGGATTACACTGTTGGTGTTCTGTATCTGCTACGGCCAGGTGAGACATGACGGAGGCTACCTTTCTATAATCACTGCTTGTATAGTCACAAATATTCATAACCAGCATTCTCTATACTAGTCTGCCCTCATGTGTCTAGCATGCCTGTGTGCGACATCAATCTTCACTCTGTTTCCCCAAGGAGTTAGTATGTGTTTGTTCCTCATTTCTGATACCGGTAATTTTCTAGCACCTGCTGTTTTCCACCCTGGGGACTTTAGCTAAAGTCGGAGAAGTACTGTATACTAGCTAAATGTGTGTGCACTTTGGCATCCCACTGGTAGGCTAATTTCATGCCATGATCGACTAATCTTTTCTGTCTTAACAATGAATATATCTTGGAAATTTGTACACTGTGGCGGTGCTGCTGTTTACAGAATAACCCATGGAGAATTATGGTTAATGAACCAACAGTTCAGTAAAAATTAATATACCCAGAAATTGACAAGAAGCAAGTTAACAGTGAAGTTAAAGACGATTTGCTGTTGTTTCTTGTATTAAGCCTAAAATTTGTTTCACAGAGTAGATCTACAAAAACAGTTTACAGGTAAAGCAGTTTATAAAGCGCTGCGAAATATGTTGGTGCTATATAAATAAGGATTATTATTATAAACCAGATTCCTACTGTTGTCTATCAGTGGTTGGGATGTTTTATGTCCTCTCTGTCTTCCCTTTGTCTTCCTGTACAACATGGACAGCAGTTACAACATGGCAGTGATGCCAACCAAGTTTGTAACATGACCAAGTTTTGTAACATCAACTGACCTACGATTAGAAAATATTTACCAACCAGCGGTCGTTTAATATCCTGTTTACACAGGCAGATACCTGATTCAGATGCACGCTGATTAATCTGTAATTGATCATTGAGGGCACACTGCTTGGCAAACCAAAAGATCACTTCACTTCAGGGGCGGACCCAGACTGTAGTGGGCCCTGGTGCAAGAAATTTTTCGGGGGCCCCCTTCCCTCCCATTTCCACCCAGGTACCTTATAGATGACCTTGTCTCTGATCGGGGTCGTTTTTTTCTTTTCTTCATCTTGTCCTGACGCCATGATGACTTTTCACGTCTTTGGAGACTTCCATCTTCTCCACTTTTCTGCAGCACATCCTGACACGGTGCCCTTAAAAATAAGAGAGTCATTATAATTCTGTCTAAATAAAAATATCTGCCCTATACTGCACTCCTGAACAAATAATCCCACTGTCCTCTTACACTGTGTCCTCTATACTTTACCTTCTCATCACACTCTCTCTCTTCAACATACTGTCTCATCCTTGCTGTGGCCTCACACTGTCACCCCATGCAGCCTCCTCTACCCCATGCAACCCCCCACACAAACACATACTACCCAGTCGTGTCTGCATCCATACCTCCCCCACGCTACCCAGTCTTTATTATGTTTGACCTCACATTTCTCTTATCCCGTACTTTCTCCAAACTACCTCCGTACTCATCACCCACTTGCTCCCCATACTATGTCTGCACACAAAATACCCCCTCACCACCATACTGAGTCCACACCCGTCCCTCCTTTCTCCTCATACTGTGACTGCACCCAACACCCCCTGACCCACCCATTCTGTGTCCATACCCATTCCTCCTCATTCCACATATTGTGTCTGCACCCACCTCCCTACCTATCACCATTCCCTATACTATTTTCTGCACCAACCCATACTCCTCAATTTTACTCTCCCATATGTGTCTGCACACACCCTTATTCCTGTGTACTCAAATTTTATTGCCTAATGATCACTCCCCCCTCATTACTGTGTCTCCATTGCACCATCACTCCCCTTGCTCCCCATTCTCTTTCTGCCAACACTCCTTCCCCTCCTTGCTGCACATCGTACCTCCCACCTCCCTCCATTTACTGACCATCACACTTCACCCCTCCTCCTCTGCTAGACCATCACTCTCCCCTCCCTGCTGACCATCTTCTCTCCCTCCCTGCTGCATGACCTCCTCACCCCTCCTCCCCTCTGCGACATCACTCTCCTCCCTCTGCTGACCATCATCTCCTGCTCTCCTCCTCCCTCTGCTGACCATCACACTCCTCACCCTCCTCCCTCTGCTGACCACACTCTCCTCTCCTCCTCCCTATCTGCTGACCATCTCCCTCTCCCCTTCCCTCTGCTGAGCATACTCTCCTTCCCCCTCCTTCCTCTGACCATCACTCTCCTCTCCCCCTCCCTCTGCTGACCATCACTCTCCTCTCCCCTCCCTCTGCTGAGCATCACTCTCCTCTCCCCCTCCCTCTGCTGACATCACTCTCCTCTCCCCCTCCCTCTGCTGACCATCACTCTCCTCTCCCCCTTCCCTCTGCTGACCATCACTCTCCTCTCCCCCTCCTTCTGCTGACCATCATTTCCCTCCCCCCCCTCTCTCTCACTTCTACTCATCCTATAATGGTCACCCCACCCCCCACTTCGCTGCGAGTACTCCATCCTCCTTCCTTCTGCATCACTTCCCTACCCTCCCTTGCTGACCATCACTCTCCTCTCCCCCTCCCTCTGCTGACCATCACTCTCCCCCCCTCTCTTTCCATTTACTGACTATAATAATGTCCCCCACCCCCAATTACGCTGGCATGAGGACTCCATCTTCGGTGTCTTCAGCTCCATTAGAGCAGAGCACTTTCCACCGCTGCTGTTTCGCGCCTCTGCAGCGCTGTGACGTCTTCAGCGTGGAGATGATCACCCTGACGTCACCCTGACCCGGAAGTGTCCGTGGTCAGGGCTTCAATTCAGGTAGCTGAGCAGTGGGAGTCGGCGGACGCAGCACTTTCTCCGGCGGCTCAGAGACAGAATGTCCGACTCACACTACAGCCGCCGGGGAGTCACTGTGACCGCACACTGCCGACGGCGCCCACCTGCCTTGGTGCACCCCTGGGCCACTCTTCAGGTACGCTGCTGGGCTCCGCCCCCTGCCCTTGGAGCTCGGCCAGCAGCAGAGTGACAGAGGAGGAGCCCGGGCTGTGAGTGTCTCCGGGCCCCCCTCCTGGCCTCTGCAGCCCGGGACCCCCCCTGGAGTCAGCCCTGTGAGGCACAGCACCCCACGGGGGAGTGAATGGCGGCAGCGGCGGCACTGTAGTAGTCTATCAGCACACCCCCCACCTCCTCCCGGAACGGACCGCCGCTGGAGCCTTCAGGGGCCCCGTAGCTGGCCGGGGCCCTGGTGCAGCTGCACCAGCTGCACCACAGTAGTTCTGCCCCTGCTTCACTTGATAGACGAGTGTTTTGATGCATATTGGTACTGTTATACAGATTCAATTAATTCCTTCAGTGAATAAGTCTGCATCCTGGTTGCTGTTTAGGCTGGTTTCACACTGCGGTCAGATCAGGTCAGGTCAGGTCAGGTTTTGTTTTTCAAAACCAGGAGTGACTCCAAAACCTAGAACAGGTGTCAAACTTTCAATTATACTTTTTCTCTGCAAGTTCCTCTCCTGGTTTTGAAACACAAAACCTGACCAGACCTGATCTGACCGCAACGTGAAACCAGCCTTAGTCAGCAGTTGAAGTTTGGGTTTCATAAGCTTTCGTTGCATTGGAGTAGGACAGGGTCTATACTAGTCAAGGGCAGCGCTTGCACAGCTTGATCTCCTGGCAGCTTGCATGAAAATCGCTGCGCATGCGCAGGTTTAGATCTCAGCTCAATGATGAGTTGAGATCTCAATCTGCGCATGTGTTGCCACAGATACCATTTTACTGAAGACCATTAGGAGGTCAATCAACCCAAACTTCAAATGCTGACTAAACAGCAACCAGGATGTGGATTTCCTTACTGAAGGTATCTATTGAATCTGTATAACAGCACCATTATGGCCATACCTTTAAATTAACACACATAATCGTGATGATAGGTTCACTTCAAGAAGTGACTGATGGAGGTCCGACCACTGGAACCCCTATCTGCCATGAGAACAAAAGGCTTTTTGGCATCTTGAACGCACAGTAGAGAATGTGGGAAAAATAGAGGCTTACCAAATAAAATGTAGCCTGGGAAATCCCTTTTTACTCCTCAGCAGCATTTTCACTACATTTTGCAGTGGATGGGTACATATACTGAATTCAGGGCTGTTTTTAGACAAAGTGGGGCCTTGGGCAAAAGCTTAAAGTGGGGCATTAAATGCTCCCATATTGCGCTATCACACTCAACATTTAGATTACATTTGCTTGCACTGAGTTCAGACTGGTAAATGAGCGCGATCAGCAGTATTCAGCGTTTGTTTGGGGCCTCTTTACATAGGATGATGAATACTGATGGCCACAAAATGATTACTAGTAGATCAATCTATTCCCACAGTATCATGTTGTCAGCACCACTTCTGCAGTCTGCACCAGGCTATGTGATGCCCATAACAATGAATTTTCTTCCATTATAAACAATCCAATCACTCGAAGAATGAGCAGCATTTTGCTCGTTTGTTGCACGATTGCCAACATGTTTAGACAAAGGAACTCTCATTTGTGCTGCTGTGATTTATAAATGTGGATGCGACATTCACACAACACATAGTATGTGACACAAATGCTGTATGTTACACATGTATATATACACTGAGCATACACAGACATATGTATACACCGAGCACACACACATATGCACTGTCACGGGTGGTTATAATGAACGAAGGGGTTAGGAAGCAGGTCGGCAATGACAGGCAAAAGGCATTAAGGGGAACCAGTCTGACCTTTAGACTAGGGGTCCCTAATTGGCCCTGTTCCAACAACTATCTATGAAAGTGAGGATATTTGGGCTGCCATCCTTGCCCTGCTCCTGACCAGGCCTTGGCTAACACCCCCTCACCTTCACCCAGGAAACAACACAGCAACTCCACAAACGATTGCAATCTTAAAGAAAACTACAGGATGGCTTCAGCAGGAACTGTAAACAGCATCCACCCAGCTCAGGGTCATGCAGAGAATGAACTCTATCAGTGACAACAGGTGATGTTTTGTGGCACTATTTTTTTTTTTTTTTTTATAATTCTTTATTTTTCGTTTTATAGTAACAATAGAAAAAAGAACCAAAACTTACAGATTCAATCATCTTGCAAGTACAAAGAACTGTTCTTAATAGAATGTATTCTCATTAATTGAATCACGAATCAGTTTCTAATAGTCAATAAGCTTGATAAAAGTATTCAATTTACTATAGCAATATTAAAACAAACTCTGGCATGAAAAACAAGCTGTCTAGTATAACACATCGGAGTTGTTTGCCAGTCAGAATTATAAAACAAGCATTACCTACTCCATAGGTACCCGTCTATTACCAATAATAATGACAATGAAAGATAAAAAAAACAAAAAAGAAAGGAAAAGATAGGAAACAAAGAAAGAAAAGAGTAGAATAGACCAGAACGGGGGATAGGATGGGTGGGGGGGTATGAAGAGGGGTAGAAGGGAGGGTAAGGTAGGGGTCTCGTGAAGTTACCAAACCTCAATGGAGTAAAAGGAACTCTCAATCGCACCCATTTACTAACCAGTTCTTAAGAGCAAGTTCCTCAGGAGCTTCTGTGAGACTTATACAGGTCAGATTGTTGGAAACTCATCCAATTAAACCACGTGTTTCTGAACTTCTCATATGAATCATGTATAGCTGATGTCAGGTCCTCGAGAAGCATGAGGTCGTTCACCTTCTCTATCCACATAGCCACAGAAGGACACGTCTCCTTTTTCCAGAGCATCGGGATGCAAGATCTCGCAGCCATGACTAAGAACCTCAACAGTGTATGTTTATATTTGTTTGGTGGAATCCTACAGTGGTGCAACATGAAGAGGCCAGGATCTAACTCATCCGTGTATCCCGTAACTTGCCTTGTAATCTTTTTCACCTCCGACCAGAATGGTTGGAGCTTCGCACACTCCCAGAACACGTGTAGTATTGTACCATCCGCCCCACCACACCTCCAGCACTTCGGGTCTATAGAAGGAAAGAGTCTATGCAAATGAGCTGGGACTCTATACCATCTCGTCAATAATTTATAATTTGCCTCCTGCAGTTTTGAGCTTATTGAAGTAGAGTGAGCTAAAGAATAAATTGCAGATCTCTGTTCTGTAGACAGTTTGAGACCAAGATCTGTCTCCCATCGCAGCATGAAATGGGGAGTCGGGAGGTCCGGTGGAGAAATCAAACACGCGTATGTCTGTGATAAAGCATGCCTACAGTCAACTGTGGTAGAGCATAGAGATTCAAACAGTGTCTTAGGATTTAAAAACGTCCTCTTAGGAGGGAGTCTATGAAGATAATGCACAAGTTGTACACATCTCCAGAAACCCAGAGCCGTCGGGTAGGTAATTGAATTAAGTTGTTCAATGGTTGGCCACGCTTCTCCCTCACTCCATTTTTCAATCCTATCCAGACCTGCTTTTATCCAACGTTGGAACACGGGGTCATCAAGACTTGGTCGAAAGTCCGGGTGACTAAGGATCGGACTCAAGACAGAGGCAGATGGTATCATTAAGGATCTAACTAACGTGTGATCACAAATCTTGAGAGTAGACCCAATTGTCGGATGGTCATATAATAACTCTTCTTTTCGAAGTGACACCCAGGGTAATGTCTGAAGTCTGAAAGGAGTAAAATCCTGTTCGATTTGTACCCACAATTTATTTGTACCATGCCTGCACCAATCTATTACCCGCGTGAGGTGGGTGGCTATGTAATACAGTTTGATATTTGGGAGATTCACACCACCATCTTTTTTGCGTCTATACAGGATTGATTTCGCTAGACGTGGTTTCGAGTTACTCCAGATGAATTTTGTCTGCAGTTGTGCAATTGTCTTAAAGAAGGATAATGGAATGGTGATAGGTAATGTCTGTAGGTAATATAATATCCTCGGAAGGATATTCATTTTGAAAAGCTGGCATCTACCAGCCCATGTGAAAGTAGACAATAGCCATCTCTCACAGTCTACTGTAATTGACCGCAGCAGTGAAGGAAAATTTGCACCATACAGATCTCTAACATCTGGAGTAATCTGTACCCCTAAATAGCGAAGAGATTTAGGAGACCAATAAAATGAAAAGGCGTTCTGTATTCTAGTAATTTGACTCAGGGGAAGCGACACATTTAGGGCCTCAGATTTTGATCTATTTATTTTAAAATTGGAGAGAGTGTAATATGTCTCCAATTCTTTCAATAAAATGGGGAGAGAAACCTCTGGATTTGTTAGAAAGAACAGGAGATCGTCTGCATATGCCGCAATTTTATGTACACCTGATTTTACTTGCATGCCTGAAATATCTCCATTCATTCGGACATGACGCAATAACGGTTCGAGAGTCAAAATAAAAATTAATGGGGACAACGGGCATCCCTGACGCGTGCCATTGTTAATATCAAATGACTCCGAAAGGATCCCGTTGACCCGCACTCTTGCCGACGGGACGGAGTACAGAGAGAGCACCCAACCAAGCATCTTAGCTCCCAATCCGATGTGAGACAATGTCTCTTTAATAAAAGTCCAATGTACGCGATCGAACGCTTTTTCTGCGTCTGTAGATAGTAACATCAGCGGGGTTTTAGATGTCTTGGCTGTATAAATTAAGTCTATAGCTTTGGTGGTGTTGTCTCTGGCCTCCCTACCCGTGACAAATCCCGTCTGATCTGGGTGAATCAAGTCCGGTATGAACGGGGAGAGTCTTGCCGCCAAAATTTTTGCAAAAAGCTTAATATCTACGTTCAGCAGGGATATTGGGCGGTAACTGGAGCATAGCAGAGGATCTTTCCCTGGTTTATGAATCACTGTTATATTAGCTCTTAATGCATCTTTGGGTGGTGTAGATATCGCCAAGGCATTAAAAAAGGCTTTTAGGTGTGGCAATAGAGCTTCTTTTAATTTTTTATAATAACCAACCGTAAACCCATCTGGGCCAGGTGCTTTCCCCGATTTAGATGAGGACAACGCATCTTCAATCTCCTGATCTGAGATAGGCATCTCTAAGGATTGCGAAACTGAATCCGCCAATTTCGGCATAGCCGAAGATGTAATATATTTTCTTATGCGTGATGTAAGTGCATTCAATGCTACCGGCGCTTTATTCGTGTCAAGATTATACAAAGCGGTATAGTAATGTTTGAATGCCTCAGCTATGTCGTGGGGAAACTTTGAGCGTTTTGAGGTATCTGGGTGTGATATTTCAGAAACATACGTAGTAGCTCTGCAAATTCTAGAGGCCCTCGCCAAAGCTCTACCGGACTTATTCCCATATTCATAGAAATGTCTACGGCATCTGGTAAGTACCCCTTTTGCCTTATATAGTAAAGTAGTGCGTAGCTTCTCCCTAACATCTAATAGTTCTCTCTTCAGATCAGGGAGAGAGTGACGTTTATGCCTAGTTTCGAGGTCTCTCAGTCTAATCATTAGATCTTGGATTTCTGTATCTCTAATTTTCTTAAGTCGGGCACCATGTTTGATTAAAATGCCTCGAACTACACACTTGTGAGCCTCCCACACTCCCCCAGGTGTCACATCTGTGGAAACATTTAAATCAAAGTAATCCTTCAATGATTTAGAGACGTCCGCTAGGACTACTGTGTCTTCTAATAAAGAAGCGTTTAGCCTCCATTGCCACTGTCTTGGGATCGGGGAGTGGAGCATAAGGGAAATCTTAACCAAGGCATGGTCTGAAAAGGAAATCGGCTCAATAGAAGCATCTATTAGTTGTGTCAGATCAGTGTGTCTCAGGAGAAAGAAGTCAAGTCTAGAATATACGTCATGTATTGGGGAGTAAAAGGTATAGTCTTTAGAGGTAGGGAACAAGAGGCGCCAAGCATCTAGTAATTGGTGATCATGGAGCGCTCTGTTCAACCTTCTAATAGCTGCTTTAAACATACTAGACCTGCCTCGAGACGTGTCAAGGTCGGGGTCAAGTGTAACATTGAAATCTCCCCTAGAACCAGCGTTCCCTCTGCGAAGACCTCAATTTTATCTAAAAACTGCAGGAGCGTTGTGATCTGACCAGAGTTAGGGAGGTATAGCGAGGCAAATGTATATGTTCTGGAGGCGATCTTACCTTTTACCATAAGGAGTCTTCCGTTGCCACCACTGCAGGAGTCCACAAATTCCCATGGTATCGACCTCGATATCACGATACTGGAACCAGAGGAGTGTGAATTATTAGATAAGCTGTGGTATGACGTAGGAAACCAATGACTGGAGAGCTTATAAGGCTTGTTCTCGCACATATGAGTCTCCTGAAGAAAAGCGACATGAATTTTGTTAGTTTTCAAATAGTTAAACAAAATAGATCTTTTCCCTGCATCATGTAGACCTTGCACATTCAGCGTGCCAATTTGTATAGCAGATAGGGTGCTATGTGTCATAGTGTTCCCTTCTGCTAACTAGGAACTTCAAGGAAAAAGGGGACCAAGGTACAGGAAAGAGGGGGAGGTAAGAGGGGAGGGAGGTGTAGAGGAGTGTAAAACAAAGAGATTGAGAAAAAAAGATTAAAGGGAAGATAAGACTATTTTAGTCTAAGCCGGTCAAGCCAGCAAATCAACTCTCTCTAAGAAAACAGAAAAGAGAAAGAGAGAGAGTCGTAGGGACCGTAACTGACCAAAAGGCAACGATCCACAGACCCAGGACTCTTGTATATCATCAAGATCATCTCTTTACACCACATTATCAACTTCTTTAAAAGTCAACAAGAAAAAGTTACAATCGATAAAAGGGAAAAAGCAACACAAAACCCTTAATAAATTTGTTATACGTAACGAATGCACTATCTTTTTATATAACAATTGTTACCAGGCAGACCAGTCCAGAGCAATTCTGGGTGAGGTCTGAGGCATCAACCTCATATAGCTCAATCAGTTCCAACAAAGGTGGATCAGGAATCTCATGTTGGTAAGTCCTCTGCAAACGCCTCGTCTCTTCCGCCCCTCGGGCTGCCAGGCTGTGACGAGGGCGTACGTGGAGCATTGCCACTCCGTGTCTTCCTCTTGCGGAGAGCATCTGAAAGGGAACTGCGTTGGCGGCCCATTGTTGCGAACCTCTGAAATCCTTCCAAAGAGAGCCAATCCGGGATCGGGATGGATGGGATATCCAAGAATGAAAATAGTCCAGGAAGGTCATCCCTATGCCAAAGATAATATGTCTTGTTGTTTCTTCTCACTATAAGATGGAAGGGATGACCCCAGCGGTACGTGGCTCCCCGCTCTTTAATCTTCACAAGTAAGGGGCGCAGCTGCCGTCGCATATACAAGGTGTGACTAGAAACATCTGGGAAGAGGCGAACATTTACGTTGTCAATCAGAATGTCGCCAAAAGACCAAGCCGCTTGTATCAGAGCATCCTTGTCTGTAAAATTATGAAGTCTACACAGAACATCTCTGGGGTTGTATGGGTCAATTGGGCCAGGGCGAGATACTCTATGTATCCTATCAATTTTATATGATGAGCCTGGTGATCTTTGTGTTACCGTATTAAAGATGTCTAGAGTCCTGTCAAGGAGCATATTAGCTGTAATGGTCTCAGGCAATCCTTTCAGGCGTATGTTGTTGCGCCTTTCCCTATTCTCCTGGTCATCTGCTTGTAGAATCAGGGCAACAATATGTGCATTAGAGCGTGTAGCATGTCTCTCCAAGGCAGTGACTCTCTCTTCAATGGCAGCTATGGTCTCAGACACAGCAGTGGATTGTGACTTTAGAGTCTCTATATCCTCCTTAATGGGGCTCAGGGCTTTGGCTTGGGATGCCTCCATGCGGGCCATTAAACAGTCTAGGTCTTGTCTGGTGGGGAGAGCAGCAATCATGCTCCTAATAGCCCTCAGTTCAGAGTAGGAGCTGCTGGACTGGTCTGAAGCAGGCACCATTATTGCAGCCTGTGTAGGGGAGGGGGGAGTATCCCTCCATGTCTCCTCTGTCTCCTCTCCAGTGTCTGCAATCTCCTCTAATGTTTCCACAACTGCAGACTCCCTTGATCTCTCCTTCCCCTTATCTGAGGAGCTGATAACAGCTGTTACCTGGCTTCCAGTGCTTTGTTTGTGGGGGTTTCTCTGTGGCAGCTGTGAAGGTGACTGTGCCTGCAGCTTCTGAGCATGAGGTCCTCCCTGTGCCATTACAGAGGAGCGTGCTGCCTTTCTTCCTGCTGTCCCAAACAGTTTTGCCATGCCTGCCTCTCTCCCTTGCTTCTCAGGAGGTGTCAGGGCTGTCACAGCATCTTCAGGCTTCTTTCTCCGTGACATTGGAGCAGAGATTGTGAAGTTGAATAGCTCTATAAAGTCCCGGGTCTGCAGAGCTTATGGAGGTGCTTCCTCACACTTCCATGGCCAGGTCACGCCCCCCTTGTGGCACTATTTAAAGGCTAGAAGAGTGGTCAACCACATCACCTGATACACTCAGCAACACCAACTAATACTGTAGAGCCACAGCTATTGAAGTTAACTCTTAAGGTCATTTAAACTACTGCAGAGCAGTTCACAGAGACTGCAGAGCAGTCCACGCGTGACATATACACCTAGCACACACATATGTGACTCACCGTGGCCGGCTGACTCCGGTTTAGACAGGCGATTCTTCTCCTTCCTTGTCACGGGTGGACCGCGCCTGCCGGTAGTGGGGCCCGGTGCAGTGCAGATCAAAAATGTTTGAAGACGTCTTGCGGGAACAGATTAAAGGGGTTTTAATTTGTTTTCTTCGTGACGCCACCTATGAGTAGTTCGGTAAGGGCTACCGACGCTGCGGAACCCCCGGGGGATGGACAGCAGCAAGATGTTACGCTCCCCACAGGCTGAGCGGTGATCCCCGGGGGCTGGAGCTGCTCAAGATGTTGTGCGGCAGCTGCGGTTACCTTCTAGTTAATGACGGACAGTTCATAAGGAATCACGGACACAGACAGTCTCTATAACGGTCTTTACTGTAACCAGCAGGCAATACATGGTATACAGTGGTTGAGTAGTAGACCGGGTGGACTCAGCAGTGATGGTGTCCCTTAGAAATCCGTAGTGTTCCTCCTAGCTAAGTGATCGCCAATGTCGCCCAGGAATACCAGATCGGGTACGGGGAGGCTGCTTCAATGCCCTATCCATGCTATACGTTCTGGATGTTTTGGGGAGCCTTGGGTCCCTCAGTGGGTACACCGCTGGTTAGACGACTGGAAATTGGCTGTTGGTGGGGTGCTCCTATAAAGCTGCTCCTCCACTCTTCTGGTTCGCGTAGCAGAGGTGAACTGCTGCCAGCTTCGGTACCAGTGAACCGGCTGTGAGTTGTGGGCACGGGAGTCTTTTGGGAACCCGTGTAGAAATGCCCAATTCCGGTGGTTAAGGCCTCAGGTGCCGACACCCGACCGGTGATGGCCCAGGGGCCCGCACGGGGTGCGGAGCCCCCGCTCCTCTCCAAGCTCTAGTCTGCTCTCGTCAGGTTCTAGACTTCTTCTCCAACTATCTAGACCATTGTGTTTCTTCTGCACTACCCTAGCACTCCGCCCACCAGGACCTAGGATTGGCCCTCTATTCTAGGTGATGTATGCTGGGTTGGATTTCTAAATTAACCAGGTCATTGCTGAGTCAGAGGATATTGCGGCTGCATTTGTGGCTGCAATACCCTCCTGTGATGCACTCGTTGCGGGGCGCCACATATGTATACACTAAGCACACACAAACATGTATAAATCGAGCACACACTCACATGTATACACCAAGCACACACACATATGTATACACTGAGCTCATATACAGACACAAAGACACACACAACCATTTATATCATTGTGCCGTCTGTGTCATACAGGATGGCTCTTCCAGGGAAAGTCGCTTTTATACTTATATTACTTATATACATATACTCTGACCAACAGATGGGGATTCTAAATACAAGACTTCTGGTATTAATTAAGAATTACCTACAAGAACTTAAAAAAGGTTTTCATAGGAACATCTATTTAAATGTAATTTTTAACAAAGAGCTCCTATATACTTCATATTAAGGTATATTTCTCTATCACCTTTTTGGGGACACAGGAGACCATGGATGTATGCTAGCTGCCACTAGAAGGCGACACTAGACTAAATGAAGACAGGTTAGCTCCTCCTCAGCATTATACACCCCCAGTCCGGAGGGACAACTAGCCAGTTCAAGCTTAGTGTCTGCAGGAGGCAGACATGTGGTGGCTCACCAGCCCTGCTACTATATAGATTTGTATCTTTAATCTTTTGTGTTTCAGACACAGCTCATCGGGAAACAGGTTGGATCTTATCCTCTTGTAGTGCCTCTCAAGTACGGGCATAAGGGAACAGTCTGGTGTGTTATCCAGTCGGTCGTCCCTCTGTACCAAGTGGCCAGGCACACAAGTTTTCTGGTCGCACAGCCCCCACCCCCACCACACGCTTATTGAAAAGAAGTGCTGGGAGGAAGACTGTTGTACCCCCGGTGCAAAACCAGGGGTCCAGATTGGGCCGTCTTCTGCGCGGTTGGGAGGACAAATGCGGGGCAGAAGATGCACCACCTCGGATGTTAATCCTCGGCTGACAACGCTTCTACCTAATAGGCAAACTGACCGCATCCAGAGCTCTCCAGATGATGCCATCCAGGAGTATGGTTGGTCCCAAACCCTCTAGGACAGTTGGACTCCTCCAGGACAAAAAGGACCCTGCAGGTCAGAGGGGATATACCTGGAATCTGATCTCCCACAACACAGGACTGGTGAGAAGTCTGTGTTGTGTAGTCTTCCTGCTGTGTGTGAGTGTGTGTGACTCCTCACAGCACCAGCTTCTCATCATGTATGGACTCAGGAGGGTTGATGGCCCCAGTATCGTGCAGGCACTCGTATGCGGTCATCTTCGGGTGCTCAGCAGGTCTGCGGCAACACCTCAAAATTTAGTCCCTGGCTTCATTGCAGCCTCCATAGTCTGAGTGCCCGTCCCCATCAGCCCAGGACCAATCAAGCATGAGCGAGGGTCTTTTTCCCACCCTCCTATACTCCACAAAGACTCCTCTGCTGTCTGCAGAGCTGTGACATGCCCCTGCTGGCCGGGCCAATCAGCAGGCCTCAGCTCATCTGTCTCCCCCTCTCCCCCTGCTCTCTTTCTCTCTCTGCACCTCCAGCAGCCTTGTTGTTGGTTTCTTTTTTCCACACCATTCCCTGCCAAAGGAATAAAAGCAGTGCTTTTAACTCTATGCACTCTGCAGCTCCAACGGCAGCACACAGAACTGCAGTAATGTATAGTGTGATTCTGGGCACTAGTGGCGGTTATTGAGCTCCAACCAGCCTTTGCTCTAGGGTGTTGCACAGATCTTATTCATATAGACTTTAAACTTCATTCCATAAGAAAGAAAAAGACGGCACTCACCCTGTTCGTGCTTGAAGGTGTGTTTCTTTTAATCCATATGCATGGAGTGGGTTACAAAAGGTTAGGGAGGGAGGGGGGTGCGGTGCAGGAAGACGGGCGCACCATTTCGTGTCGCTCATGCTTCTACAGGTTTGACCTGTAGAAGCGTGAGCAACGCGAAACAGTGCGCCTGTCGTCCTCCACCGCACCCCCCTCCCTCCCTAACCTTTTGTAACCCACTCCATGCATATGGATTAAAAGAAACACACCTTCAAGCACGAACAGGGTGAGTGCCGTCTTTTTCTTTCTTATGGAATGAAGAACTGCAGTAAGCCAGGGTTCTGATGATAGATGGAGGTGCTTTATCCCTACTTATCCCTGTTTTTTAATGTACACCTAACAGAGGAACAATCAAGATAGCTTACATTCTGGTCACTACCCGTGAGCTAGAACCTACATGGGCTGCCTACTAAAACGATAGTCATCCCATCCACGGATGGCAGGGATCACGGAATCTGTTCACTATATAGTGTAGAATCTCCAACCACCAGGTATGATGTCGCTGCCACACACAATGGCTACACAACCTGTCGACTACCTAGTGCACAGAGTCTTCAGACATCATGTATTGTGTTTTGCCTCCTACTTTGACTATGGGTCCTGTCGACTATCTAGTGCATAGCATCTCCAGACATCACGTATTGCATTGTTGCCTGCAACTGTGACCACGGGCCCTGTCTACTACCTAGTGCACTGTATCTCAAGACATCACGTATTATGTGTTTGCCTGCAACTGTGACCATGGGCCCTGTTCACTACCTAGTGCCCAGTATCTTCAGACATTACGTATTACGTGTTTGCCTGCAACTGTGACCATGGGCCCTGTCCACTACCTGATACACAGTATCTTAGGACATCACATATTATTTTTTTGTCTGCAACTATGGCCACGGGACCTGTCCACTACCCACTGCACTGCACAGACTCTCCAGATATCACATATGTCCTTGCCTGCAACTCTGACCACGCAACCTGTCCACTGTCCAGTGCACAGAGTCTCCAGATATCACATATTATGTCTCTGCCTGCACGTATGGCAGTGGAACCTGTCTATCCAGACTCTAAGTCCAGAGGCAGTTTTTATTCAAAGAACTGCCTACAGTGCATATCCTGCTACCCAGGACACATAACAACTGCATCACACAATTGCCAGCAAATTTAGTTTGTGGCATCAGCCAATTTATCTGTGAGCAAGATCTCCGGCTGCCAGGCATCCTATAACTTTCTGCTTCAGTGGGTTATGGGATCTACACCACTATCCAGTGTTCATACATGCCTGCATCAGGAACGGCCTGTTGGATTAGTTTAGGGGATCTGCCGATTTACAAATACACAAGGAGTCCGACTTCCAGGTATCCTTTACCCGTCTCAGAGAGTTACAAGACCTACACTACCCCAGCGCACATATCAGTCTGCCTGCAATGGGTTTTAATTTCTTGTCGGTGAATAAGGAACCCAGCTACCATGTCTCCTATAGTTGTCTACTTCAGCGGCTTCTTGGATTTGGCCGGCCTCTCAGTGGGCCGGTGATTCACACGCCACATCTTGTCCGCAGCGGTACCGGGGATCAGTATTGTATCGGGAATTTTTCCATAGCCGGATCCGTTGGGTTTCTGACACATTTAACTGACAAACCTGGTGGTTGGAGGCTCCGTCCTCTGTCCCTGGGCCGGACCCTTCTTGGTATCAATGTTTTCACTGTGGTATGTGGGATCTGCCCACTGTCCAGCTGGTCAGAACGCTATATACCATAACATATAAATATGTAAAGTGGCGCAGGCTTCTTACTCGATTTGGCAGGTTGGACTCCTTGCTTATACAGAGTATATTAGAGTGCTTCACATCACACTCTCTCTCTCTCTCTCTCTGTATATATATATATATATATATATTTCTATGCCATATATTTGTTACCTGATTAAACATAAGCGGATAGGTCCATTGTGTGTTAGACTCGGCTACATCAGAATCACAGCATAGTCTGCAAGGTCTTTGCTTCAGTTTCCACATCTGTCTGTTGGCTCTTAACTTTCTCTTTTACAGAGCATGGTCATGTACTCCAACCTCCTCATCCGGAGATCAGTCCACCTACAGCCAGACGCGAAGCCTCTTCAAGCATGCTCTCTCGTGAGCTGCAACAGAGATGCAGTCGCAGCTCCATCAAGGTTTATGATGCCCACATAAGGGGTAATTGAATTTCTTCGAGTTCCCTCCCCCAGCCTAGCTCAATCCAGCTCCTCCATATTCCGTTTGGTAAGTTGGACCCCCACTACTCGCTTGTCTCTACATCTCCAATGAAGACAGAGCGACCTGGCTGGCATCCGGCAAGACAGCGGACTTGGCTATCTGTCCAGTACCTTGAGACTGAAGGGGCCTCACAAGAACAGATTTTTCGATCTGTACGTAGATTGGATGTTCTGTTTCCTATGACTATTTCCTGGCCATTCTTCCTTGTGACAGCTCATCGTGCTGAGGATTATAAAGAAGGACCTTTTCCTTTCCTCCAGGAGTTATCAACTTCACTCCATTAATCCCGCCTGGCCCTCCAAGTGGGCACTTTTTCCTTCACCCTACACATCGGCAGCACACATACCATACCCAGAACATGCAATGATGACTAGCATGGTCCCCCCGAGCATGGTTGACACAGAGTTTCGTACAGCGCTTGTCGCCTTTTTTGATTGCTACTTTTTTCGGGTCATCAGATGAAGCTGTTTGCTCTAGGACTCTCCTCTCCCACACGAGCAAGAGACTCCTGGTCCTTTACAGAACCCCTCCCATGCCCAGGCCAGGTCATCGGACATTCGGTGCATCACTGGGGCAGAGAACGTCGTATTCAGACTTCTTGGGCCCAGATGAATCAGCCCATCTGTGGTAGCATGTCTTTCCTTTTTATGTCAGACCTGGTGGCGGCTCAGTTACCCACCTCCTCAGGGGAACGCGAAGCCCTTACTTGTTTGCCTCTTTTCTTCGAGTAGAATCCTTACCCCTCTGTCTACAGGGAACTAGAATCTTTATCCCTCTGTCTACAGGAACTTCCCTCTACTGGGCCATGGCGAGGGCTTGTCTTATGGTTTGGCAATGTTCGCAGGTTCTCCCTACATTTCAGGTTCTCTGAAGGAGCGTCAGGCGCTCGGATCCACCTGCTCAAAAGATTCACAACTATATCGAACTTGGATGGGCTACCTGCTCAATCAGGTAGGACTCTAGGAATTCTTCAGGTTCTCTCGGTCATTTTCTCGTGACCCCAGAAGTGTTCAGGGCTATTCACGAGCTGCTTTCCTTTTTCCTTCTTGGAAAGAGTACATCCTTAGAATCCATAGGGTAAAACATTCCCATTGTGAAACGACTCCTCCACCCTTGTTCTGATGACAAGCTACATATGAGTTTCTCCTTCTAGTTTTCCTCCCATTCTTGGAAAGTTTCTTCCTCTCCAACAGGTTCTTTGCCCCTTCTAAGGTAGGGTATATTCCTTCCTGTGTCAGTCTGAAGTGAACCTTCAGCACCTCAATCCCATCCTCAGGTCCATTCTGATCAGGATAGGGCTGCTAGTTATGCCGGGTCATGGAAACTCGGTGGCTTCCGAAAGAGGACATGTCTTCAGATTAATTTTCTCTTTTGGGAATTCTTTTCTCTTTCACGGATCTATTTTCGAGGACGAGAGGTTTTTCCTGGTCACTTTTGTTCATTCCTTCTGAGAAGACAAGTTCCACCTCATAATAGATCTGGGATCAAGGTCCAAGAACAGAAGGGTTACGTATCCGTGATTTCCTACGAGTGTACTTGGAGTCTCAGACACTTTATAGTCACACTCCAGGCTCTCTTCTATCCCTTTGCCCGCTTATAGTACTCTCTTGACACCTTTTTCTCTGGTTGTCTAGGGCTTAGACAATGATAGTGTTTTTGTCTGTGAAGAGCGGCCTCCTCTCTTGAGGTTCCAGCCTCTGTTCTCCTTCCTCTTATAGTCCTCTTTTTTCCCCACCCTTGGGGACTGCTTTAGGATGTCCTATGGTCTCCTTTGTCCCCCAAAGAGACGATAGAGAAAAGCAGATTTTTGTGTACTCACCATAAAATCTTTTTCTCTGAGCCATCATTGGGGGACACAGCACCTTCATATATATCTTTCTTTTGGGCCATTCTGTGTTTATTTCAAATGCTTTTCCTACTGCTTTTGCACTAACTGGCTAGTTGTCCCTTCAGACTGGGGGTGTATACTACTGAGGAGAAGCTAACTTTTTTTTATTTAGCCTAGTGTCGCCTCCTAGTGGCAGCAAGCATGCAACCATGGTCTCCTGTGCCCCTCAATGATGGCTCAGAGAAAGAGATTTTACGGTGAGTATACAAAAATCTGCTTTTTTACACAAAGAAAGTTAAATGTGAATTATTTAGCCCCATTCTGTTGGCCTTGTGTTGTTCTGGGGTCACTAGTGAAAATATTTACTTTAATGCCTTGTAAGTTCTGCCTGATAACTGTCTACAAATTTAGGCATTAACGAGGTTCCCTAAGGGTACCTTCACACACAACAATATTGCTAGGCAATTTCACTGGCAATTTGCTGGTTGCAGTGAAATCATGGACACATTGTTCTATTTTGTTCCTGTGTACAAAATGGAACAATGTGTCCATGATTTCACTGCAGCCAGCAAATTTCCTGTGAAATTGCCTAGCAATATTGCCGCGAGTGAAGGTACCCTAACACTAATTACTTTTTAAACTCATCATGAACACGTGAAAATTGAAGCCTGTTTGGAGCACTTCTGCAGGTATTATAGGGCTATTGTGGGGACTGTAATCCTTTCACCACCGTCAATTTTTTTCCTCCCTTTTAAAAAGAATCATAACTTTTTTATTTTTCCTTTCACTTAGCTTGAGGGCTTGTTTGTTGCAGGATGAGTTGTACTTTTGAATGAAACCATTCATTCTACCTCATAATGTACTCAAGACTGGGAAAAGAAAAATCCAAGTGCTATGAAATTGCAAAATAGTGCAAATCCACAATGTTTCTTTTAGTTTTTTTTATTTACCATGATAGCTATATGGTAAAACTGACCTTATGGGATGATTATCCATATCAGTATGAGTACGCAGATATCGGACATGTTTGTTTTTTTTAATTACCCGTATTTTTCGCTTTATAAGACGCACCGGATTATAAGACGCACCCCCAAATTTGGTGAAGGAAATGAGAAAAAAATAGTTTTTAATGTTAAATGGGGTCCGTCTTATAATGCCAGTGTCCGTCTTACAATCAGTATATATGTTCCTCATCCTGGTACATAAACCCCCAATCCTGGTATATATATCCCTCATCCTGGCATATATGTCTCTCATCCTCGTATACATGTCCCCATCCTGTATAAATGCCCCCATCCTGCTATGTATAT
Source organism: Allobates femoralis (assembly GCA_033576535.1). Lineage (NCBI taxonomy): Eukaryota > Metazoa > Chordata > Amphibia > Anura > Aromobatidae > Allobates > Allobates femoralis. Next base: position 303,866,088 of record JARQOC010000006.1, on the reverse strand, counting down.
TGCTCATCCTGGTATATATGTCCCCATCCTGGAACATATGCCCCCATCATGGCATACGGTATGTCCCTCATCCTGGTATACATGTGCCCATCATGTATATATGGCCCCCATCCTGTATATGTTCCCCATCCTATATACATGCCCCCCATCCTGTATACATGCCCCCCATCCTGTATATATGCCCCCCTATTCTGTATATATGCCCCCCATCCTGTATACATGCCCCCCATCCTGTATATATGCCCCCATCCTGTATACATGCCCCCCATCCTATATACATGTCCCCCATCCTGTATATATGCCCCCCATCCTGTATATGCCCCCCATCCTATATATATGCCCCCCATCCTGTATACATGCCCCCCCATCCTGTATATATGCCCCCCATCCTGTATATGCCCCCCATCCTATATATATGTCCCCCATCCTGTATACATGCCCCCCCATCCTGTATATATGCCCCCCATGATGTATATATGTCCCCATCCTGTGTATATGCCCCCATGCTGTATATATGCCCCCATCCTCTGTATATGCCCCCATCCACAACCCTTTGATTGATATATGGCCCCCATCTTCCCCAGACCCCCATGTCTCACCGAGGAGGGGTACAGCTGCTCAGCGGGGGTGCCGGGGGGCAGGTTCTCGTGGGTGGGGGGACACAGCTGCAGGACCAGGGAGCGGAGATGTACCGGTGGGCGCCGCCATGTTTCTGTGGCTGGCTGCATTCATTAACACTGCAGCCAGCGGTAGAGGCTTCAACAAAATGGCCGCGGCCATAATGGAGACCCGCGGCCATTTTGAAGCCTCTACCTCTACCGGCCGACTGCCGCAAAAAACATGGCGGCGCCCACCGCTTGCTGCCGCCGGTAAATCTCCGCTGCTCCGGTCCTGCAGCGGTTCTCCCCACCCACCGGAACTTGCCTCCGGCACTCACACTGGGCAGCTGCACCCCTCACCCCCCTTATCTGGTACTATTTACATTTTTAATGTTTTTTTTTTTTTACATGCGTTTTTTAAGACGCACCCCCGTTCCCCCCCAAAGTTTGGGGGGAACAAAAGTGCGTCTTAAAAAGCGAAAAATACGGTACTTCAATGGTGACAAAAAATCTAAAATTTGTAAAAAACATAAATAAATTAGCCTTTCTCGCCATTTTCCGAGACTAATAACATTTTAATTTTTCAAAATTTGAGGCTATGTGGGGGCTTAATTTTTGCGCCCTGAGCTGACATTTTTACTGTTACTTTTTTGAGGCAGATATGATGTTTTGATTGGCTTTTATTGCATTTTATTGTAATGTTGCTGTGGCCCAAAAAGCATAAGTCTGATGTTTAGATTTTTTTCTCATTACGGCATTTACCAAATGGATTAATTTACTTAATATTTTGATATGTTATATTCTTATGAACTCAGAGATACCAAATGTGTGCATTTTTTAAATGTTTTAAAGCTATTTTCAGTGTTTCTCCTTTTGTAGACTGTCAGGGCCTATAGAGAAGTGAGGGCCCTGGGTAATTGCCCAGTCTGCCCCCCTTAATGCCCTGACTATATAGAACTGAGATAGCTCATATGATGTAGGAAGTTTTTAATTCCTGAAATTCTAGCAGTAAAGCAGGAAAGCAAAAGTGAAACCTTTGTATATTTATGACAGTCATGGAATATTTCCAGCTCTGTCTCTTAACTGGAGTTGTGCTATTTTTGTTTTAATGGTCCTATTTGTTAAAAGAACTACGGTAATACAAATTGGTTAGTACGATGAGCAAAAAGACAAAAAACATTCTCAGAACTTCTGTTATAATTATTGATGTAGATAAGCAGATCAGAGGAGTATTCTGTAACCAGTTACATAAGTAAGTAGGATAACCAAAAAGCCTAACAACCAGGGGCATAACTACTATAGATGCAGGGGTTGCGATCGCACCCGGGCCCTGCAGCCCAGGGGGGCCCCAAAAGTCCCTTTGGCCTATAGAAAAAGACTAATACTATTAAAGATTTGCAATAATGGGGGGCTCCGTTGGAGCTTTCGCATCGGGGCCCCTGGGCCTGAAGTTACGCCACTGCTAACAACTTCCATGAACATACACCCATTATGATGTAACAAATGATCATTGCATGCTGGGACAATGTTACAACAAACATAAATAGAAACTTTAAGAAGTAAGTATGGAAGGTATCAAATTAATGACCAGACCTCAGCCCCATGACCAGACACACACATAAACCCAGTCTCCTGAAGAATTCCCAAAAGTAATTCAGATTTTACTACTAGAGTATTTGTAAAAGTATTTGGTCTAAGCAATGGCCCTCCAGGTAGTATGGTGCTCTGGTAAGGGCCCAACCCAGAATTTATATGCTGGAAACTCAAAAGACCTGGGCACTCATAAATATGAGACAGGATATTTACTTGCAATCCAAAAGTGAGTGTATAACATTTCAGTCATCAACTCAGACCTTCATCAGGATTAAAATGTTGCACCTAATGAAGAGCAGAGTTGATGACTCCACAAAAAAATCAGACCATAGATTTGGTCACTAAATTAATTCCGACCCCAGATCAAATGTCTAAATTAATGTAGACCTTAGACCAGGCCCCTAAACATCTGACGTTGACAAAGCACCTACACAAATTGAGACCACAGACCAGATGTTGGCCACTTATTCTTTACTTTAACAAAATGTCATAATTTTATGGTAACTAATAATTTATATGTTATATTTTACTTCTGTTCTTGCTAGTATAACCTCTCTCACAGACACAACAATGTCCTTGTTCTCAATATCATACTTACTGGTTGGGCATACGACCAAACCAGTCCATCACCTTTCTCTAATTCAATTACACCTATCACATAGCGTTTTTCAATGGGAAGAGCATCTAAACTAAATGGACCTACCTAATAATAAAATATAATATAAACATCTTTAAAACATCTTTATCCTAACCTTTAACTCTAACTCTGAATATTAAAAAATAGATCATTGTCTCATGGAGTAATACTAATCGGTATGGACCCAACAGGCTCCATACATATGACAATATCTATGAGCAATTACCAGTAGCCTTCAATCAGTTATGAAAATTAGTACCTGAACAGTAAATCATTTTAACCTATCAGACAAGGAAAAGAAAATGACAAATAACTTTAGGAGTCATTGTAAATAATCTGATGATGTGCTTTACCTTCATTTACTATTTAATTACCCATGCGTTGTTCCTTCCTTGTCTGTTGGTTGTTCTACGCCTTCATTATGCTTTCATTTCTATGCCTTCATTACAAACATACTAAATGGGTTTTCCCATGCTGAGATTATGGAAGGGATTTTCCAGTTTCATGTAAATAATTCTTCACCATTATTTCATGACACTTCTTAATTAGTGATTTGCGAGCACTTCCATGATTGGGTGCTTGGTACTCGAAACTTCTGGAAAATTGCTTGAGATTCCCATTTACTTTCATTTTTGCTTAGTGCTCAAGTTGCACTTATCCGAGTGTCCGGCTACCCAATTTGAGTACCGAACACCTGAGTATGGTAATGCTCGCTCTTCACTAGTTCACATACAATTTCACAAACTTGCACAAAGAATGCTGTAAAACATTCTACTAGGAAATGTCATTTTCACTGTCGAGTATATAAGTTTGGTAGAAGTGTTAGATTTGGCAGCGTGTTCACTAAAGTCTAAAAACCCCACACATTACAAAATTAATAGAAATCATTGACATTTTGGTTGTGGGCCTAGTCTGATATAGCCTAGATTGGGAAACAATCTAATACTGTAATTCAAATCAAGGCACTATATCTTGTACAGTATACAATGCTTGTGGTGGTGTGGGTGCCTTTGATGATTAATCATTTAATTTCTGTGATTTAGTAGGGCTATGGGGATAACTATGTGAGGGTTAATTAAATTATCCCATTACCGAGATGTGGGATCCCTTTTAGACATCATAGTTACCTTGTAGCCAAATCAATTGGTCTTCTTTGTCTCCCTTTCCCTTCCCTCTTTTTCAATCATTATATTTGCTACTTAAAGAGGACCTGTCACCAAACCAGGCATGTGTGATCTAATTACAGCACTGGATACAGCATGCCTGCAGCATCCAGACAAGGGGTCACCCAGCACTTGAGCAGCCCTGTACCCCGAGATAATACACTTAGAAAACTTACATGCTACAGCCACTAAGGAGGTGGCTAGGGGCTGCAGCCAAGGGCAGATTCACACCCCCTGCATGTGTAATCTGCCCACCTCTGCCAATCATTCTCTCCCTGTCTGCAGCATTTAAACTGAGTTTTTTTCCTCTCCCGTTTAGACCCGCCCCTCAGGGGGCGGGGCTAATGGACTTTCTGGGAGACAGAAAAAAAAACTCAGTTTAAATGCTGCAGACAGGGAGAGAATGATTGGCAGCGGTGGGCAGATTAAACATGCAGGGGGTGTGAATCTGCCCTTGGCTTCAGCCCCTAGCCACCTCCTTAGTGGCTGGAGCATGTAAGTTTTCTAACTGTATTATCTCGGGGTACAGGGCTGCTCAAGTGCTGGGGGACCCCTTGCCTGCATGCTGCAAACATGCTGCATCCAGTGCTGTAATTAGATCACCATGCCTGGTTTGGTCTTTAATAAACCTAGTCAGGCCCACTGAAGTCATCACTAACTGATGCAGCATCTTTCCAGCCCCGGGTGCATGCTCTGTCACTATGGCAATGCCTCCCATGTCACATGACGTGCTCGACTGGCGATGTGATGCCACCTCCAGGAAGCGTTGACATCTGTACGACACCAGCAAGCTTCTGGTCATGTGACTGGATCAAGTGACCACTGGGCTTTTAGCATTTGTGAGGCACTCTAGAAAGAAGCGAGCAGGCAGACCTGCAAAGCATTGGGCTTTTCACCTCTGCACCCCTTACCTACATACCACTGGCAAAGAAGGTAATATTGTTGCGCCACTCTGTAATTGTCATCGGGAGCAGGTTATTTGAATGGGAACCTCACCTGTGCTTGTTGTGCTGTCTGCACAACAAGAGTTAGTGCATTGATGTTTATCTCCCTGTGTCCTCGGCTAATAAGCGGCTGTGGATGATGAAGATTTTGCTGCGTCCTTAATCCCAGCACCTCACATGTGAGTCGTCACGTGGTGGGTCCGTGGGCGTGTTCAGGACGTCATCCAAGGTCCTATTGCCCGGAGCTGCTCCATAGCTCACTCCGCATAGCGGAGGAACGAATGTATTTCAAAAGAGTAGTAGGTATTTGTGTGAGCGCTGGGGAATCAACCGGCACCAAGGCTATTATGAATAGTTACCTCTCGGCTTTATTTGTACAATAAAAAGGCAGGGTCCTTTAGGCCACAACGCGTTTCTACGCTCTCCAAGCGTCTTCCTCAAGTGGAATCACGTAGAAACGCGTTGTGGCCTAAAGGACCCTGCCTTTTTATTGTACAAATAAAGCCGAGAGGTAACTATTCATAATAGCCTTGGTGCCGGTTGATTCCCCAGCGCTCACACAAATACCTATTACTCTTTTGAACTACATACCACTGGGTAAGTCCAATACTAGCAATAGCGCCCCTACTTTATACACTCCCCTTTTTCTATGCTAGATGGTATATGCTGACTTCACTAGTGAGAGGGCCCTCTAATATCTGAATTTTGGCTCATTTATTGCTTCAGACCTATTGGGTGTAAAACTTTTTCCATTAGGAATTTACTGTTAGGAGGCTGTTTTTGTTTGTAGCATTTGAACTTTTTATATGGTCCCATTAGTGACCATGAGATTTATGCAGTCTATTACTTGTACATGTATTGACTACCGTATGTAGTGAGGCAAGGGGATTGTGCAATAATCAACTATTCTTTTTATCTATAATTTCCTCTACTTTATATATTAGATTAAATGTAATGATTCTTCAAAATTCTATTTGCTTCTCTATCATTGTATCTTCTAGAAAGTGGTATAAATATATGTTGGAAACATATGCAGTTATAAAACAGTGTTTTCTATATGTGCCTCTGTATTTTCATTATGTATGAAGGCTCTAGACAATCTAGTCAGTCTAGACCAGAGGTGGGCAATTCATTATCCTAAAAGAGGCCATATGAGAGACAGTGACTGTTATGGAGGCTGAAGCAATAGGCATTATTTTGCTCAATAATGAAATTAACCCCTTTACGACATTACTTTTTCCCTTTTGCACTTTTGTTTTTACCTCCCTTCTTCCAAGGGCCATAACTTATTTTTTCAGCTTGTTTTTTTTTTGTGAGAAGGGAAAAAAATTCCAACTGCGGTAAAAAAAGTGCAATCCCACAATATAATTTTATATTTATTCACTTATATAGCACCATTAATTCCACAGAATATCATCATCACTGTCCTCAATGGGACTCACAATCTACATTCCCTATCAGTATGTCTTTGGAGTGTGGGAGGAATCTGAAGAAATCCCACACAAACACGGGGAAAACATACAAAGTCCTTCCAGAAGTTGTTCTTGGTGGGATTTAAACCCAGGACCCCAGAGCAGCAAAGCAACAGTGCAGATCACTGAGCCACCATATCTAGTGCTAACTACTGGGACATTGTGCTGCCCTACAATAGTTTTTTTCTCATTTACCATGTTCGTTATATGGTAAACTGACATGGCAGTATGATTCTCCAGGTCAGTACGAGTTTATAGATATCAAATATATATAATTTTTTTTATTCAATTGGTGAATAAAAATGTAAAGATTTGTAAAATAAAATAAAAAAAAAAAGTGCATTTGTCGCAATTTTCCAAGAACCATAATCCATAATCTTCTTATTTTTCAGGATTTGGGGCTCTGTGATGGCTTATTTTTGTGCCTTGAGCTGATGTTTCTACTGACACAATTTTTGGCTGTATGCAATGTTTTGTTTGCCTGTTATTACATTTTATTGCAGTGCAGTGGTGGCCAAAATTAAGTAATTCTGGCGTTTTTAATTATTTTTTTTATTTCACTATTTACCAATTGGATTAATTTATTTTATAACGTGATAGATCACACGTTTCTGAATGCGGCAATACTAAATATTTGATTGTTTTTATTTGTTTATTTTCAATGTGGCAAAAGGGGGGTGACTTGAACTTTTATGGTTTTTTTTTTCATATTTTTAAAAACTTCTTCCCCATTTTTTATTGTTTTTACTAGTCCCCCCTCAAGGGACGTGAAGCTGCTACTGTCTGATTGCTTGTGCTGTTCAGTGTGGTGCTTCAGCACCGCTCTTTACAGCACAAATGAACATCTCCAGTGGACACTGACACCAGCATTCACAGCAAGTACAGTTGTGGCCAAAAGTATTGACACCCCTGCAATTCTATCAGATAATACTCAGTTTCTTCCTGAAAATGATTGCAATCACAAATTCTTTGGTATTATTATCTTCATTTAATTTGTCTTCAATGAAAAAACACAAAAGAGAATGAAGCAAAAAGTAAAACATTGATTTCACACAAAACTCCAAAAATGGGTAGGACAAAAGTATTGGCACCCTCAGCCTAATACTTGGTTGCACAACCTTTAGCCAAAATAACTGTGATCAACCGCTTCCGGTAACCATCAATGAGTTTCTTACAATGCTCTGCTGGAATTTTAGACCATTCTTCTTTGGCAAACTGCTCCAGGTCCCTGATATTTGAAGGGTGCCTTCTCCAAACTGCCATTTTTAGATCTCCCACAGGTGTTCTATGGGATTCAGGTCTGGACTCATTGCTGGCCACCTTAGAAGTCTCCAGTGCTTTCTCTCAAACCATTTTCTAATGCTTTTTGAAGTGTGTTTTGGGTCATTGTCCTGCTGGAAGACCCATGACCTCTGAGGGAGACCCAGCTTTCTCACACTGGGCCCTACATTATGCTGCAAAATTTGTTGGTAGTCTTCAGACTACATAATGCCATGCACACGGTCAAGCAGTCCAGTGCCAGAGGCAGCAAAGCAACCCCAAAACATCAGGGAACCTCCACCATGTTTGACTGTAAGGACCGTGATCTTTTCTTTTTTTTTTTTTTTTTTGAATCATTGTGTTTTTATTAAAGCATTTTCAAACATATAACCTAAATAAGGCGAACAAAAGTGTACCCGAACAGAAGGGTACAATGGAAACAAAGCTGTTACATAGATAATTAAGTGTACAACTTTAGATTAAAGTATAACCAAAAAAAGAACAGATTTCTTTAGGACAAACAAGGAAGGAAGGGTAACCTTAGGGAAGGTAGGGAAGAAGGGGGAGAGGGGGGGGAGCATTTAGCAGGTCGGCTAGGAACCCCAGAATAAGGGGAAGTGTCTTAAATAACAACATTAGTCAAACTGACTTCATCACCAATCGTATTACAAGTAGGTTTAGTTGGATATTACCACGTTATTATGTTGCGAGCTCACCCATGTGTCCCACCAATTAATGACTTGGTGCGTTTAGCTGTATCTGTTGACAAAACCAGTTCGTAGTTGAGGTGCAGGTGAAGTTGGGAGATGACTTCCTGTATAGATGGGAAGGTGGGGTTTTTCCAGTGCCTGGATATGCAGTAACGAGCTGCTATAAGTATATTTGATATAATTGGTCTCAGTCCCCGAGGTAAGTCCTGAATCTCTAAACCTAGTAAGGCCATCTGTGGAGTCAACGTGAGTTTAAGACCGGTAGTAGTACATATCAAATGGTTGACTTGTGACCAAAAAGAGCGAATGCCCAGACAATTCCACCAGACATGTGTAGTGGTTCCAACCTCTCCACAGTTTTTCCAGCACAAGTTCATCCCAGGTCGGAGGCCTGTTTTTTTAAAACTAGCAATTTTGTCTGGAGTCAGGTACCATCCGAATTGAAGTTTCTTAGCTTGCTCATGGTGGTTCAGGCATGAGGTATAAGAAAGAGCATGTGTTGATGCCTTCAACCACTCCTCAACTGGTGAGGTGAATGCGAGGAGAGCTTCCCATTTCGTCATAAACGGGAGCTTAGACTCTGCCTGTATTTCTGACATAGCCCTGTAAAAAGTGGAGATTCCCCTGTTGGCAGCAGTTGTTTGCTTGAAAATGGATATAACCTGTGGGAGGCTGGACAGTGTATCTTCCATTGGAATAACTATGGTTCTGAGAAGGTCTTTTAGTTGAAGGTAAGAAAAGTAGTCAGCATTAGAAAGACCATATTTTTCTTTCAGAGTTGCAAATGATTGTATTTTGGCATTGTGCAGCACATCCGAAAGATGTTTAGCGCCCGCCCTCCGCCATTTCGCCAGGGAGAAAGCTGGAGAGTCTACACAGCACTCTACAGCCCTCAGTGTTATGTATCTATATAGGCCTTTTAGGAGTAAGAGGCTGACCCCAGACCAAACCTCAAGCACTGCTTGCATGGACTTCAGGGGGAGGTTTCCAGGCCTATGGCGGAGGAGGTGCGACTCTAACAAAAGACGAGTTGAATTTTGTGGGGAATACCAGGATTCTATTTGTAGCCATAGAGGCAAGGAGTTTGCTTCAGCATTGGGGATCCACCATAACTGTGAGATCTCCAGATTAATTGCTCTGTAGTAATACTGTATGTTGGGGGCACCCATACCTCCCAAAGTAGTAGGCCGAGTTAACGTTGAGGAACCGACTCTATGAGGTTTGTTCATCCATATAAATTTGCCCAGAATAGATTGGAGAAGGTTAAGGGTTTTTCTGGGGAAGCGTATAGGAATGCAACGGAGAAAATATAATATTTTCGGAAATAGTAGCATTTTGGTAATTTGAATTCTGGCAATCCACGACAGCAGCGAAGGGGAGTAAGACTGTATCAGAGAGCGTAATTCCTTAGTTAGATAATCAGAATTTATTTTAACTATAGATTTGGTGAGAGAGATTTGGATACCCAGATATGTGAAGGATCGGGAGATCCATATGAAAGGTAGCGTTCGACGTAATGTCAATTGTTCTTTAGCTGGGATATTTACTGGGAAAAAGGAGGATTTGGATAGGTTGAGCTTATAATATGATGCTGCTGCGAATTCTTCCAGGATAGACATTAAAGCAGGAACAGTTTGTTTAAGATGAGTGCATGTGAATATCACATCATCTGCATATAGATTAATTTTGTGTTCCAATGGTCCCACCCACACCCCCGAGACCTGCGCCGTGTTACGCACTATGGATGCCAAGGGTTCCATGACCAGGGCGAAGATCAGAGGAGAGAGGGGGCAGCCCTGTCGAGTACCATTTGTAATCTCAAATTTTTGAGATAAGAAGCCAGAGGCACGGACTAAAGCTGAGGGAGATGAATACAGGGACATTATAGAGTCCTTAAATCTTCCAATAATATGGAACCTATCTAGGACTTCACTGAGGAACCCCCAGTGCACCCTGTCAAACGCTTTCTCTGCGTCGAGTGAGAGTAGTGCACCGGGGGCACCCCCCCTCTCCATGATGTCCAGCAGGTTTATTAGCCTTCTTGTGGCATCTCTGGCCTGACGCCCCGGAATGAAACCCACTTGGTCCCCGCCCACGAGGTCCGGAAGTACTTCCATAAGACGACTGGCAAGGATCTTGGCATACAATTTAATATCACAATTTAACAGTGCTATCGGTCGGAAGTTACTCGGGGATGTGGGGGGTTTGCCTGGTTTGGGAAGGGTAGTGATCACAGCTTGTAAACCCTCCTCCTTGACCTTTCCCGCGGACTGCCAGAACCGAAACAGCTTAGTTAAGTATGGGGTCAATAATAGGGAAAAGGAAGTGTAATACTTATATGTGTATCCATCCGGGCCTGGGGCAGAGTGTCGTTTGGAAGTTTGGATGGCCTTTTGTACTTCCATTTCAGTTATAGGGATATTTATTTGAGCAACCTGTTGGGGGTTCAGAGAAGGTAGGGTGGCCTTATCTAAAAAATTTTTAATTATTGTTTTCGTTGGTTGAGGGGTGCATGAGTCATTTTTTAAATTATATAAAGTTTCATAGTATGTTCTAAACTGATCTACAATTTTTATGGGGTGTCTTATTTTGGAACCATTTGAGTCCAACAAGTGAGAGATTTTGGTGGTGGCCATACGCTTGCGGACTCGTCTAGCCAGCAGCTTCCCTGCCCTATCTCCCATTGAGTAATACCGGGCTTTAGTTCTGGTCATGTCTTTCTGTACTTTGATCAAAAGTGTAGTGCGGAGTTGTCTACGAGTTTCTAATAGCTCAGCCGTTAAAGTTGGGGAAGGGTGGGATTTTTGTTTGTGTTCCAGGTTTTGGATTTGGGTCGTGAGGGTGGTAACCCTATTTACGTGTTGTTTATTCGCCCATGCTGACATCTTTATAAGTTTACCTCTGAGGACAGCTTTGTGCGCCAGCCAAAGTGTCTCTGGGGAAACGTCTCCTGTGTCATTTAAGGAGAAGTAATCTGTAATAAATCCTGATATCTCTTCTAGGTGTACAGGTGAGGAGAGAATATATTCATTAATTTTCCATAGTGTAGTGGGAGATACAGCCAGTGCATCCTCAAATTTAATGGCAACAGGGGCGTGGTCTGTCCACGAAATGGAACCCACTTCAGCTGAGAGGCAGAGTGGGAGCAAGGTGTCATCAATTAGAATGTAGTCAATTCTTGACCAAGAGCCAAATCTGGGTGACATATATGAATAATCTCTCTGCTCTGGGTGAAAGCATCTCCAAACATCGTGAAGCCCAAATTGCGTAAAAGTCGGTCCCAACTCTGCCCTATACGCTCCGATTCCAGAGCAGTCCATTTTTTTGTCTGCTGGAGCATTTAAATCTCCGGCTATAATTTTCCTTCCCAATGATAGGGGAATAGGGTTTCCAGAGTTTGAGACAGAAATTTAACCTGACCTGTATTAGGGGAGTACATGGACATAAGTGAGTAGGTGGCATTATTTAATTTGCAGTTAATGAGAATATAGCGTCCCGCTGGGTCTATTGTAGAGGATATGTGTTCAAACGTTAATCTCTTATGAATTAGTATAGCCACCCCCGCTTTTTTGGTGTCTGCTGTCGCAAAGAAACTATGAGGGTAAAGCTGCGACTGCATTCTGTGTGTGTCTGCTGCCAACAGGTGCGTCTCCTGTAGAAACAAAACATCATACCTGAGCTTTACGATCTGTCTCCATGTCAAAGAACGTTTCTCAGGACTGTTAAGTCCATTTACATTTACTGAACCGCATGTTATACTCATGGTGGATCAAACACATTCAATTGTAGAATACAATCATTACTGTTGGGAGACCAGCCGACCTGTAGGGGGAGGGGGGGATGGGAGAGGAGGGAGGGAAACACATGAGGATTAAAGGAACAAATTCCATTAACTGGAGCAACAATAGGCATAATGAGCACTATATACAGACAAGTAAATCTTGCGTACATCTTGTCCAAAAACCTGTGGGTAAAACCACAGAAAAATAAAAACAAAGAGTGCCAACTGAAACGCACTCAAGGGGCAATATTATCCCAGTATTTACTGGGATAAAGAAATAAGCAAATCAGTACAGTAGAGATTTAGATTGGAGAAGAAGTGAGAGAGAGAGGGGAAGGAGTGTGAGTGTACAGAGAGAAAAAGAAAAAAGCAATATAGAAGGGGGAGTGAGAAGATGTGTTAGGGAGTAGGATATGCCAGGAGAAGGCACGTGTAGTGGGGGAGGAGAGGGAGGGATGTGTGAAGATTTAGGTTGAGTGTGAGAAGAAGAAAGTAAGATCAAGAAAAAGAATTTAGAGATCTAAACAGAGTTGTTCAGAAAGAGAACAATAAAAGGTACAAAGATAGTTTCAGGAACATAAAAGTACAAGAGTTCCTGATCTACTCCGGGCTATCAAGCTTTATGGACCTGCAGTGGTATCATACTGTGAACCATTCAGGATCAATTCTTGGTCTGTTTCCTCTTTTTTTCTTTCCATCCAAGCCAGTTTGTGAGCCAGGTTTATCCGAGCCCTCCACAGGGGGGGAGTTCATCAGTCCCCATTGTTTCAATAGTCTTTCTGCATGAACAGGCAGCAAGCAAACATAGGATTTGTCCTCTTTTTTGATGATAAGCTTTGTAGGGAATCCCCATCTGTAAGGATGTCATTATCCCTCAGGATTTTAGTGCAATGCTGAAATGCTTTGCGTTGAAGTAAGGTTCCAGGTGAAATGTCCTGATAAACTTCAATATGTGCATATTTATCTGGTAGTTCAGGACGAGATCTGAGAGACCTAAGAAAGTCTTCTTTCACTTCAAAATAATGCACCCTTGCAAGAATATCTCTGGGCAGGGAGGGATCCAGGTTTGATGGCTTTGGAATCCTATGTATTCTATCAATTTTGAAATCCATGGGGTCTGTGTCTGGCAGAGCTGCAGTTAGGAACCCCTGCAGAAAGCCCCTTAGCTCTCTATTTTGCACATTTTCATCCACCCCCCTCAGCCTGACATTGTTGCGGCGTGATCTGTCCTCAAGGTCCAGATTTTTGCTTTGGACTCTTGCAATCTGCTCCTCTAGTTGCTCATTTGCGTCCAGTAGGGCATTATGAGAGGAAATGATCTCTGTGAGCTTTCTTTCTAATGAATCTGTGCGTGAGCCCAGCCTCTGCTATTTCACCCCGCACCTCCGCCACCATTTTCATCATGTCGGTGTGGAGAGAAGCCCGGAACTCCTCCAGCAGCTCCCTCATGCTGGCATGTGTTAGGGGAATCTCGGGTGCCTGACTCCCGCCAGCCACCCCTGAGAGTGTGGACCGCGTTTGGCCGCTCGTGCTGCTCTGGGTGAGGGAGGCGCCATGTTGGGCTCCTGGAGCGCGAAGGGCTTGGGGGCTGTGAAAAAGTCGGATACCCGCCTTGGTGCTAGACCTGTCACTGGTCTGGTCTTACCCATCGGTGCAGTGAGGGATCCGGTCTTTTGTGGTGCAGAGGAGATCGCTGTTGCAGGCTCTGGAAGCTGGTAATGGCTGTTTCTGTGCCCGGGAGATCAGGAGCTCAAAGTTATGCAGCCTCTGCCATTGCCAGTCAGGCCACGCCCCCCGTGATCTTTTCTTTGAATGCCTCTTTTTTCTCCTGTAAACTCTATGTTGATGCCTTTGCCCAAAAAGCTCTACTTTTGTCTCATCTGGCCAGAGAACATTCTTCCAAAACGTTTTAGGCTTTCTCAGGTAAGTTTTGGCAAACTCCAGCCTGGCTTTTTTTTATATAAACCTAACAATCAATATCACACATGCCCCTACAGATCAAGGGGTACATGATACCATGATTAAAGATCCAAGAGAGATAATTTTATGCAAAGTGCAAAAAAACTTTATTGTGAAATTTACATAAATATAACACCATAAAGTGACAAGCAGGATTGGCAGATCTACAACAAAGGAGTATGAAACCAAATAGTGGTGTGGATCTAAGATATAGATTAGGTGTTTATAAAGTAGGGATTACTGTCTCAATATATAAATAATTGCTACATCAAGCTGATGAAAAGGGGGGGTCACATATATAAATAGTAGCACTAAAAAATCCTCATATCCTAGGAACAACAGGTCCATTCATATAAAGTGTAACAAATCCATGGACTTTTAGTCTAGTTTTTTAGGTTCTAATTCTGGCTTTTTTTATGTCTCGGGGTAAGAAGTGGGGTCTTCCTGGGTATCCTACCATACAGTCCCTTTTCGTTCAGATGCCGACGGATAGTACGGGTTGACACTGCTGTACCCTCGGACTGCAGGGCAGCTTGAACTTGTTTGGATGTTAGTCGAGGTTCTTTATCCACCATCCGAACAATCTGGCGTTGAAATCTCTCGTCAATTTTTCTTTTCCGTCCACATCTAGGGAGGTTAGCTACAGTGCCATGGGCTTTAAACTTCTTGATGACACTGCGCACGGTAGACACAGGAACATTCAGGTCTTTGGAGATGGACTTGTAGCCTTGAGATTGCTCATGCTTCCTCACAATTTGGTTTCTCAAGTCCTCAGACAGTTCTTTGGTCTTCTTTCTTTTCTCCATGCTCAATGTGGTACACACAAGGACACAGGACAGAGGTTGAGTCAACTTTAATCCATGTCAACTGGCTGCAAGTTTGATTTAGTTATTGCCAACACCTGTTAGGTGCCACAGGTAAGTTACAGGTGCTGTTAATTACACAAATTAGAGAAGCATCACATGATTTTTCTAACAGTGCCAATACTTTTGTCAACCCCCTTTTTTATGTTTGGTGTGGAATTATATCCAATTTGGCTTTAGCACAATTCTTTTTGTGTTTTTTCATTGAAGACAAATTAAATGAAGATAATAATACCAAAGAATTTGTGATTGCAATCATTTTCAGGAAGAAACTGAGTATTATCTGACAGAATTGCAGGGGTGTCAATACTTTTGGCCACAACGGTACATCATTATAGACACAGGGGTCATCAACTGACCCCCGGCTGTCATGACAACCCATAGGCGCCCTGCAATCGTGTCATAGGGTCGCCAATGGGAGCGTGGAATGGCATTCTCCCTGCCTCTGTCTTGAATCCCGCGTGTCAGAGATTTACAGTGGGATTTAATTTATTAACAGCAGCAGGTGAATCTCTGATGTGCCCACCGCTGTTAGAGGCACATGTCGGCTGGTCAAATCAACTGACATGTATACAGAAAGATGCGGCTTAGCATATAAGCCCACATCAAAGTATCTCCAAGGTCGTGAAGGTGTTACAACATACAACCCTTTCATACAGTATGAGCACCCACACAGCCCCCCTATATACAATATGAGCCCCGACATAGCCACTAAATACAGTATGAGCCCCCAAATAGTTTATTCATACACAGTAAGAGCCCCAAATAGCTCACTTATATGCAATATAAGCCCTCGTATATACAATATGAGTCCTTATATGTACAGTCACGTATCTCATATAAATATAAAAAAAGAAAAACAACACGTACTCACCTTGTTCCAGCTCTCCCGACACTGCATTCTGCTCTGGTCTCCATTGCACTGACTCTTTGCGCAACAGATGTAAAGGTGTCATATCGTCATGTCTGCTATCTCAGTCGCACATGGTAATTGGTGGAGGAAGGTGTTGACAGCTCCATCCTTCACCAATTTGTTCACTTCTGTCTGCATCCCGAGGATGTATATAACATCAATATTAGGGAACGTGCGGCGGAGGGCATGATGCAACCTGTGGGCCACTGTTCTCAGCTCTTTGGCTGTATCCATCTGTTGGCCAGACTGGAACAGCTAGATAGCTGGATGTTGCCCATATGCTGCACTTTGCCCACCCGTAGTCTAGGCTATTCTCTTTCAGTTAACTACATTACCATCAGTGTCTCCTTCCCTTATCATCCAGGGATACCAAATAGCACACCCTCAGCAGTTTCGCCAATACAGATTATCAGATGAGAATGTTTCCATTTACTGAAAGCAATAAGAGATCTTGTCACTTTTAAGGAACTGGCAAATAAAGTTGAAAATAAAGAATAAAGCTCACTGACATATTTTTTTTCTAAATCTGATTAGTTCTGCAGCCTGAGATAGGAAATAGTATGGCTAGATTTTTGCCAAGCAGATAATTTTTTCTTCTCTGCTGTCAGCACAGTGCCAGTTTAGCTGAGCAAACCACAAGTCACATTTGACACTGTGCCTCAAATATCTCGGCATTTAGTTCATGAAAGAATTCCAAGCAAACTGAAGAAACTATATAGAACAAGAGGCATGGTAGTACAGAAACTGCTCTTTTTATCCATTTGTATTCTACCATATTAACTCTACAGTGCCTTGAAAAAGTATTCATACCCTGAGAATTTTTCCACCTTTTTCACGTTACAACAGGGATAGGGAACTCCAGGCCTTGAGACCTGCACACAGTCCAGGTTTTCAGGATTTCGTTAGTATTTGACTGTTGGCAGTGGTGTAACTTCAAGCCCAGGGGCCCCAGTGCAAAATCTCCAATGGGGCCCCCCAATTATTGCAAATCTATAATAGTACTAGTCTTTTTCCATAGGCCAAAGCGACTTGTGGGGCCCCCCTAGGCTGCAGGGCCGGGGTGTGATCGCAACCCCTGCACCTATTTTAGTTCTGCCCCTGACTGTTGGTAATTGAATCAACTGCACTAGTGATGATTCCAACCCCTGTGCAATGCTGAGCAAATCCTAAAAGCATGCATTGTGTGCGGCTCTCAAGGCTTGGAGTTCCCTACCCCTGTGTTACACTCACAAACTTACATGTACAGTTGTGCTCAAATGTTTACATACGCCGACAGATTTTTTGCTTTCTTGGCCTTTTTTTTCACAGAATATGAATGATAACACAAAACGTGTTTCACTCATTGTTAGTGGTTGGGCAAAGCCATTTATTGCCAGACTATTGTGTTTTCTCTTTTTTGAAATCATAATGACTACCAAAACATCCAAATGAACCTAATCAAAAGTTCACATATCCCAATTCTTAATACCGTGTAATTCTGACTCACCGTAGCCGGGTTCTGCACGTCACAGGCGTCTGCTTCTCCTTGTCACGGAACCGCGCCTGCGGCTGTGGGGCCCGGTGGTCCAGATCAATAGGGGGATGGCTGAACAGTAGGGGTTAATTGTCTTTGTGATGCCACCTGTGAAAGTTCCGGTGATTTCACCGGCGCTGCTTAGGCCTCTGGGGGGTGGAATGCAGCAAGATAGGACGCTCCCCACAGGATGAGCGGGTGTCCCCGCGGCCTGGAACTGCACAAGATGTTGTGAGGCAGCTAGTAATACTGCTGTTAGGTCCAGGAAGTAAAGCGCAGACACACCAAAGTCTTTTAGGTACCTTTACTGGTGGATAGCAGGTACACTCGGACCGGGTGAGGGTGAAGTCAACCCTCCTGGAGGTTCACAGCAAGCAAATGTGTAGGCTTCCTTTCTCTGTCTTTTCTACTGGAGGTCTGGTGGATGTGGAATCCAGCCGGACCTGGTAGTGCGTTCAGTGGAACGTATTTCACCTGGGTAGCTGCACTGAGGGCACTGTAAAAGGGGTGATGATAATTCTATCTTCTTCCCTGGGCTCTCGTCGGTAGGTGCGGCAGGTGAACAGGGGCTAGACTCCCTGTTGGACGTGCTGGTTCTCTGTGGTGGCTATGTAGCTCTCAAAGCTCGGTTCCAGTAACTGGTTAGTAAGGGAGAGAGTTAGGGTAACTCTAGTGTCCCTGAGAGGTGCTTCTCCTTTCCTCTGACCCCAATTGCAAGGGTCTCTCACTGGGCAGGTGTGCTGGTTTGGGCCTAGTATAGTTCCAGAACCGGTGGATGCACACGTCCTACAGCTCTTTTAGCGTCTGCACACTCTGGTGTTTCTCCCTCCAAGACCCTATTTATAGGGGGAACTGGCTCAAAGTGACCAGTGGAGCTCCCCCTAGAGGCTTGGGGTGAAACCAGGTGTTAAAGGTGTTGTTAGGTGTTTTGCTTTGTTTGTGAGTGTTGCTTTGCTGTTATTGCTCCATTCATGTCCCAAGGGTTCTGTGGTACCCAACAGGGTGCCAGGGTGCCACACTGCCCCCTCTAACATTAATGACAGCTTGAAGTCTTTTGTGGTAGTTGTGGATGAGGCTCTTTATTATCTCAGATGGTAAAGTTGCCCATTCTTCTTGGCAAAAAGCCTCCAGTTCCAGTAAATTCCTGGGCTTTCTTGCATGAACTGCGTGCTTGAGGTCTCCCCAGAGTGGCTCAATGATATTGAGGTCAGGAGACTGAGATGGCCACTCCAGAACCTTCACTTTGCTCTGCTATAGCCAATTACAGGTCGACTTTACCTTGTGTTTGGATCGTTGTCATATTGGAACGTCCAAGTATGTCCCATGTGCAGCTTCAGGGCTGATAAGTGCAAATTTGCCTCCAGTAACATGCTGCATTCATCTTACCTTTAACTTTGACCAAGTTTCCGGTGCCTTTTTAGCTCACACATCCCCACATCAGCAGCAATCCATCTTTACAGTAGGAATGGTGTTCCTTTAACCCCTTCCCGACCTATGACGTTGTACAACGTCATGGGCCGGTAAGGGGTCTTTGATGTGAGCTCCGGCGCGGAGCTCACATCAAACAGCCGACATCTCAGCTGATGGGATCAGCTGAGATGTCGGGCTAATAGCTCCGATCGGATCCTGGATCCGATCGGCGCTGTTAACTCCTTGGATCCCGCTGTCAATCACTGACAGCGGGATCCAAGGCGGCCGTGGCGGGGAATGCGCTGTTCCCCGCCTGCTCCGGAGATCCCGCGATAGTATCGTGGGATATCCGGCGCTCACGTGACAGCCCGGGGTCCTGGCTAGACCCCGGATGCTGTCAGAGCGCAGTTCCATGTTGTGGTTGGCAGGCGCTGCCAACCACAACAGGTCAGCGATTCTGGGAGATACAGATGAGCTGCAGCTCATCTGTATCTCCCAGAAGCGATCGGACTGTGCAGCAAGGTGCCTCTTAAAGAGGCAGTGTAAAAATAAGAATGAATGAAAAAATAAAGTTTTTAAAAACCTGTAAAAAAAAAATATATATATAAAAGTTCAAATCACCCCCCTTTACCACCAATCACAATAAAAGTATTAAAAAAAAAATACACATGTGGTGTTTCCACGTTCAGAATCGCCCGATCTATCATCGTATTAAATCCGTTAATGAGAGCCGTAAACTCCGTAACAGAAAACATGGTCCAAACGCCAAAATTCCGTTTCTTTGGTCGCCGCAACATTGCTATAAAATGCCATAACGGGCGATCAAACTGCAGATCCCCACAAAAATGGTATCATTAGAAACGTTAGCTCAAGACACAAAAAATAAGCCATCACACAGCCCCAGATCCCGAAAAATAAGAACGCTACAGGTCGCAGAACATGGCACAAAAAGTCAGTTTTTGTTTTTTTTCAAACTTCTGAATCTTTTTTTCACCACCTAGATACCAGTAAAGGTATACATGTTGGGTGTCTATGAACTCATACCGACCCGAGGCATCACCCCATCACATTGGTTTTACCATATAGTGAACATGGCGACTAAAATACCCAAAAAACAAACATGTCATTGCACTTTTTTGCAATTTCACTGCATTTAGAATTTTGTTTGCAATTTCCCTGTACACTATATGGTAAAATAAATTATTGCATTTGAAAGTACAACTCGTCCCGCAAAAAACAAGCCATCATATGTCTATATTGACGAAAAAATAAAAAAGATATGGCTCTTGGAAGCAGGGGAGCAAAAAATGAAAATGAAAAACGAAAAATTCCCGGGTCATGAAGGGGTTAATCATTGGCCTTGTTAACACCTCTCCAAATGTAAGTTTTATAGTTGTGGCCAAAAAGTTCGATTTTGGTCTCATCACTCCAAATTACCTTGTTCCAGAAATTTGGAGGCTTATCTCTGTGCTGTTTGGTGTATTGTAGGTGAGATACTTTGTGGTATTTGCGCTGTAATGTCTTTCTTCTGGCGACTCGACCATGCAGTCCGTTTTCCTTCAAGTGCGTCCTTATTGTGCATCTTGAAACAGCAACACCTCTAGTTTTCAGTGAGTCCTGTATTTCAGCTGATGTCATTTGTGGGCTTTTCTTTGCATCCCGGACAATTTTCCTGGCAGTCGTGGCTGAATATTTTGTTGTCTGCAGCGTTTTCATTTGCGCTCAGCTAAAGCGCACGTCATGCAGTTTGGTGTGTGACCGCTGCTGAGATAAACACCGGGTTGCTATGGGGCTCCGGTTCACTGGCAGCGGCTGCTTTTCTAAGATTTTAGCGGCTCCGTCACCCTCAAATGTGACCCTAGCCTAAGAGTTTCCTACAGAATTAACCTGTATTTAGCTTCAGCCATCTTCACATCAACTACCTTTACAGTCCCTTTTGAAGAAAAGCATCCCCACAGCATGAGTGTGCTTGGTTGTCATTATGGGATGGTGTTTTCAGGGTGATGCGCAGTGTTAGTTTTCCACCATACATAGCATTTTGTAATTAGACCAAAAACTTCTGCTTTGATATTATCTGACCTAAACACCCTTCTTCAATATGCTAGCTGTGTCTCTTGCATGGCTTTTTGCAAACTGCAAATGGGACTTCTTATGGCTTGCTGTTTAAAATGTCTTTCTTCTGGCCACTCTTCATAAAGACCTGATATGTGGAGTATTTGAGTAAAGGCCCCGTTACACCTTTCAACATCATTCCCGACATTGTTCAAAAGTGACATCAGGAACGATGTTGAAATGACATCATTGTTGCGTCGTAGCGTGTAAACGCACGATTCAACAATGATAGTTGTTCAAGTCGGAGTTGACAGGATTTCCTGCATGCAGGAAAACCTGTCAACTTCAACTTAACAACCTGCGGCATCAGTCACTCGCAACATCTTGCCGTGTGACAGCTAGACTGCGATGTCGGAAGCGAGCAAGCACTTGCGGCATCGCTTCCGACATCGCAGTTGATGTTGTAAGGTGTAACGGGGCCTTAATAGTTATCATGTGGACAGATTCTCCCACCTGAGATGTGGATCAGAGACAGCTTTGATCCACTGTCCCCACCACTTCCCCTCTCCACTACATTGCCGTCTCCTTCCATCAGCTGCTTCCCTCCTATAACTGAAGATCAGCTCTCCTCCCTCCTGTCAAAATCACACCTCACCAACAGTGCCCACAACCCACTCCCATCCCACCTCATTCCTAACCTCACCTCTGTTTTCATCCCAACCCTAACCCATCTCTTCAATTTATCACTTACTACTGGCGCCTTCCCCTCAGACTTCAAACACACCCTGATCACACCCATCCTCAAAAAACCCTCCCTCAACCCAGCATCTGTCTCTAACTATCGACCCATATCTCTCCTCCCCTTCGCCTCTAAACTACTTGAACAGCATGTCCATTCAGTACTGTCCTCTCACCTCTCCTCCTCCTCCCTCTTCGACTGCCTACAATCCGGTTTCCAACCCCACCACTCCACTGAAACAGCCCTAACCAAAGTCACCAACGACCTACTGACTGCCAAGAGCAAGTGTCACTACTCCGTCCTCCTCCTCCTTGACCTATCTGCCGCTTTTGACTCTGTTGACCATTCCCTTCTACTTCGGATCCTGGAATCTCTTGGTGTCACTGACCTAGCCCTCTCCTGGATCTCCTCATACCTAGCGGACCGGACTTTCAGAGTAACCCACTCTCATACCTCCTCCTCTCTCTACCCCCTATCCATCGGGGTCCCCCAAGGCTCGGTTCTTGGACCGTTACTCTTCTCCATCTACATTCTCGGCATAGGGTAACTCATTGAGTCACATGGCTGTTGGGGGGTGCTACTGCTATGGACAGTAAGAGAAGCGTTGCCACTTTAAGAAATCCCTGCCTGTGTTGGACAGTAAGAAACACGCTGCCACTTTAAGAGACAGAAACCCCTCCAGGTGTGGGATGATGGTATGTCCTGTTTTTCCCCTTCTGAGAGTGTGTTGTTGGAGCAGCCGATGAACGTGTGAAGAGAAGACACACCTTCTGTGTGTCTGAGAAAGGACAGGAGTTTTACTTGTGAACTGAAAGTGAGACACAGACAAGCCTGGGATCCAGTGAGACACAGACAAGCCTGGGATCCAGTGAGACACAGACAAGCCTGGGATCCAGTGAGACACAGACAAGCCTGGGATCCAGTGAGACACAGACAAGCCTGGGATCCAGTGAGACACAGACAAGCCTGGAATCCAGTGACAGCCTGAAGCAAGGAGAAGATTTGCAGCCCATCGACTCGAGACAGGAGCCGTGTGCATCTTCGGATAGGACTACTGTTGTTGGGGGCCCCCGGGACTGCATCCAAATCCCAGCATCACTGTGAGTTGAATATTGTGCACCGTTCAGGGTTTAGAATAGGCTTCAGTAGGTAGGACACGGCAGCCGTGTGGCCTGTGTAGCGAGGCCAGAAAGGTTATACGTAGAGTAGCATTTTACCTTGCTTTTGTGCATTTACCTGTGTGCTTTTAACTTGTGATAGCTGGAGAACCGTATTAATGAGCGGACCAGCTAGAGAAAACGAAAACTTTGTTAAATCTCGTTTGCCTCTGTTTACCCCTGCTTGAACCTGTCTTCTTCACATCTTTCCCCGCCTGTTAATAAATTCACCCTTGTGGTTTGCACTTCCATCTTGTGTATCGTACATTATTCTGCACCGCGGTGGTCCTACCAGCCATCGCTTCATGGCCTTCAGTACCAACTCTACGCCAACGACACCCAAATCTACCTTTCTGGACCCGACATCACTGCCCTACTATCCAAAATTCCACAATGCCTGTTCGCCATCTCATCCTTCTCTGCTCGCTTCCTCATACTGAACATAGACAAATCTGAGTTCATCGTCTTCCCCCAAACAACTCTCCCCCACTACCTGAACTGTCCATCCTCGTCAACGACTGCTTACTCTCCCCAGTCACTCACGCCAAGTGCCTCGGGGTAATCCTTGGCTCTTCCCTCTCTTTTAAGCCCCACATCCAGGCCCTCGCCACGTCTTGCCAACTCCAGCTCAAAAACATTTGGCAGTTTCGCACTTTCCTTGACCACGACACTGCTAAAACACATATTAATGCTCATATCATCTCCCGCCTCAACTACTGCAACCTCCTGCTCACCGGCCTCCTGCTACCTCCCTTGCACCTCTCCAATCTATCCTAAACTCTGCTGCCTGACTAATCCATCTGTCTTCCCGCTACTCCTCTGTCTTCCCCCTCTGCCAAGTCCTCCACTGACTCAGAGATCCCGGTTTAAAACACTAACCACGACATACAAGGCCATCCACAACCTGTCCCCTCCTTACATCTCAGGCTTGGTCTCCCGATACCTACCCTCACGCAACTTGCGATCCTCCCAAGAACTCCTCCTCCGCTCCCCTCTCATCTTCTCTTCTCACAACTGCATACAAGATTTATCCCGTGCATAAGCTATGCTCTGGAACACTCTCCACCACCACATCAGACACTCTGCTACGCTGGGAACCTTCAAAGAAAACCTGAAGACCCACCTCTTCCATCAAACCTACAACCTGCAATGAGACCCCGTCCACCGCACTGCCCCATGACTGACACTTCTCCCCTCTTGTACCTGTATGACCTGATTGTCCACATTTATTGTACTTTTCCTCGTCTGCCCTTTCCTCATGTAAAGCACCATGGAACCTAATGGCGCTAAAAAATAAATAATAATAATAATAATAATCTCTGTAGCTCCTCCGGAGTGACCCACGGCGAGAAGAAAGTCACTTTGAGGAACCTGATTTACTGTCTCTAGATGTTTAGGACGATGATATTGAGACACAGATGCCAACAGGTTAGCCTACATTCTCAATTGTGAAGGAGGATAACATGGAAGATGAGTTGGTCAATGATGAGTCCTCTCATCCAACCTGGGCCGTTGTGGTCCGAGCTGCTGTCTTCGGACCACGAGGTACTTTGTCCTGCAGAAACTTATCGTGACCACAGTGACCTGTGGAGGTACGTCCTTGTAGCAGCTGTACTGTTCTGAGTGATCACGCCGGTTGTGTGCTACACAACCCTATCAGGTGAGCAGTTCCTAGATACCACCTTAATAATCCTGTCTCCTAAGGATAAGACCCTATATGCGCATTCTCACCCCTATTCTAAACCTGGGCCGTTGGCACGCATAGCCAGCACAGCGACACAGA
Source organism: Allobates femoralis (assembly GCA_033576535.1). Taxonomy (NCBI): domain Eukaryota; kingdom Metazoa; phylum Chordata; class Amphibia; order Anura; family Aromobatidae; genus Allobates; species Allobates femoralis. The sequence goes on along the minus strand of JARQOC010000006.1, from coordinate 303,841,540 downwards.
GCAAGATTGATACGTAACACCAACACAGGTGCCAAGGGGTACTGGTTTGATCAGACTGAGAACTGGGTCAACTGTGCCCAAGAGCACCCCCACTGTGGCCCAATACAGGGCATGGAGGTGTTCCGCTGCTGTCTGGAATTTTTTTTACTGAAAGCCCTTCAGAGAAAAACATTGTAATCTGTAGCATCTGCCATACCAAGCTGAGCAAAGGTCAGGGCAAAGGCAACCTGAGCACCACGAGTATACGTAACCACTTGGCAACCAAGCACCCAGTAGGTGGGCGGCACACCAAAGTACCAAATCTTTGTCTGCGGGTCAAACCAGTGTTGCCTGTGCTTTGTCCTTGACAATCTGCTGTCTATCAATCAGGCGCTCATACCTCCTGCCAACAAGGTGCATTTGCAAAGAGAAAGCAAACATCAACCTCATCCACTTAGTTGTCCAAGCAAAGTGTCAAGTTGTCCATAGCAGAGAGCTTGGAAGGAAGCGTAAATAACCAGCCAAGTACCCACAGGCACAAATACTAAAATCTCATATTACCAAATTGCTGTCTGTGGAGATGTTGACATTTAAGCTTGTGGGAACAGAATGTTTACGTGATCTCTCTACTGTGGCTGCCCCATGATACTCGGTTTATAGCTGCCACTATTTTAGCTGGTGTGCTGTCCACTTCTTAAATAAGCATGTGTGAAATAATATCAACCATGCTGTCAGCAAAGCTGTAACTGGGAAGGTCGACTTAACAACAGACACGTGAAGAAGTTGTTGTGGACAATGAAGGATGAAACATTTCTGTGACGGCATACTGGGTGAACTTGGTGGAGGGTGGGACAGAGTGACAACATGGGACATCACATCACACATCCTACACATGCCAAGAGTAGTCGGCACAACTTCCATCATGGTTTCCATATATTTGTATGCCAGTTACTGTCTCTTCTCTTCCTCCACGTCATTCTGAAGGCATCAAATCAATTGTTCACAGGGCCTGCAAACTTGAGGTTGGTGAGAGCCCAGAAGTGGCCCTATAACATATGTTTGGGAGGGCCCTCCTCTAATCATTTGCCTTAAGAATAACACAGCATAAGCAAAGCCATGATTTCTAGCACTGAAGGTCATTTCATCTGTACATTTGGGAGGGCCCTCCTTTATACATTAGTGAGGGCCCTCCTCTATACTTTGGGAAGGGTTCTTCATAATCTGCTTTCCATAAAGCAGGTGCTCCCGCCTCCTGCTCACGAGCTGCGGTTGCACAGACACAGCAAGCAACATGAACCATGTCCTCTTTTTTCCCAGCAAAGCGTACTGTTGTCCCAGATCTTGGGAAGAACATGATAGGAGCGCATAAGGCTGATGTACTCGGTATCTGGGCCGGCAGTCTTTTGAGTAGTCACGGTGGTGGTGGCCCACCTCCATGACCCTGACTAAACCAGTTAAGTGGAATATTTACAGGGGATTTTGTAGTTGTAGCTGTGGTGTCTGGTCAGGGATGACAGCAGATGTTTCCCTTTAGGCTTGTGGGAATGGAGTTTCCTAGCCAGTGGCACCACTATTGTACCCAGTGTTCCAACCTCGCTTTACAGAAGCATGTGTTAAATAATATCAGCCGTGCTGTCAGCAATGCCGTAACCGGGATTTTCTATATAGCAACAGACACGTGATGTTATTATTGACAGACAGATTCCTCTGATGGCACACTGGGTGAACCTGGTGGAGGGTGGGACAGAGTGACGACCTGGGACATCACACATCCTACCCACGCCAAGCATAGCCAGCCCAACTTCATCATGGTTTACATGGACTACTGCTGCTTTGCGTTGGGAAAACTGCCTATTTGTAATGTGGACAGAAGCACCAGTGGGTTAAATGGCCTGGTGCGAGGTTTGTAGCAGGCAGTAAAAAAAGTTTGCACTGCTGCTTTGCATTGGGCCAACCGTTTTTTGTAATGTGGACCGAAGCACCAGCGCGTTAATTGGCCTGGTGCGAGGTTTGTAGCAGGCAGTAAAAACGGTTTGGACTACTGCTGCATTGCATTGGGAAAACCGCCTTTTTGTAATGTGGACAGAAGCACCAGCGGGTTAAATGGCCTGATGCGGGGTCTGTAGCAGGCAGTAGAACATTTTGGAGTATTGCTGCTTTACATTAACCCTGCTGGACACTGACCCTGCTGGAGTCAGTCACCCTCCCTGTAGTCTAACTCTGTTCTGTGTCTCTTCAGCTCTCATAAGAGCTATTGTTTTGATAGTATTATGCAGCTGCTCCAATATCTCTCCCTTGCTAATCTACACTAACGTACACTAGAGGTAGCCCTTAGAAGGGCTTTTGTGTTATGAAGAGGCCTAACACTCTCCCTAGCAGCTCAGCGATATGTCCCTATGCTTCTCCAATGCTGGTTCCAGATGCAATGTGGACAAAATGGCAATGTCAGGGCTTAAATAGACCCTATGATGCTGGGCAGCCAGCCAATCTCAGTAATACCACAACCAAGATGTCTGCAGCATTACTGTGATTGGTTAAGAAGCCCAGCATGATTAGTGGCTGCAAAGGAGGCACCAAAACTGCAGGGCGGGACATCCGAATATAGAGAGGTGAGTACACAAAAATGTGCTGAACAACGAATAATGCGTATACTGTACTATTCGTGTGAATAGTGATGAATACACTTGGTCATCACTAGAAGACGTGCCATTTTACCAGCTTAGTGCAGTGGCTGCTTGTTGATGCTCAGACTGCAGGTTGTTGCATTTGGTGTGTGGACGGTGCTGCATGGTGGACAGGTCTGACTAGTTAGTGCCAGACAGCGGCCACATTGGAGCTGCGCAGTGTTTTTTAGGTTTGTGCCAGAGATAATAGGTTTGCAATCAGTGCCTGCCTCTTGTGTGTATGATATAAGGATGCAGGACTGTGTCTGCTTACACAGCTCCTCCAGCCATCATTGTGTGTCTATATGCTTGTGCCAAGCCTGCCATTGCCATTAATGATCCTTATTCCGGATTATTCTTTCTGGTTCTTGTATGTGTGTGTGATGGCGCTGACATCCTTGTGTTTGGGGAGGGGCGCCATTTTGCAGTTTGCCTCAGGCAGCAGAAAGACTAGTTTCACTCCTGACTGCACATTTTCTTTTAAATCAGAGTGCTCAAGCGAAGCATTTTGACATTTTCTGATTTTACATATATATATACACACGTGGTCAAAATTGTTGGTACTCCTCGTTTAATGAAAGAAAAACCCACCATGGTCACAGAAATAACTTGAATCTGACAAAAGTAATAATAAATAAAAAATCTATGAAAATGAACAAATAAAAATCAGACATTGCTTTTCAACCCTGATTCCAAAGAATTAAAAAAAAAAATTAAATCCATCAAATAGGACTGGAGACAAATGATGGTACCCCTGAAAATAATGTGACAAAAAGGACATGCTAAATCAACGCGTGTCCACTAATTAGCATCACAAGTGTCTACAATCTTGTAATCAGTCAGTGGGCCTGTATATACTGTAGGGCTACAGATACTCGCTGTGGTGTTTGGTAACATGGTGTGTACCACACTCAACATGGACCAGAGGCAGTGAAGGAAAGAGTTGTCTCAGCAGAATAGAAATAAAATTATAAACATTCATGATAAAGGTAAAGGTTATAAGACCATCTCCAAGCGGCTTGATTGTGACTATGTCGAGCCCAGGCTTTGGGATACTCGAGTGTCAGGCTGCAAGCGTTAACACTCCGGCTGTCACGGGGAGTGGTGGCCGCACCTGATCCCATGTCCAGGGCCTATCTTCCAAAAAGGGGGTAATATGTACAGGGGATTATATACAGTTTGTCGTGACGCCACCTGTAGTTCCTGGTGAGGTGTCACCAGCGCCACTACAGTCTGCCGGAGGTAGATGGTACTGCGGCAAGTTGGCGAAGTCCTCAACAGGTAGGATTGGACCTCCGGGGCACCATTCCTGTAAGGGAACAAGTTTATTCACAAGGAAATGCAGCAGAGTCAAGTTCACTTCTCTCCGGGTACTTTACTGGAAACTTGTAGCAGCATTGGGTACAGTTTACAGTTCAGCATTCAGATGTTACAAGAACAGGTTTCTACGGGTGGCTGCAAGTAGATCCCAAGTGGTATGGTGGAACCCTTGGTGTGCGCTTTCTTTCTCTAACCCCGTCTGTCCTTTCCTGCTTTCCAGTGTAGTATGAAGTCCGGTGACTTGAAATATGCCTGACCTCCACTCTTTCTCTCACCCTTGACCCCGTCAGGTAGCTGTCTGCTGGCTAGCCGCCTGCTCCTTCAGTGGTGCCTGGTACCCTCTTTCGGTCTGCACAGGTGCCCGGGAGAATTGTAGACTCCATGGGACTCCGGATTCTCTGTGGTCCTATAGTATCCCACAGGTGCGGGGTCCGGTGCCCGGTAAGCTGTCTGGGAGACCCTGCCGACGGCCCTTTCCCAAAGGGCTGTTCCTCTCCTGGAAGCTCTCCTTCTTACTTTCTCTCCCTGGTCCCTTAGCCGAGTGACCTAGCAGCAGAGCCTAAAAGGCCCAAGAACTTAGAGGCAAGGACCTAAGGGCACAAGACCCAAGGACCAAAGACTTCCCTGCTCCCCCTAGAAGTGGTTTTATTCCCTCCTGGGTAACCTCCCACCGTGTAATCTAGTGTGGGAGTGCTGGTTATGGGTTCCACCCACCATCCCTGGGTCCACTTGCAGCTTGAGTATCTGCACCTCTTTTACGAGTGCAGTACCCCTCTGTGACGCCTGCATGGCGGGGCGCCACAACTACAGTTGCACATATTATTCAGAAATGTAAGATCCATGGGGCTGTTGCCAACTTCCTTGGACCTGTCTGTAGGAGGAAAAGTGATGACAAATCAAAGAGACGGATAATACAAATGGTAACAAAAGAGGCTAGAAAAACTTCTAAAGAGATTAAAGGTCAATTTTAAGCTCAAGGAACATCAGTGTCAGATTCCACCATTCGTTGTTGTTTGAGCCAAAGTGAACTTCGTGGCAGACAACCAAGGAGGACACCATTGTTAAAAAAAACCCATAAAAAACAAGACTTGAATTTGCCAAACTACATGTTGACAAGCCACAAAGCTTCTGGGAGAATGTCCTATGGACAGATGAGACAAAAATGGAACTTTTTGGCAAGGCACATCAGCTCTATGTTCACAGATGTAAAAATGAAACATATCAAGAAAAGAACACTGTCCCTACTGTAAAACATGGAGGAGGCTCTGTTATGGTCTGTGGCTGCCTTGCTGCATCTGGCACAGGGTGTCTTTAGCTGTGCAGGTTACAATGAAATCTCAAGACTATCAAGGAGTTCTAGAGCAGTGTTTCTCAACTCCAGTCCTCAGGACCCACAAACACGTCGTGTTTTCAGGATTTCCTTAGTATTGCACAGGGGTTTGAATTATCCCCAGTGCAGGTGATTAAACTATCATCTGTGCAATACTAAGGAAATCCTGAAAACAAGATCTGTTGGTGGGTCCAGAGGACTGGAGTTGAGAAACACTGCTCTAGAGAGAAATTCTCTGCCCTGTGTCAGAAACCTTAATCTCAGTCACAGGTGATGGGTCTTTCAACAGGATAATGACCCAAAACACAGCTAAAAACACACAAGAATGGCCTTCTTGGCCTTCTATAAGCCCTGACCTAAATCCTATTTGGAAAGAGCTGAAACATGCTATCTGGAAAAGGCAACCTTCAAACATGAGACAACAGGAGCAGTTTGCTCTTGAGAAGTCGCCAAATTACCTGTCAAGAGGTGCAGAAGTCTCATTGACAGTTACAGGAATTGTTTGATTGCAGTGATTGCCTCAAATGGTTGTGCAACAAAATATTAAGTGAAGGGCACCATGATTTCTGTCCAGACCTATTCTATCCAGCTTCCAACTCTGCTTGCTGCAATATACAGACTTAACACTAGAGGAACAAAAAATTCAGAAAAAAATCACCAAAAAGATAGCCATGAAAACCATCTATTGCACTTAGCAGGAGCCTGTAAGCTCCACTGAGAGGCAACTCAGGTGTCTTAATACCAGTGCACAATCTCCTGCAACTAGTCAAAGCATTGGGGGTAGTTGTGTCACTTGCGACCAGCCATGCAATGGGGGGAGGTGATTGGTGGTATTTATGGACACAAGGTTACCATAGGGTGTCAGTCACACTAGCATGTGTAATGCATAGTGTCAGTATGCAGCCTATTGGTCACACCCATACTATTAGATTAGACGGGCTGCCCTGCACCATGTACATGCATCACACAAATGACAGACGCTCCCAAAGGGCTCAGCCGCACGCTACAAAAGATAAAAAAGTGCAGGTGTTAGTGGATATTTTGGCCAAAATACGTAAGCAGCTCGTAATCCACCCTCAAGGGCCCTCACACTTACGAGTCCTAACCATTTGTCTGTTTTAGCAGAATAAACACTAGAGGACAAAAAATTCTGAAAAAACTCACCCAAAAGATAGCCATGAAAAACATCCATTGCACTTAGCAGGAGGCTGTATGCTCCACTGAGAGGCAACTCAGGTGTCTTAATACTGGAGCACAATCTCCTGCAACCAGCCAAAGCATTGGGGTCGGTTGTGTCACCTGCGACCAGCCATGCTATGGGGGGAGGTGATTGGTGGTATTTATAGACACAAGGTTACCATAGGGCATCAGTCACACTAGCAGGTGTAACACATAGTGTCAGTATGCAGTCTATTGGTCACGTCCTTACTATTAGATTAGATGGGCTGCCCCACACCATGTACATGCATTCACACAAATGACAGACGCCCCCCAGAGGGCTCAGCCACACTCTGCAAAAGATAAAAAGGTGCAAAAAACACTAAAGATGATGATGTGAGGACTTAGTTGATATTTTGGCCAAAATACGTAAACTCGTAAACCCACCGTCAAGGGCCCTCACACTTACGATTCCTAACCATATGTCTGTTTTAGCAGAATAAACACTAGAGGACAAAAAAATTCAGAAAAAAACTCACCAAAAAGATAGCTATGAAAAACTTTAATTACACTTAGCAGGAGGCTGTAAGCTCCACTGAGAGGCAATTCAGGTGTCTTAATACTGATGCACAATCTCCTGAAACCAGCCAAAGCATTGGGGTCGGTTGTGTCACCTGCGACCAGCCATGCTATGAGAGGAGGTGATTGGTGGTATTTAGAGACACAAGGTTACCATAGGGCGTCAGTCACACTAGCAGGTGTAACACATTATTTTTATTATTATTATTATTTATTTATATAGCGCCATTGGTTCCATGGCGCTTTACATAAGAAGTGGGGGTAACAAGGACAGGTACAGTACATACGAACAATCAAGGCTTGCTGGTACACGACGGGAGAGGACCCTGTCCACGGGGGCTCACAGTCCACAGGGGTGGGAGAGGAGACAGTGGGAGGGGAAGCACCAAGCGTGTGGTGGTGCAGTGCTGGGTCTCATCGTTGGTTGTAGGCTTGTTGGAATAGGTGAGTTTTCCGGTTCTTTTTGAAACTCCCAAGGGTAGGTGAGTGACGTGCTGGGGGAGAGAGTTACAGAGTATGGCGGAGGCGCGGGAGAAGTCTTGTATGCGGTTGTGGGAGGATGAGATAAGGGGGTAGGAGAGGAGGAGTTCTTGTAAGGAGCGCAGGTTGCGTGCGGGTAGGTATCGGGAGAGCATGTCGGAGATGTAAGGGGGGGACAGGTTGTAAATGGCTTTGTAAGTCAGGGTTAGGATTTTAAATCCAGATCTTTGGGGGGTGGGGAGCCAGTGAAGGGCCTGGCGGAGGGGAGAGACAGGAGAATAGCAAGGAGGCAGGTGGATTAGACGAACAGCTGAGTTTAGGATAGAGCGGAGGGAAGCAGGGAGACCGGTGAGCAGTAGGTTGCAGTAGTCAAGGCGGGGAGATGATGAGGGCGTGGGCGAGAGTTTTGGCGGTGTCATGATTAAGGAATGAGCGGATCCGGGAAATGTTCTTGAGCTGGAATCGGCAGGAGGTGGCGAGGGCTTGGATGTGGGGCTTGAAGGAGAGGGAGGAGTCAAGAGTGACCCCGAGGCACTTGGCATGGTGGACTGGGGAGAGGGAGCAGTCGTTAACTAGGATTAACAGGTCTGATAGAGGGGGAGGGCAAAGACGATGAACTCTGTTTTGTCCATGTTCAGCTTGAAGAAGCGAGCAGAGACGAAAGATGAGATGGCGCACAGGCATTGGGGGATTTTAGACAGAAGGGAGGTGATATCAGGCCCGAAGTGGTAGATCTGGGTGTCGTCGACGTAGAGCTGGTACTGGAGGCCATGGGACTCAATGAGCTGACCTAGGCCGAGGGTGTAGATGGAAAAGAGTAGCGGTCCAGAACCGATCCCTGAGGGACACCGACAGTGAGGGGTAGGACGAGGAAGCGGTTTAGGAGTGGGTGATGCTGAAGGTGCAGTCCGTAATGTATGAGGAGATCTAGGAGAGTGCGAGGTCGGTGATACCAAGGGATTCTAGGATTTGAAGTAGGAGGGAGTGGTCAACTGTGTCAAAGACGGCAGATAGGTCGAGGAGGAGGAGGACGGAGTAGTGGTGTTTACTCTTCGCGGTCAGTAGTTCGTTGGTGACTTTAGTTAAGGCTGTTTCAGTGGAGTGGGGAGGTCGGAAACCGGATTGTAGGCGGTCGAAGAGAGAGCAGGAGGATAGGTAGGAGGACAGTTCGTAATGGACGTGTTGTTCAAGTAGTTTGGATGCGAAGGGGAGGAGAGATATGGGGTGGTAGTTAGCGACAGATGATGGGTCGAGGGAGGGTTTTTTGAGGATGGGTGAGATCAAGGCGTTTGAAGGATGAGGGAAAGATGCCGGTAGTAAGTGATATATTGAAGAGGTGGGTTAGGGTTGGGATGAGGACTGCTTAACTCTGCATGCTAAAAATCATCAAGCTGCCACACACCACCAAGTGCAGCTCCTGGCCCCGGGGACTCCCGCTCGTCCTGTGGGGAGCATCCCATCTTGCTGCTGTACATCCCCCGGAGGCCCAAGCAGTGCCGGTGAAATCACCGGAATTCCCACAGGTGGCGTCACGACAAGAATAATTAACCCCCTATCCGTTCACACAATCCCTTTTGATCTGGACCACCGGGCCCCACAGCCGCAGGCGCGGAACCGTGACAGGAGAAACAACGCCACGGTGAGTCAGGATGATGCAGCCGGGTGATGGGATGATCCACCCGGGTGATGGGATGATGCAGCCGGGTGATGAGATGATGCAGCTGGGTGATGAGATGATGCAGCCAGGTGATGAGATGATGCAGCCGGGTGATGAGATGATGTGGTCGGGTGATGGGATGATGCAGCTTGGTGATGGGATTGTGGCGCTCCGCAACGAGTGCGTCACAGGAGGGTATTCCATCCCTGCCTGAAGATGCAATATTCTCTGTCCCAGTCGTGACATGGTTAACTCTCAGAGCTCCATACCCTACATGCACCATTAGAATAGAGGGCCAATCAGGTCCTGGTGGGCGGAGTGTAGGAGTAGTGTGTAGTAGAAGAATGTAGGAGAGGAGAGAGGAGAAGTGGTCGGGGAGGAACGTGGGAGAAGAGGGCTCTGCACAGCTCCGTGCAGCCCTGCAGACCACCTACCGGTTGGCGCCATTACCCGGCGCCCCAAAACCGGAACCTGGGCGACTATCTACCGGGTCAAAATACACCCACGCCCAACACCAACTACCGGATCACTGGTTCCAAAGCGAGCAAGTCGTTCATCGCTGCTCAGCAAACCAGGAGTGAAGGGAATGCTTTCTAGGAGCACCTCACTGCAGCCGCGATTAGAGCCGTCTTGCCAGCGGAGTACCCACTATAAGGAATCTGGCTCCCCTCACACTGGATTGTATGCACCGGCAGGGAAATTCAAGTAACCCCCTTTGTACCCGAACTAGCACACCAAGGCGACGTCAGCAAATAGACAAGTTAGGAACGGAGGAACACTGCGGAGCTCTGAGACAACACCAGTCATTGCTGAGACCACCATTGCCGTTAACTGTATACCCTGTATCATCTGCCTGGTTACAGTAAAAGACACGTTACAGAGAACACTGGTGTCTGTACTTCTTCAGAACTGCTTAACTCTGCATGCTAAAAATCATCAAGCTGCACACACACCACAAAGTGCAGCGCCTGGCCCCGGTGACTCCCGCTCGTCCTGTGGGGAGCATCCCATCTTGCTGCTGTACATCCCCCGGAGGCCCAAGCAGTGCCGGTGAAATCACCGGAATTCCCACAGGTGGCGTCACGACAAGAATAATTAACCCCCTATCCGTTCACACAATCCCTTTTGATCTGGACCACCGGGCCCCACAGCCGCAGGCGCGGAACCGTGACAGGAGAAACAACGCCACGGTGAGTCAGGATGATGCAGCCAGGTGATGGGATGATGCAGCCAGGTGATGGCATGATGCAGCCGGGTGATGAGATGATGCAGCTGGGTGATGAGATGATGCAGCCAGGTGATGAGATGATGCAGCCGGGTGATGAGATGATGCGGTCGGGTGAAGAGATGGCACAGCCGGGTGATGAGATGATGCAGCCGAGTGATGAAATTATACAGTCGGATGATGAGATGATGTGGCTGGGGGAGAGATGGTGCAGCCGGGGATGGAATGGTGGAGCCAGGGGATCCAAGGTAGCCAGGAGAGTCAAAGGCAGGCAGGGGGTCAGCGGCAGCCAGGGGGTCAGCAGCAGCCGGTGGGACAGACGTAGAAAGGGGGATCAAGCGTAGCCAGGGGGGTCAAGTGTAGCCAGGGGGGTCAAGCGTAGCCAGGGGGGGTCAGGCGCAGCCAGAGGGGGGGTCGGGCCCAGCCAGGAGGGTCAGGCGCAGCCAGGAGGGTCAGGCGCAGCCAAAATGGGGAGAATGTGGCCGAGGGGTCAGATGAAGCCACAGGGCTGGGTGCGGCCTGGGGCCGAATGGAGTCCGGGGCCAGATGCTGACAGGGACCAGGAGCAGGGGCCAGGAGTAGCTTTTGGGTCCTTTGCAGCCAGGGGCTGGTGCAGTCAGGGGATAGTCCCAGTGGAAGGGGCCACTCTACATCCTCACCTCTCAGGCCGCGGTGTCGTGGGAGCACTGGTTCTCCCGCCTCTGGGGTAGGTGGCCAATCGGCGCGGTCAGCTGGGCAGGGCACCGGGCGCCGTGCTGCCGATGTAGGCCGGGGATCTGGCTGGAAGTGTTCCCACCGCTGTCTCGCGGAGAAGCACTCGGCCACCACTGCGCTCCCATGAGGTCCCAGGAGCGGTGTCGGGTGACAGCTGCGGGATCTCGCCGCGTGGAGGGCAGGACAGACAAGCCGTCGGCGGGATGGTAGAGGGACCGTGGGGCCTCTGGTTCAGAAGTGGTGCCAGGTGGGAGCCTGGTGCTGCTGGAGGAGGCCTGTGCGTGCGGTGCAGGGTGGAGCAGAGCGGTGCTGGCCTCGAGGTGAGAGGAGCCAGGCGGGGGTGGTCGGTCGGGCCGCCGGTGACGTCATTATCGGCGCGCGGTCACGTGGATGGATGCCGAGTAAAAGCAGGAAGGAGAGCGGGGGATGCGCGCGCGGTCACAGGAGGGTAAGTATGAAAGATCTTCTTTTACAGGTGTGCGGCGGCAGCAACGGGGGCCTGTATATAGCACGAGGGGGGGGCTGCTGTATTATACCACAGGGGGGCCTGTATATAGAACAGGGGGGCGGGCTGCTGTATAGTGACTCGTGTATAAGCCGAGGGGGGCACTTTTCAGCACAATTTTTGTGCTGAAAAACTCGGCTATACACGAGTATATACGGTATTTGCTTTTTCTCGCTTTGCTGCTGCACCTCTCAGGTGATATCTCTCCAAATCCAGGTGCTCCCTCTGCTAACTTCAACCCCTCCCCCACCTCACACAGAAACCCTACTAACCTCATTAACATTGCTTGCACACCTTCATCTCCCAATTTTAATTGCACTCTCTGGAATCCACGGTCTGTATGCAACAAGTTTCCCTTCATTCACAACTACTTTCTCACTAACTCTCTTAACCTCCTGGCCCTCACTGAAACCTGGATCCAGGATTCAGACTCTGTTTCCCCCACTGCTATTTCTCATGGTGGTTTACATTTCTCCCACTTCCCGAGACCTGGGAACAGACATGGTGGTGGAATCGGCTTATTCCTGTCCCCACAATGTACTTTCAGGTCATCCCCCATCACTGTCATTCCCTTCGTTTGAGGTTCACACCATTAGGCTCTTCCATCCCTTCCCCATCAGAGTAGTGGTGGTATACCACCCCCAGGTTCACCCACCCACATCCTCGACCATTTCTCTGTGTGGTTGCCGCACTTCATGTCCTTAGAATTACCAACCCTTATTCTGGGAGACTTTAACATCCCCATAAACAGCCCCATCTACTCATCTGCAACCCAGCTCCTATCTTTAACCACCTCTCACAGCTCTCAACCTCTGAGACATACAAAGATGGTAACACCCTTTACCCAGCTCTTTTCAACCTCCTTCTTAGACAACTCATCTCTTCCTCTCTCTGACCACAACATTTGTGACGCCCCTGCGACCAGGAGGCCACATAGAGAACTGCAGCCAGGTAAGATAGGGAAGACAGTTGCACCACAACACCCTCACAGACATCCCACACACCACTAGAGGGCAGCACCCTACCCGGAGCCCGGGACTCTAGGCGGGCAAGGGGTGGTGGGTTTAGAGAACAGTGGGTGGGACAGCAAGCAGGTCAGGTGATAGAGGGTAGTTATAGAGAAGGTGAGGAGGAAGGAGTCAGTAGGCCGAGGTAGGCTGAGCAGTACAGACAAGAAGCACACGTCCTGGAGGAGTGGGGTGTAAGGAGCGCAGAATCTGGAAAGCTAGTGTGAGCCACAGAGAGAAAGCCTATCCGGAGCCAGCACCCCAGGAGTGTGAGGGACGAGAGGACCAGTGATACTGGGTCCTAGAAATACAGCCGAGACGACCGATTGCAGGCGGAGTAGCCCTCCTATTGAACCTGAATTACACGGTAGAAGGGAGCCTGATAGAGCCTCACACAGCAGGACTATTGGAAGCTAGGCTATCAGCAGAGTGTCGGCTCTGAAAGGGACCGACGATCTACCCAGTTTCCCCAGATTAACCGACGGGGAGCTCTAACTCCACGTTAGAGTTCCTACCCCAAAGGACAGGCAGCTCAGTGGCAACCACAAGGGCCCACAGGGGTCCGAGCCACCGCCATACCGTCTGGAGACACACACACAGAGAGAGAAAGAGAGTAAAAGCCTGAAAAGGACAGAGAAAGAGTGAGGGGTCACAGAGAGGAACAACCTGGCTGCAGGGAGTAAAAGGAACCCGGAGGGGAGAGTTGTAACCCGTGTAAAGACCTGTACCTTGAACTGTAACTGAGCTGTTATGCTGAGCAAACTGAGAAGTAAACACGGTGAACCCTGCCTCTGACTCCCTTGCATGATTCTCTATTGCCTGCACATGATTCCCTCCAACAGGACTGCAGAGAAATCCAACCTGGAGAGCCACAGCCTGTCAGCTCTGGACGCTGGAGAAAGGAAGTCTGCAGCAGCAGGACACTAAGTGCATTGCATCCACTACAAGCTTACACTACACCATAGACTTTATCATCACTGCCCCGGGGAACTAAGTTCTACCGCTGAGAACTATTCCATCTTTAGCTGCTATAACATCATCCCCGGAGGTTCTGCAGCAGCGGTGGTCCCATTATTGACCACAAGCCGTGGGTGGCATCACGATAAACATTTAATCCCCTGTAAATATTCCCCTTTTACTTTCCAGGGCCCGGGACACGGTCCGGACCAGGACCCCCGTGACATCCCCCAGCAGCAAACCCGGTCCGGTACCAAGTACCCCCGTCCCAGTGGGCTTGACACATTCTCTCCTTCACACTCACAAATCCTCACCCACCCCAGCGCACCCCTACCTATCACACGTTCAGAAATCTTCAGGTCTTTAACCCTCATACGCTCACAGACTCTCTCATCTCATCACTGTCTCCAATCTCCTCCTCCTGTCCTGATCTGGCTGTGAATCACTACAGTGACACCCTCAGAAGCACCCTGGACCAATTAGCGCCTCTCACCCACAGAACCTCCAAACACAGAGTTAAACAGCCCTGGCTCACATCGCAAACTTGATTCCTCCAGCGATGCTCTAGGAGTGCTGAACACCAATGGAGGAAAACTTGTACACCAGAAAACTTTATTCACTATAGGTTTATGTTAAAAACCTATAACTCTGCCCTTCACCTTGACAAAAATACCTACTTCTCCACCCTGATCTCACAATCCAACAATCCAAAAAAACTCTTTGACAACTTTCATGCTGTGCTCAGTCCTAAAGTGCAGGCTCCTATCACTGACTTCTGTGCTGATGATCTGGCTTCTTACTTCACAGACAAATTAGAAAACATCCATCAGGAATTCAGCTGCTGGCCTCCAAGCGCTGCAACTCCTATTCACCCCCATACTTCCTCTGGCTCACTTTCCACATTTGACCCAGTCACAGAAGACGTCTCCAGGCTCCTCTCTTCCTCTTGTCCCACTAAATGCACCACTGACCCCATTCCCTCACACCTACTCATCTCTCTCTCCAGTGGTCCACTCACCTAACGAAAATCTTCAATCTCTCCCTCTCTTCCGGCATATTCCCCTCCTCCTTCAAACACTCTTCCATTACTCCATTATTTAAAAAAAAGTCTCTTGACCCATCCTGCACAAATAACTACAGACCAGTCTACTATCTCCCCGTCATCTTCAAACTTTTGGAGTGCCTGGTCTACTCTCGCCTCAACCGTTACCTCTCCACTCACACTCTTCTAGATCTGCTCCAGTCTGGTTTCCGTCCCCTATATTCTACAGAAACTGCCCTCAACAAAGTGACCAATGACCTTCTGATGGCAAAATGTAATGGTGACCACACTCTGCTTATCATTCTTGATCTCTCTGCAGTTTTTGCCACAGTTAACCACCACAACTCTCTATGCTGCACTACACTTTGGCATAAAGGACACTGCTCTCTCCTGGTTCTTTTCCTATCTTTCTGACGGCTCTTTTAGTGTATCGTTCACTGTTTCCACTTCCTCTCCTCTTCCTCTCACTATTGAGGTCCCTCAAGGTTCTGTCCTTAGCCCTCTTCTCTGCTCTCTCTACACAGCCCTGATTGGACAGACCATCAGCAGATTTGGCTTCCAGTACCATCTTTATGCTGATATCTAGAAATGTAAGAGACAAAAAAGCGCAAAGGGTCTTATCTGGTGTGTAGCACCATGATAACGCCTAGGAATCAGGCTCGCTGTCTGGGTGTCATGTTTGACACTGATCTCTCCTTCACCTCTTTTATACAGCACAATCTCTTGCCCGCTCTTACCGCTTGCATCTGAACAACATCTCTAGAATCCGCCCCTTTCTCACCAAGGAAACAACAAAAACCCTCACCGTGGCCCTGATCCACCCCGCTTTGATTATTGTAATTCTCTATTAATTGGCCTCCTCCTCACTAGGCTTTGCCCTCTCCAGTCCATCCTAATGCAGCAGCCAGGGCCACCCATCTGGCTAACAGTTACTCGGATGCTTCCACTCTGTGCCAGTCATTGCACTGGCTGCCCGTACAATACAGGATCCAATGCAAATTATTTGTTCTCACCCACAAAGCTCTTCACAGTGCAGCACCTCCATACCTCTCTACCTTCATCTCTTTTTATCACCCCACCCGTTCTCTATGCTCTGGAATCGACTTTAGTCTAACTTCTGCATTAATCCGAACCTCACACCCCTGATTCCAAGACTTCTCCTGAGCTGCCCTAATTCTCTGGAATGCTCTACCCAAGAAATTAGGTCTACCCACAACATAGTTTCAGGCACTCCCTAAAAACACATCTCTTTAGGCCGGCTTATAATGCCCCATAGTGAAAGTCACTCAGACACAGCCTATTCACTCCACCAGACACAAAATGCTTTCCAAAGAATGGCTGGTGGCCACTCATGCAGTTCTTATCAATTCCCCACTTCCTTAAGTTGGCTGCACCATCATTGTAAATAAACCCCTGTACCTTGTGTCACCCCCACCTCATTGTAGACTGTAAGCTCTTATGAGCAGGGCTGTCATTATTGTGCTTTAATTATTGCATTCCTTGACAACTGTTAATTATGATTGTTTGTACATGAACCTCTGAATTGTAAAGTGCTGCAGAATATGTTGGCACTATATACATAAAGATTATTATTATTATTTATGAGTTTAATTTTTTTTTAAATTCTGTGGAATCAGGGTTGAAAAGCAATGTCTGACTTTCATTTGTTCATTTTCATAGATTTTTATATTTATTATTACTTTTGTCAGATTCAGATTATGTCTGTGACCATTGTGGGGTTTTCTTTCATTAAACAAGGGGTACCAACAATGCTGACCACGTGTGTATATTAACTACCGTATATACTCGCGTATAAGCCGAGTTTTTCAGCCCAAAAATTCGGCTGAAAAGTCCCCCCTCGGCTTATACTCGAGTATATACCCAGTGGTAGTATACAGCCACCCGCCCGCTACCCCCATCAGTATACAGGCCCCCCCATCAGGATCCAGGGCCCCCCCTCCTTGCTCCGCAAAACCTGCAAAGTAAAATCATTATACTTATCACTGTCCTGTCGCCGCCATCCCCGCCGCTGCCATCGCGATCCCCGGCTTCATCCGTCTTCTTCCGGCTTCTTGTGGTCGCAGGCAATGACGTCATTGCCTGCGCCGACCACAGGAAACCGGAAGACGCTGGAAGAAGACGGGGAGCGCGATGGCAGCGGCGGGGATGGTGGCGACAGGACAGTGATAGTATAATGATTTTACTTTGCAGGTTTTGTGGAGCAAGGAGGGGGGCCCTGGATCCTGATGGGGGGGGCCTGTATACTGATGGGGGTGGCGGGCGGGCGGCTGTATACTACCACTGGGGCTGTATATAGCTCTGGGGCTGCTGTATACTACCACTGGGGCTGTATATACCTCTGGGGCTGCTGTATACTACCACTGGGGCTGTATATACCTCTGGGGCTGCTGTATACTACCACTGGGGCTGTTTATACCTCTGGGGCTGCTGTATACTACCACTGGGGCTGCTGTATACTACCACTGGGGCTGCTGCTGTATATACCACTGGGGAGGCTGCTGTAACACTGCTGGGGCCTGTATATACCACTAGGGAGGCTGCTGTATACCACACTGCTGGGGCTGTATACCTGTGCTGGGGTCCACCCTCGGCTTATACACGAGTCAATAGGTTTTCCCAGATTTTGGGGGCAAAAGTAGGGGGGTCGGCTTATACACGGGTCGGCTTATACACGAGTATATACGGTAGTTTATTTTCCTGTGTCAATTTATGATTTAATAACAACTTTGGAGCGCTTCAATGGATCCCAGTGTTTTTGAGACAGTTTTTCGTGACATATTGTAACTTCAGTAGTGGAAAATTTAAGATGATAGTTTTTGTATTTTTTTGTGAAAATATAAAAAATATGGTGAAAATGCAGAAAATTACGCAATTTTCAAACTTTGAATTTTTATGCCCTTAAATCAGAGGGTTATGTCACACAAAGTATTTCCTAAATAAAATTTCTCACATGTCTACTTTACATCAGTAGAATGTGTGAAGCATAATTTTTATTTGTTCAGAAGTTAGAAAGGCTTAGGGCTGCTTCACACTGCGGCATAATCCGGTCCGGTTCTGTTCGGGAAGACCCAGACAGCTGCGGACCGGATCAGCACACAGGACTGGGGGGCTATTATGCCCTCCGATCCTGTGTGCAGCGCACGCAGCTGCAGCCGCTGACCGCTCAGAACCGGACCGGATCATGTCGCAGGTGAAGCGGCCCTTAAAGATTATCAGCAATTTCTAATTTTTCCCAAAAAATTTACCAAACTATTTTTTTTAAAGACCACATCCCATTAACAGTGACTTTGACAGCCCTATCATGTGATAAAATACAACTAAAAGTGGCACCATTCTAAAAACTGCACCCCTCAAACTGTTTAAAACCCTCATCTAAGAAGTTAACCCTTCAAATGCTCCACAGGAACTAAAGCAATGTGGAAGGGAAAAAATTAAAATTTTATTCTTTTCCTCAAAAATGTTATTTTAGCCCCAAATTTTGTATTTTCACAAGGCGTAACAGAATAAAAATGGACTCCAAAATTTATTTTGCCGATACCCCATGTGGGTGGAAAACCACTGTTTGGGTGAACAGCAGGGCTCAAAGGGGAAGGAGTGACATTTGAACTTTTCAAATGCATTATTGGCTGGAATTCTTGGCAGACACCATGTCACGTTTTGAGAATTCCTGATGTGCCTAAACAGTGAAATCCCCCTACAAGTGACACTATTTTGTAAACTAGCCCTTCAAAGAACTTATCTAGATGTGTGAGGAGCACCTTGAATGCCCAAGTGCTTTACAGAACTTTACAATGTTGAGCCATTAAAATTAAAAATCAGCATTACCCCCCCCCCCCAAATATTCTTTAGGTGAAAAGTTTTTATTTTCACAAGTGTTACAGAAAAAAATTGCTGTTTACCATATGTTATGGAAAACTACTGTTGTGGTGCACAGCAGGAGCACCATTTGACTTTTCAAAAGCAAAATTGGCTGGAATCATTAGATGTTGCCATATCGCGTTTGAAGAGCCCCTATGTGCATAAACAGTGGAACTCCCCCATAAGTGACCCTATTTTGGAATCTAGACCCCCAAGGAACCTTTGTAGATGTGTGGTGAGCACCTTGAATCCCCAGGGGCTTCACAGAATTTTATATCATTGAGCTGTGAAATATCAAAAAATCATATTCTTCTCACAAAAATGTTGTTTTAGCCCTTAATTTTGCATTTTCACAAGGGTAACAGAAAAATCACTGTACAATTTATTGTGCAATTTTTTTGAGTATACAGATACCTGATATGTGATTGAAAACTACTTTTGATTTACATGGCAAAGCTCAGATGGGAAGGAGCTCCATGGTGGAATTCAGATTCAGATGGAATGGTTGGAGGGTGCCATGTCACATTGGCAGAGCCCAGTGTCGGTGTAACAGGCCAGATTAACCCCTCTGCCCAGAATATACCCGGGATTAAATTGGCCTAGGCCAGGTTATACCCCTCTGAGCCAGAATAAACCCCGGGTATATTATGGCCTTGCCCAAACTACACCCCAGGACCATTGAGTGATATAGTCAATAACAGAGCCCCAGTCAGTACACAGGGGCCCCAGGCAGCTTACAGTGCCCCAGGCAGTGCACCATAGGCCCAGGTAGCACACAGGGGCCCCAGGCAGCATACAGGGGCCTCAGGCAGCAGACAGAGCCCCAAGCAACACAGAGGGGCCCCAGGCAGAATACAGGTGCGCCAGGCAGTGCACAGAGCCCCAGGCAGTGCAGAGGGCCCCAGGCAGTGCACAGGAGGGCAGAGACAGGACACAGGGCCCCAGGTAGTGCATGGGGGCCCTAGGCAGCACATGGGGGCCCCAGGCAGTGTACTGGGCTCCTGGCAGAGCACAGGCGCCCCAGGAAGCACACAGGGCTCCCAGACAGCACATAGGGCCCAAGGCAGCTCACAGGGCCCCAGGCAGCACACAGGGGGCAAAGAAAGCGCACAGGTGCCTCAGGCAGCACACAGGGCCCCAGACAGTGCACAGGGCCCCAGGCAGCACACAGGGGCCCCGGGCAGCATAGAGGGGCCCAGGCAGTGCACAGGGCCCCAGGCAGTGCACGGGGCCCCAGGCAGCACGAAGAGGCTCCATGCAGCATACAGGGGGTAGAGACAGTGCATAGGGACCCCAGGCAGCACACAGGGCCCCAGACAGCACATGGGGCCCCAGGCAGCACACAGGCCCCAGGCAGCGCACCATGGTCTCTGACAGTGCAAGGTGCCCCAGGCATTGCACCATGGGCCCAGGCAGCACACAGGGGCCCCAGGCAGCACACAGGGGCCCCAGGCAGCAAACAGGGGCTCCAGGTAGCACACAGGGCCCCTGGCAGAGCACATGGACCCAGGCACGATAGAGGGGCCCCAGGCAGTGCACGGGGCTCCAGGCAGTGCACAGGGCTCCAGGCAGCACAAAGGGGCCAAAGGCAGCACAAAGGGGCTCCAAGCAGCATACAGGGGCCCCAGGCAGCACACAGGGGTGGAGTCCCTAGACAGCACATGGGGCCTCAGGCAGCTCATAGGGGCCCCAGGCACTACACAGGGCCCTAGGCAGCACACAGGGGCCCCAGGCAGAGCACAAGGCCCCAGGCTGTGCACGTGGCCTCTGACAGCGCAAGGTGCCCCAGGCAGTGCACCATGGGCCCCAGGAAGCACACAGGGGCCCCAGGCAGCGGACAGAGCCCCAGGCAGCACAGAGGGGCCCCAGGCAGCATACAGGAGTGCCAGGCAGCACACAGAGCCCCAGGCAGTGCACAGGGCCCCAGGCAGCACACAGGGCCCCAGGCAGTGCATGGGGGCCCTAGGCAGTCAGTGCACTTGGGCCCCAGGTAGTGCACATGGACCCCAGGCAGCACACAGGGGTCCCCAGACAGCAAACAGGGCTTCAGACAGTGCACATGGGCCCCAGGCAGCATAGAGGGGTCCCAGGCAGTGCACAGGGCCCCAGGCAGCTTACAGGGCCCAGGCACCACACAGGTGTCCCAAGCAGCACACAGGGGTCCCCAGACAGCACATGGGGCCCCAGACAGCTCACAGGGCCCCAGGCAGCACACAGGGGGCAGAGACAGTGCATAGGGGCCCCAGGCAGGACACAGGGCCCCAGGCAGCTCACAGGACTCCAGGCAGCACAGAGGGGCCCCAGCCAGAGCACAAGGCCCCAGGCAGTGCACAGGGCCTCTGACAGCGCAAGGGGATGCAGGTAGTGCACAGGGGTCCCAAGCAGCACACAGGGGCCCCAGGCAGTCCATAGGGCCCCAGGCAGTTCACATGGGGGCTGAGAGAGCATATGGGGCCCCAGACAGCACAATAGCACCCAGGCAGCACACAGGGCCCCAGGCAGCACACAGGTCAGAGACAGCACACAGTGCCCCAGACAGCACAAGGGGCCCCAGGAAGCACACAGGGGGCAGAGACAGCGCACGGGACTCCAGACAGCACACAGGGATTGAGGCAGCTCACAGGGCCCTAGATAGCACACAGGGACCCCAGGCAGCACACAGGGGGGCTGAGACAGTGCACAGGGCTCCAGACAGTGCATAGGGCCTCAGGCAGCTCACAGGCGCCCAGGCAGCACACAGGGGCCCCAGGCAGCACACAGGGGGGCAGAGACAGCACACAGGACCCCAGACAGCACATGTGGCCTCAGGCAGCTCAAAGGGCCCCAGACAGTACACAGGGGCCCCAGGCAGCACACAGGGGCTCCAGACAGCACATAGGGCCCCAGGGAGCTCACAGGACCCCAAGCAGCACACAGGGACCCCAGGCAGCGCACAGGGGAGCTGAGAGAGCACACAGAGGGGCAGAAACAATACATGGAGCCTCAGGCAGCTCAATGGGCCACAGGCAGCACACGGGGCCTCTGGCAGCTCACAGAGCCCCAGGCAGTGCATGGGGCCCCAGGCAGCTTACAGGGCCCCAGACAGCTCACAGTGACCCCAGGCAGCACACAGGGGGGCAGAGACAGCGCACAGGACCCCAGACAGCACACGGGGCCTCAGGCAGCTCAAAGGGCCCCAGACAGCACACAGGGGCCCCAGGCAGCACACATGGGCCCCAGACAGCAAATGGGGCCCAGGGAGCTCACAGGGCCCAAGCAGCACAAGGGGCCCCAGGCAGCACCCAGGGGAGCTGAGAGAGCACACGGGGGGCAGAGACAGCGCACAGGACCCAAGACAGCACACGGGGCCTCAGGCAGCTCAAAGGGCCCCAGGTAGCACACGGGGCCTCTGGCAGCTCATATAGCCCCAGGCAGCGCACAGAGGCCCTAGGCAGCACACAGGGGCCCCAGGCAGTTCGCAAGGGAGAAGAGACAATGCACAAGGGGAAAAGACAGCGTGCAGAGCCCCTGTGAGCTGTCTCTGACCCCCTGTGTGCTGTCTCTGACCCTGTGCAATGTCTGGGACCCCCTATGCACTGCTTGGGGCCCCTGTGTGCTGCCTGGGGCCCCTGTGTGCTGCCTAGGACTCCATGCACTGCCTAGGGTCCCTGTATGCTGCCTGGGGCCCTGTGCGCTGCCTGGGGCCACATGCATTGCCTGGGGCCCCTTTGTGCTGTCTGGAGCCCTGTGCACTGCCTGGGGCTCCCAGGCACTGCCTGGGACCCCAGTGTGTTGCCTGGGACTTCTGTGCGCTGCCTGGGGCCCCTGCGCGCTGCTTGGGGTCCCTTTGTGCTGCCTAGGGACCCTGTATGCTGCCTGGGGCCCCTTTGTGCTACCTGGGGCCCTTGTGCACTGCTTGGGACCTCCGTGCACTGTCTGTGGCTCCTGTATGCTGCCTGGGGCCCCTTTGGGCTGCCTGGGGCCACCGTGAACTGCCTGGGGCCCCTCTATTCTGTCTGGGGCCAATGTACACTGCCTGGGGACCTTGTATGCTGCCTGTGACCCACCTGGAGCCCCTTTGTGCTGCCTGGGGCCCCTGTGCACTGATTGAAGCTGGATTGAAAAAAAATCAAAATATTAGATAGATTAATAGATTTTAGCATGGACTGCAAGTGGATTCCATGCCTAAATCAACATCTACATTTCAGAGTGTGGAATATGTCCCCATCATGGTGTATGTCACCATTCTGGTACATATGATCTCCATTCTGGTATATATCTCTGCTATCCTGGTATACATCTCCCCTATCCTGGTATAAGGCTACGTTCACACATTGCATATTTTTTTGCGCCTTTTTGCATGCGCCTTTTACCGCCATTTTTGGCCGTGCAAAATGGTGCAACAAAATACGTGGGTGCATTCACACACCACGTTTTTATGTGCTGCAGGGGGAGGAAGAATCCTGCTTCCTCCTACCCTCTGTCACATCTGTGCACGCCCCTAAAGATTTCACAGTGTATTATTATACACTGTGAAATATAATTTCAATAAAGCCAGAGGTTTTTAAAATAATAAACGTGGATACTTACCCTCCGGCGGGTGGATGGCAGGTGTCCGGGAGCCAGGACCGGTGAACAGCTGCAGATTCCGAGTGGAAAAAGAGCTGTGGTGATGTCAGAGGGCGTTCCGGGCGCTGATTGGCTGCTCGCACTCATATGATAGATATCACATGACCGGAACGCCCTCTCACATCACCACAGGTCCTAGCAGGGCCATTCCAGCGGCGGCTCCTGACTCCCAGGCATCGGAACACCCGTCGGAGGGTAAGTATTTAATTCTTTATTATTTTTAATACATTTGTCTTTATTTAACTTTGATTTCGCAGTGTATATTAATACACTGCGAAATCTAATGCGCGGTCACAGGTGTCACACAGGGGAGGAGGAAGCAGGATTCTTCCTCCCCTCTGTGACGTCAGATGCAGCTGCGCTGCCCTTATAGGAAAAAGCGCCGGCGTTGCTGCATAAAGAATTGACACGGTCATTCTTTTTACGCAGGATCTTTTTCCTATAAATGCGCGGGCGTATTTTCGCGCACTGTCTGCACGGCAAAGTGAATTTCCCATTCACTTTGCCGGCAGACAAAAAGCACATTGCGTATTTTGAAAAAAGCACGCAAAAATACGCAATGTATGAACGCAGCCTAAATGTCCCCATTCTGGCCGCTTCCTGGTACACATAATCCTCCATCATGCTGCACACAGAAAAACAAATAAACAATTATACTAATCAAAAAAAGGAACTAGCTCCAACCACCTAATATTCCCAGGACTCCCAGGCAAACCGGAAAGTGGCTTGGCAACCACCAGTAGCAATAGAAAAGGTGTAGAACCGGTGCCACAAAATTCCTTTTTATTTTCAAAAGTTTTAAAAATCACATGCTCCAGAGGAGCTCCTGGACGCGTTTCGTGGGTCTAGCCCACTTAATCGTCAGTACAATGGCAATACAGACAAAAAGAATATATACAATTTAAAAGCAAAAAACAGCCCCCTCTCGCATGTGTGACAAATATACATCAATTATTTCTAACCAATCACATACCTGCAGGTTCTAAAAGAGTTAAAGGGAAAAATAAGTGGGGAAGAAGAGGGGGAGGGGAGGAAAAGAGAAAGAAAGGAAAAAAAGCTGAAAACAGAAAGTAAAAGAGAGAAAAAAAAAAGAGAGAAAAAAAAAAAAAAATAAAAAAAATAAATAAATAAATATAGAGAAGGAATGAAGGGGAGGGAAAGAGAGGAAAAGAGCTGATAACAGAAAGTAAAAGAGAGAAAAAAAAAATAAAAATAAAAAAAATATATAAAAAAAAAATATATAGAGAAGGAATGAAGGGGAGGGAAAGAGAGGAAAAGAGCTGAAAACAGAAAGGAAAAAAAAAAAAATATAGAGAAGGAATGAAGGGGAGGGAAAGAGAGGAAAAGAGCTGATAACAGAAAGTAAAAGAGAGAAAAAAAAAACAAAAAAAAAAGAGGGGGAGAGAGGGGGGGGGGGAGAAGAACAGAGCAAAGAACTGATATATTAGCAATGCAAATACATGGTAAACATTACAGGTGTAGAAATCTAAAGATAACCACAACAAAGATCTTTCTTTCTTATTGTAAGTCACCAACTACAAGGCTATTACATTTTAGAAATAGTATATTCCAAGAGAAAAGGTATAATCCTCCAACCACATAACAGTAGGGGGATCCCACTAAGATTTCATTCACAGAATACATAAACATATACCTCCTTTCCCAATAGGATTATTCATACATTATGTATAGCCATCGTATTGCAAGTGCACTCAATATGTATTATACAAAGGAGCAAATACCATAAAAGAGACATAGGGTGCAGGATCAATAAAAGTATAACAAATCTGATCTATAGTTCAGACCCTGTGGAATCCGTGCATCAAGCCGCAGGATCCATAATTTTTCCTGGTTATGTAGTGCTTTCTCCCAATTACCCCCCCTATATGGACGGGGTATCCTCTCTATGCCTCTGATCTTCACAGTTTTAAGGTCCCCTGCATGGAAATCCCTAAAATGGCGCGATAAACCTGACAAGCCCGTTCTATTGGCCTTTGAATTGGGGTTTGCCCCTGTAATGTGCTCCGACATCCTTACCTTAAGGGATCTGATAGTGCAACCTATGTAATATTTGTTACAGCTACTACACGTAGCCATGTATACTACGTGGGACGTGTTACAATTGATATAGGTAGATATTCTATATTGCTTCCCAGTTCGATTATTGCAAAAGGTTTCACCCATATCCACGTATTTACACATGGTGCACCTATTTTCACCACATTTAAACATGTGACGTCAGATGCAGCTGCGCTGCCCTTATAGGAAAAAGCGCCGGTGTTGCTGCGTAAAGAATTGACACGGTCATTCTTGTTACGCAGGCGCTTTTTCCTATAAAAGCGCGGGCGTATTTTCGCGCACTGTCTGCACGGCAAAGTGAATTTCCCATTCACTTTGCCGGCAGACAAAAAGCACATTGCGTATTTTGAAAAAAGCACGCAAAAATACGCAATGTATGAACGCAGCCTAAATGTCCCCATTCTGGCCGCTTCCTGGTACACATAATCCTCCATCATGCTGCACACAGAAAAACAAATAAACAATTATACTCACATTCCATCCACTCTCCCGTGTCCTCCACAGATGCTGTAATGGTCCCATCACAGCCTTGCCACCAGCTCTGTGCTGCTCCTCATTGTTCCCTGTTGCAGTTGGTCAGTGATGAAGCGCCACTGCCTCTGGTGCCACCACTTGGCTAATTTGCATGTGATGCACCTGAATTACATTGCAAATCAGCTGTGTAGTAGCGCACACTCAACCGCTGCTTGGCTGTTCCTGACAACAAGTGGGGCCCCCCTGCTGTCCAAGGCCCCGACACTTGCCAGGGTGCGCCAGGTGCTGATGCCTGCCCTGGCAGAGCCCCTGTGCTAGAATAGCAGAAATCCCTGACAAGTGGCTCCATTTTACAAGCTGTACCCCTCAATGGATTCATGTAGGGGTGCAGTAAGAATATTAACACCACAGGTGTGTCACAAAATTTCATATTATTGGGTGGTGGAGAAAAAAAACAACATTTTTACCACTTAAATGTTGTTTTACTCACAGATTTCCAAGTGTTACACAATTTCACTTGAACATAACATACCAAATGTAACTGTACAGTACTGTTTGGCCACACACCAGGGCTCGGGAGGGATATTTGATTTTTGGAGCACAGACTTCCTTACAATAGTTTGTGGACTCCATTTGCAGAGCCACTAAGCACCAGAATAGCAGAAAGTAACCACATTTTGGAAAATAACCCTATCTATAGGTGTAGTGATGATTTTATCTCTACAAAATACCCCTGGAGTCAGTGAATGTTGCAGAATTAAAAATTGTAAATAAGCCCTTACAGTGCCCAGAACATTGAAGTGCCTGTACATTGTGCCCAGCTCATGCCTCTGGAGACACACCCTATGCTCTCCTCACTACAACAACGCAAAACGTGTGAATGTTAACTATGGTTTAGATACATTGTAGTGCTCAGAAGGGAAGAGGGCATTTGGATTTGGGGGCACAGGTTTTGATGGTTTTCTTTTTTGGGGCTGAACAGCCATAGCGATTTTCCAGAGACTTTGTGGTACCAATGGCGTGAAAGCCGACCACTTGTTTTTTTGTGAGTTGAGTTGAATACCATTGGTGGAAAATGGATGTACAGAACATTTTGGATCAGTTCACATTTATCCTATCTATGCTGAGCACTTACATTAGTGTTTCCAGCTACATCTCCGAAATAGGAGATTCAGGTGATACCCCTGACAGATCTATTCATTACTTATGCAGCACAGTCACTCTGGACTCTTTTCTCCCTCTGTTCAGCATTGTCCTTTTCAAAGGTGCACATAACTGCAGTTGACTAGTTTTGAGCATGTCTAAAAAGATATGTAAAAAGATTGACACTGCCAGGTCATAGGCCAGATGGAAGGTTAAAGTGACTCCATCTACCTCATTACAGTGAATTTTTCGTTGGGTATTTTGTGTGAATCACATTTTTTCATTTATATGTAATTGCCAATGTAAGAGTTCAGCATAGAGCGCAGGATAAACGTGAGCTGAGCCTTATGGCCCCATTACACCTAGCGACACTCCAGCGAACCCAACAACGATACGACCTGGCAGGGATCACTGGAATGTCGCTAAGGGGTCATTGGTGAGATGCCATACAGGGTGATCTACTCACCAATGCGGCGACCCCCGACGGTCGTTGGGATCTGTCACTGTCACAGGCGAAGCATGGAGATCGTTGGTCGTTTCCCCTGTCACACACTGATGCAGCATGCACAGTGGGAGACCGACGATGAAAAAATGGTCCAGGCCATTCCGTAACGATCAGCGATCTCACAGCGGGGGGGCGCTCGCTGCTATGTGTCACACACAGCGATTTAGCTGGCAAGGTCGTTGCAACGTCACAAAACCTGTGACATTGCGGTGATATCACTAGTGATATCACTACATGTAACCAGGCCTGTACTGCAGTCTTTGTGAGACAGCATAATCAAATCAACAGCAGCTGAAGATTGCCATTATTACTATTTTTTATACCATTCAGCTTGCAGTATAAGTGATTAGGCGACTTTATTTGTCAGGTCAGTATGATTACAGTAATACTAGATTTACCAAATGTAGCTTAATATTGGTTTGGCTACTATCGCACTAAAAATGCTTTTTTTTAATTTATTTTTTTCAAAATAAAGGTTTTTGCAGCACTGAATTTTGAAGGCTATAGTTTTTTATTTCAATGCTGACAGAGTCTTGTGAGGACTTGTTTTTTGAGGGATGAGTTGGAGTTTTTATTGGTACCATTTAAGGCCTTATACATTTTTTTGATCCCTTTCTATCTTGCTTTTTGTGAGGCAGAATCAAGAAGAATCAAAAATGTAAAAAATGTTGGGGGTTTTACGTTATGCTGTTCACCATTTCATAAAAGTCATAATAGAGCTTTTGACTTTGGGTTAGTAAGAATACATACATACAAGATTGATATAATCTTGTTATGTTTTGACGCTTTTACACAATAAAATCAATTTTATAGAAGAAAGTATTGTTATTCCATTGCTGTATTCTGGGAGCTACAGCTTTATTTCTCTGCTGACGGAGCTATATTACTTTTTTTTTGCAGGGAAGTATGACGTTTTTGGTGTTACCATATTTATTTAAATTCAAATTTTTTTTATTCGCTTTAGTCCACATTTTTTTTGGCTGTATGATGATGAAAAAGCATAATGTTTCACAATTTTTTTTTTTACGGTGCTCACTGAAGGGATTAACTAGCATGACAGTATTATAGAGCAAGTAATTACGATATACCAATTATGTTTACTTTATTTGGTAATCTATATTTCTACATAAATAGATGTATTTATTGAACTCTAATTATTTTCTTATTTTTTTGCTCTTTGTTTTGTTTTTTGTTTTTTTTTTAATTTTTTTAATTTTTTTTTCTTTTTCTTTTAAACTTTTTTAATCAGTCCCCTATATGGGACATCACCTTTTATTAGTCTTATTGCTGTTATAATCCATTGCAATGCAACAGCATTGGAATAGATTATACAGTGAAGGAAATAATTATTTGAGCCCTTGCTGATTTTATAAGTTTGCCTACTGTCAAAGACATGAACAATCTCTAATTTTAAGTGTAGGTTAATTTTAAGATAGAGATAGCATATCAAAAATAAATTTGCGGGATGTCGCCTTTTATTTGTCTGATCACTGTTAAAATCCATTGCGGTGCAACAGCATTGCAATAGATATTAACTGTCAGTGCTGCACTGACAGCACTGACAAAAGCCCCATACGCCATGCTCCTTGCATATAATATAATCCAGAGACCCAGTCGCAATCATACAGGTACAGCTTCTGTACCCTCCAAATCGCCATGACGTACCCAGTATGTCATCAGTCAGGAACACCCCAGCATTTTCCAATGTCGGGCAAAGGTTAAACTCTACTGCCGAAGCCTGTTTTCACCTTCCTGACCAGGCCAAATTTTACAATTCTAATCAATGTCACTTTATAAGGTAATATCTTTATAACGCTTCAATGATTCCCAGTGATTCTGAGGTTATTTCATAACACATGGTACATCATGTTAGTAGTAAAGGTTGTCATTTTTTAAAGGTATTTTTGAAAATATTTTAATTTTGAGTTAAAAATGTTGAAAATGTAGCAATGTTCCACATTTGTATTGTTATGCCCTTTAATCAGAGAGTTCTCACACAAAATGCTGTATTTTTCACTTCATAAAATTCAGCAGTTTATAAGACACCCCCCTAAATTTGGTGAAGAAAAGGAGAATTTTTTTTTTTTAATGTTAAATGGGGTCCGTCTTATAATGCCATTGTCCATCTTATATCAGTATATACACTGTGTGCAGAATTATTAGGCAAATGAGTATTTTGATCACACGATACTTTTTATACATGTTGTCCTACTCCAAGCTGTATAGGCCTGAGAGCCAACTACCAATTAAGTAAATCAGGTGATGTGCATCTCTGTAATGAGGAGGGGTGTGGTCTAATGACATCAAAACCCTATATAAGGTGTGCTTAATTATTAGGCAAATGCCGTTCCTTAGGCAAAATAGGTCATAAGAGAAATTTGACGGGCTCTGAAAAGTCCAAAATTGTGAGATGTCTTGCAGAGGGATGCAGCAGTCTTTAAATTGCCAAACGTTTGAAGCGTGATCACCAAACAATCAAGCGTTTCATGGCAAATAGCCAACCGGGTCACAAGAAGCGTGTTGGGCAAAAAAGGCGCAAAATAATTCCCCATGAATTGAGGAAAATGAAGCGTGAAGCTGCCAAGATGCCATTTGCCACCAGTTTTGCCATATTTCAGAGCTGCAATGTTACTGGAGTATCAAAAAGCACAAGGTGTGCTATACTAAGGGACATGGCCAAGGTAAGGAAGGCTGAAAAACGACCACCTTTGAACAAGAAACATAAGATAAAACTTCAAGACTGGGCCAAGAAATATCTTAAGACTGACTTTTCAAAGGTTTTATGGACTGATGAAATGAGAGTGACTCTTGATGGGCCAGAGGCTGGATCAGTAAAGGGCAGAGAGCTCCACTCCGACTCAAACGCCAGCAAGGTGGAGGTGGGGTACTGGTATGGGCTGGTATCATCAAAGATGAACTTGTGGGACCTTTTCTGGTTGAGGATGGAGTGAAGCTCAACTCCCAGACCTACTGCCAGTTTCTGGAAGACAACTTCTTCAAGCAGTGCTACAGGAAGAAGTTGGTATTGTTCAAGAAAAACATGATTTTCATGCAGGACAATGCTCCATCACATGCATCCAACTAGTCCACAGCGTGGCTGGTCAGTAAAGGTCTAAAAGAAGAAAAAATAATGACATGGCCCCCTTGTTCACCTGATCTGAACCACATAGAGAACCTGTGGTCCTTCATAAAATGTGAGATCTACAGGGAGGGAAAACAGTACACCCCTTGGAACAGTGTCTGGGAGGCTGTGGTGGCTGCTGCACGTAATGTTGATCGTGAACAGATCAAGCAACTGACAGAATCTATGGATGGAAGGCTGTTGAGCGTCATCATAAAGAAAGGTGGCTATATTGGTCAATTTTGTGCAGTTATATTGAATTACCTGGTGAAAATAAACAAGTGAGATGGGAATATATTAGGTTTTTATTAAGTTGCCTAATAATTCTGCCCAGTAATAGTTACCTGCACAAACAGATATCCTCCTAAGATAGCCAAATCTAAAAAAATAACCACTTCAACT
Organism: Allobates femoralis; assembly: GCA_033576535.1. NCBI lineage: Eukaryota > Metazoa > Chordata > Amphibia > Anura > Aromobatidae > Allobates > Allobates femoralis. Next base: position 303,810,713 of record JARQOC010000006.1, on the reverse strand, counting down.
TCCAAATATATTAAGCTTTGATATTTATGAGTCTTTTGGGTTGATTGAGAACATAGTTGTTGATCAATAATAAAAATAATCCTGTAAAATACAGCTTGCCTAATAATTCTGCGCACAGTGTATGTCCCTCATCCTTTTACATGATCGCGCCATCCTAGTATATGTGTCCCCCATCCTAGTATATGTGTCTCCCATTCTGGTATATGTGGTCCCCATCCTGGTATATTGGTCTCCATTCTGGTATATATTTAGCCCACTCCTGATATATATGGTCCCCATCCTGGTGTCCATGTCCCAATCCTGGTATAGATGTCCCCAATCCTTGTATCCATGTCCCCATCATGGTATATATGTTCCCCATTCTGGTATATGTGCCACCTCCCAATATATATGTCCCCCTTCCTGGTATATGTATCCCCCATCCTTGTACATTGCCCCCCCATAGCTTACGGAGGGGAGGTTGTGGGGGTAAAGCAGGGGTGCAGGAGGCAGGTCTTACGGGTCCATGGATGGTGGGGGCAAAGCTTGGAGCTGCAGGGAGTCCAGTGGGTGCTGCCATTACCCATGTCCAGCAAGCATTACCATGCTGCAATTCATGCTCTAGTGTTCTTAATTTCCAGAAAATGGCCACGGAGGTGGCACATGCACAAACCGTGATCTGTGGCAATTTTCTGTAAGTCTGAACACTAAAACATGAGTTGCAGCTCAGCAATGCATGCTGGGTCATGGATAATGGCGGCGCCCACCGGACGCTACCACAACCCCCTGCAGCTCTGGGCTTTGTACACACCCTCTGTGGATCCATGAAACCTGCACCCCCACTCCCGCCCCTACAACCCTCCCTTGGTAAGATTTTTTTTTTTTAAGACTTGGATTTTAAGATGCACCCGCATTTTCCCCCCATTCTGGGTGGAAAAAAAGTACGTCTTATAATCCCAAAAATACGGTAGTTATTAATATTATAAAAATTATATTGCAACATTATATTCTGACAGCTATAAATTTTTTCTTTTCCCTTTAATGAAGCTGTATGGCAGCTTGTTTTTTGTGTGATCAGATTACCTTTTTTAGGTGTATTAAATTTATTTGACTTTTTAATCACATTTTATTCCACTTTTTTTCTAGCGATTTGAGGAAAAAGCCTAATTTTCGCCACATTTTTTTAAGACCTTTTTTGAAGGGCTTAACTAATTTGTATACAGATGTATAGATCAGGTCATTCAGGATGCAAAAATACCAAATATATGCTTGTTTTTTGTTTATTTTTGTAATAATTTGTTTCTTTTTTCTCTCTTTTTTAAAATATATTTACAATTTTCAAATCTTTGCTTTTTTACTTAATCCCACTATGTGACTTTACCTTATATTAATCACTGGTGTACACACATTGCAATACGTTACACCTGTCAATGTGCCACTGACAGAATGCCTGTTAGACAATGGTCTTTGCATGGTCTAACAGACCACTGTTGTGGACAGATCAGTAGGACATTATCTCCACTCCTGCTATCATGGCAGCCACTGTTCCCCCATTATCATGTTTTTGGGGCTCCAATTGGGTGAGGGCGTGCCCTTCCCCCTCTAAAGCTTTAAAATACTGCATTTGCAGCATTGATCATGGCTTTTGGGGTAAACAGCCAGTGGAGGTGCAGGCCCTGGCTGCGACAGGAGGAGCTCGGCTACCAGTTAACCCGAGCTCCCGTTGGTGATCGCGTGGGCACAGCTCCTGTGCCTACATGATCGCCATGAGGTACCGGTATGTCAATTTGTGGGATTGTATTTCAATATAGGATACTAGCTGGGTGCCCGATGCACATGCATCGGGATTCTAGAAGGGTGAGTCTCTGACTCGCAATGGCCGCTTCGCGGCCAGTGCTTCGCGCTGCTAAGGCGACTCGCCATGGCCGCTGCGCGGGCATAGCGAGTCGCCTTAGAACTGCTCGCAATAGCCGCTGCGCGGCCAATGCTTCGGGCGTATCCACATGACCACGCCGACTCGCATTGCGAGTGGACTCAGAAGGGGCAAAAAACCCATTCGCAATTATATAATAGATACTGGTACCTCCAATGTTAGGAAGGTGGTAAAAGAGTAACTGATAGTTCTCCTGTTTCATCAATTTTAGTTAAAGTGTCTTTTTAATACATTTAAACTGATAACCACGACCTATCCTCAGAATATAAAAATCATGGGAAGAAAACTCAGGAAATGCACAAATTGGCTACTATCAGTGCCTGCAATGGATGTAAATAGTGTACTGAGTGGCTCACCATATCTGTTATTTACCCCCGCAATTTGATATTGATGATTTAGTTTAACACAAAATGCACATTTTTGGAGTATATTTCTATAGAGATATATGTTTATCCATTTCTGTGTAATATCAACCAGAGATTTATGACTAAATTGACAACTGGGTTTTACTAGTTGGGGGTCTGTCCATGCACAGCCTGGCACTTTCTATGTAGAGCTTACTGAGCCAGACTAAGTAGGGACACACACTTTTTGCAAGGGGAATAATAACACACAGTTGTCAATTTTTTTGTAAATAGGTTGGGACAACAAAAACATTACAACACAGATATCTCTTAGAAAATATGTCCCAGATGTGTTATTTCATTGTGGATACAGTATTAGATATTAAACCAGACATGTCAGGAGTATTGACAGATCTACTTTAGAATGTCTGCTGGTAAGCAGATCACTATAAAGCACCCTACGTGTTCCTTCAGCATGTCAGGCAACATGATACTCCACATAAAAATGTGAACACAATGGAAACATAAAACATATAGATAAGAAACATACAGAAGAGGAAACCAGAGAGCTATCTAATATATATTATGCTGAATGTGTGTGTGTATGTATATCCGGGATTGGCATCTACACCGTCGCAATACAGCCACAAAATTTTGCACAGTCACACATCTGGACACCAGGAGCGTCATAGGCTATGTTATGAGACGAAATTTTAACCCCACGCATTCCAATTCACCAAACAATTTTGCCCCTCTCTACATAATGGGGAAAAAGTGACAGTTACCAGTTGACAGTTGTGAATGAGAGGGGCTTAATGATAGCGCCAAAGACTAACAGCACATACCAGCATATAGTCACTAAGGTGGGGCCCCAACATGAGATATTCACCACGCACGGGGACATGTATACACACCACACGCACACAAAGAGTAACAGCAAGTGTATAGTCGCTAAAGTGCAGCCCCAACATTGGATACTCACCACGCACCCGAACAAACATACACACACACACACTAGAGACACACACAACACAGAGACACACACACACACACCCACGGACACACACACACACCTTATAGCGACACATGCACTCACCCTTAAGGGACACACACACACACACACCACAAAGAGACACACACAACACAGACACACAAACCACACAGACCTCCCCACAGGGACACACATACATAGCCACCCTATAGGGACACATGCACTCACCCCACAGGGACACACACACACCACAAAGAGATACACACATACCACACAGACCCCCCCACAAGGACACACACACATACACAACCTATAGGGACACATGCACTCACCCCACAGGGACACACACACCACAAAGAGACACACACAACACAGAGACACACACACCCCACACAGACACCCCCCTACAGGGACACACACACACATACACACCCTATAGGGACACATGCACTCACCCCACAGGGACACACACACACCACAAAGAGAAACACGAAACAGAGACACACACCACACAGACCCCCCCCACAGGGACACACACACATGCACACCCTATAGGGACACATGCACTCGCCCCACAGGGACACACACATACACACACCCCAGGGACACATACACCACACAGACAGACACAGATGTGCACAAATCACCTCACACAACTCGCCTCATACGTGTGCTATCTTTAATTTCCAAACATAAACATCTGATTGAAAACAGCCAATGTGCAACACATGTGCCATATAGGGAATTAACGCTCCTATAAAGGGAAGATGGTGTGTCACGGTCCGCGCTGCTGCCTCAATGGAATCCCAAGGAATGGATGTCTCCAAGAAGTCACAAGGAAGGCAAGGTTCCAAAGCAAAGATCTTTATTTATATAGGGAATTAAGGCGGATGTCAGTCACATGAGCTGTCTATTATGTGTATGTGTGAGGTAACATATACTGCCCGGCCAGGGGGAGGGTTTACTGTTGGCTGGAGATTTATTAGGCTGCCTATAGCAACCAATCACAGCTCAGCTTCTATTTTCTTACAGGTCATTAATATGACTTATTCAAATTCTATTTTGTTATGGCTAACAGCAGTTATTTATTAACCCGGGCGTAGCCGGGTACTACAGCTAGTAGGAACTAAAAATAAATAAGACAGATATAGAAAAAAAATCATCTGTATATGCTTCAATATTTCTAGCTAGTTAAAATTATAGAAATAATAAGTTATAATTGAGAACATTACTGTAAACATTTTCACTTCATAAAAATACTTGTAAAATTGTTCTCATGAGATTAGTTTTACTGTTACTGAAATGAACAGAAAAGAGGAACTCACATCGTTTTTAAAGGAACATACGGGGATTTTTATATTTTCAAAACATGAAGACCAAGGAGTCAGGATATAAATATCTAGTATATCTAATGTATTTGCCTGAATACATGGTGATCACCACTCATTTGTAGTGGGTGTGAAGTAAGACAAGTAATGTTTTTCAGCTTAACTGATATATAGGGAAGTCTACTTTAATGACAGATCCACATTAAAATCTGAGAGTCCTCAGTGGTTGATACCTTTTAATTGTTAACTGAAAAGATGGTAATAAATAGCAAGTTTTCCAGACTCTAAAGTCTCTTCTTCAGGCTAATGAACTAATGAATAAGAAGAGGCCTTAGGCTGGCTTCACACCACGGTAAGGTCCGGATTAGCACACAGAAGCGGAGGGCATATTTGCCATCTGGTCCGGTGTGCAGCCGGACGCAGCTGCCGCTGCTGATGAATCATGACTGCGGCTCGCAGGGAGCTAGCCGCGGTCCTGAAACAACAGCAGCGTGCAGCCGCAGGTGTCCGGTTCCCAGATTCTCCCAGACCGGAGAATCTGGGATATGGCAATTTGGGGAGATTTTTCTCCCCGGACACAAAAACGTTGCAAGCAAGTTTGTCTCTGGTGAGAAAAATCAGAATTCTCCGGATTCTTCCGAAGAGATGGAAACTGGATGGTAGAGAGCTGCCATCCGGCTCCATCCAGCCCCATAGGATACTATGGGGCCAAAATCCGGTCCGGGGCTGTCTGGTTTACACCGGAGAGCCCCGGATCAGATCTTGCCGCGGAGTGAAGCCTCCCTTAACGTCTTGAAAGCTTGCTATTTATTACCATCTTTTCAGTTAGCCATTAAAAAGTATCAACCAATGAGGACTTCTCAGATCTTAATACTTTTCGATCTACTGGCTAGCACGGTACAAACATATTTTACCACATCCGAATTTATTATAGATCCCCATACATGTTAGCTAATTGTCGACCAAATGATTGTTCGTCTGACAAATATCTCTCCCAACTCCCCCATTCACAAGATTGCTTTGCTTGACTGTGCATTCCTGTTTATGACAAAATTACAGCCATATGTAAAAAAAAATGTTGCACAGTAAGAAAACTTTCTAAAATAGAAGTGTGAAAAGTATATATTAGCAATCAAAAAAATATAAAGTGATTGAACAAATGGATATTTAATTTAATCTTTGGTGGGCTAAACTTTGCCCTCAAAATAGCATAAAAGTATCAGTTCTTCCAGGTACCCTTTTATATAGCTTTTTAAGGAAAATTGTTCCAAACATCATGGAGAACTAACCACAAGAATCTTCTGTGGATGTAGGTTTGAGCAGATCTCTTTGGAGACTATATCATCACTTATAGGACATGTTTTTCTAAATGCCAAGTATAAGTTCTTAAAGCAACACTTGTGTTTTTTTATTGCACCACTGTAGTGATGATTTAAATCTATGTCTCCTGATCCCTGTCTTATACGTATTAAAGATGAATACATTTTCCCCGAACATGTTCGCCAATTTCAAATTCAGCACAAAGATTGCAGATTTAGTTTGTGATCAGAAATCCAATCAAGTTACAAAATAAATTGCTGAACTCAGCTTTGTTTGGGAAAAAGTTTGAAATTTTAAAATGGCCCTAAAACTTTCCCTGAGTCTTTGAGGCCAAAACACTCGCCAGTAGACCCACTGACTGAGTGTTCCCGGACATTGGGTATAATGTTTTCTTTCAACCAGAATTTAATGGAACTGTAAAATATTTTTTTTAAAAGCTTCAAAACTTCCTGATGTTGTGATACCTACAGAGTGTGAATTTTTGGAACAGTGCCAGATGTGGCAGCAGGTGGGAAGTCCAGGAATTGGAATTTCACAATGTCCTTTAAACATCAGTTTGAGAGCTTTGTATTTTTTTATATACTGTATGTGCACATGCCAAAAATCTATGTATGTAAAGAAAAGAAATATAGGGGTTGCACATTTTCAAGAACACTATCAATAATTAAAAACAATAACAATAAATAAAATAGATATATATTTATTTATAGGTTTTTTTTATATATATATTTTTTTTTTTACAGAGCAAACTTTTTTTATTGCCGAGGGTCAGCAGCATGTAAGGCCACCTCTTATGCACTTATCTGAGAGCAATTCAGATGAAAATAGAATGTCCATTTTATGCTTAATAACATACATAGTCTTATTAGTCTGTTCAGTCATGAAACACTATACTGTGGATATTGCTTCTTGAAATGTGAAATCCCTTTATTTCTATTCCTTACATGCATTTTAAATACAGATTTTTTGACATGTGTACACGTGTTATATGTATGATTAATCTTGGACCTGTCCATGCATTGCTGCCCACTAGCCTTATTCAACATTCCAGATTAATTAGTGGTGAACTGAAAATAAACTATTTTCTTTTTCCTATTTTTCCTCCAAATATGTCAGGCTTCAATAATGACTCCCCCCAACCATAAAAGAAAAGGTACAGGAGCACGATTTGTGAAACCTGGTGGTCTCGAGGATTAACAGATTGCATGCCAATTGGCCACCCAGGGGAAGTTGTGCAGTTGTGCACAATACCGGTATATGCCTGGAAGTAGAGGATTCCCCTCTAGGAAGCTGCACAATAAGCTGGCCTGTAGTCCTGCCTCAGCCACTGTGAATTCAGGAGGTCACGTGATCCAGGCTGGATGTGACATCACGCAGGTCCTACCGCTGTTAGTGTAGTTAAGATGCTTTCCAGGTCCTCAAAGAGGAGGATTTAGAAAATGCCCTGGCCCAGAGCAGCTCCACCAGTGATCCCACAATGGGATTATAACATAAACAAAGGGAAAATGGATACTGAGTTTATGAGTGCTAAGGCACAAAGCAAAAGGAATGCATTAACAGATTCTTAAAACCCTTTTATTATTAGCTCCTTGTATGGGCCACAACGTATTTCAATAGCATGCAGGCTATCTTCATCAGGTGATATCTGCGCACCCTGCTTGCAGAGAGCTACAGCGCAAGCAACAGATTCCCGCCCTGCTCTATGTATACAGCATAACATGGAGCAGGGCGGGCAAGGGCGCTGATGTCAGGGCAGGAGGCGGGACAGGCGCGCATCAAAAATAAACGTTACCTCGCTCTGCGCCTGCACTAATGAACAAAAGTAGGCACAGGTGCAGGCAAGAATGGCTCCGGACCTGAGGAAGGCGGCGAGGAGAAGCAAGGATGCGGCACAGAGAAGCAGAGGGCGAGAGTGGCCCCGTGAATAGAGCTGATTCAAGTACCAGGGAATGCCCTCCTGACTCCAAAGCAGTGTATTTTCCTAATGCTATATCTTGGGGTACAGAGCAGCCAGACACATGGGGGACCCCTTGCTTGAATGCAGCATACATGCTGCTTTCAGTGCTGCATTTAGATTGCAATCCAGGAGGGGGGTAACAGGTCCTCTTTAAGCTGTATTGCTGTATTTGGAGGAATTCAATTACAAACTAGGTGTAAATCTAGTCCTTCTTGAATTTAATCAGAGTAAGTCTGCCTGAATTTTCCATGGAGAGTCATGTAAGCCTATCAGTAATGATTGATTGCCCCACTGTAACAGAAAACACGCTCTGACATCACACTAGCAGCAGGGCAGGCCAGCACCTCCAAGGCATATAAGGATAGGTCAGGCCAAGTGTTCAGCTTGGACACACGGTAATTAAAGGGAAGTGAATCATCATGAATGATGCAGGTATGGTCAGTTACATATCCCCTTAGCATCTTGTTCAACTTTTATCTCCTTGGCATTGTTACAGGCACAGATAGCCATTGCTGACATGCTGGTTTATTGAAAATGGCTCAGTTTGTGCACAATCTCCCCCACTTCTGTTGTAGCGGGGGTGCATGTCTCTCCCTATTTACATTTGGTGTTGAAAAGAGCCGTTACCTCTGCAGCCAGTGTTGTCAGAGGGTGATGTTTTCAGCAAGGGATGTACAACGCCACCTCTTGAAGGATTCCATTGTGCAATCCATTTATAACTCAAACTGGAGAGAAGAAATTTTCTCCTTGTAGTGTCGGTCGAGGCAGGTGGCTAACCAATATGGGTTGTTGGCAAAAATGTGTATCATGCGAGAGTTTTAAAACAAACAGTTACAAAGGAACTATGCCATGTGGGCCAACCCTCAAAAAGGCAAAGGTTCTGTGTCACCAACATGAGGAACAATACTCATCCTTTCCTCACGCTGCATCGCCTCCACCTCCTCCTCTCCAGCACATCCAAGCTGGGGTTGGGAGTCCCCTCTGTAGCAATAGAAGTCCACTTGATGAGATCCCTCCCAACTGTATAAAGGAGGGCCTCTACAAATGTATACTGGAGGACCCTCCAAAATGTATAGAGGGCCCTCCCCACTGATTACAGTAGGGCCCTTCCCAAACTATAGCAGAAGGCCCTTGCTAATGTGTATAAAGGAGGGCCCTCCTGTTGTGAATTCTGCTTGTGGGCTCCCTCCTGTGGTTGTGGCTGGTAATGCAGTTGATCCTGTTTCGCACTCTTGGTCAGGTGAATTGGATAATTGCAATTCTGACTGGGGTATTTAAGGTTGCAGGATTTCCTCAGTCCTTGCCAGTTGTCAATGTTCCTGGAGGTGTTTCACCTCTGTCTGGTCTGTCCTGCCCTGCTGCAAGACTTCCAAGCTAAGTGTATGGTTTAGTCTTTTTGTGGCACACGTGCTGTGTGCTTGTTTTCTGAAATGGTCTATTTTTGCTCAGAGTGCATGCTGTATTAACTTGCTCTCTGTTAGGAAGTTTTCTTCCTAGGATTTTTGTGCTATTCATTTGTTATGGGCTTGTTCAGCTTTTGTGTCATTATACATATATTGAGAATTGTAGGATTCACAGGAGGTTTGCAGTTCTAGAGGGCGCCGAGTCTTGAGAAGACAATGCTTCAATCAAACAAACTTCCTTTATTCCTCCTTTCCTACGCGTTTCGGAGCCACATCCAAGCTCCTTCCTCAGGGACATCAAGACTCACACACGGCCTGTAATCAGTCCACACAGGCCTCTGAGGGACGGCTTCTTCAGAAGGGATGTCTGACTTCTGCTCCCAGCCCAGCACCCTGCAGGCTCTGCATGCATCAGTCTCTATCTGTCAGATAAAGACAGGACAGGATACTATTGCAGTCAGTATAAAATCCCTTCAAAAATATCCACTGCAGATAATACAAAAATACCCTGAGTCTACTCAAGACTCTGTGTAAAACACAAAGGAGACAAAGCGAGGTGCAGAATAGTGCCCTAGCAATGATGACACTGTTGAAAATGGTGATGTGTAATGACCACTCACCTTGCTTAGTTGTGTAAACCCACAACTGGCTGGAGCGCCTTATACAGCTGCCGCTGGACCTCCACCTGCCACTGGATGTGGAAAAAACAGTATCAGTCGTTAGGAATGGGTGTACCACGGTCCGCGCTGCTGTGTCACAAAAGATCACGAGGAAGACAGTGCTTCAATCAAACAAACTTCCTTTATTCCTCCTTTCCTACGCGTTTCGGAGCCACATCCAAGCTCCTTCCTCAGGGACATCAAGACTCACACACGGCCTGTAATCAGTCCACACAAGCCTCTGAGGGACGGCTTCTTCAGAAGGGATGTCTGACTTCTGCTCCCAGCCCAGCACCCTGCAGGATCTGCATGCATCAGTCTCTATCTGACTGTATTATCTGCAGTGGATATTTTTGAAGGGATTTTATACTGACTGCAATAGTATCCTGTCCTGTCTTTATCTAGCAAGAAGTGGCCTCATCTTTGCTTGATTCTGTTTTCTGCCTGAGTGTGTCTTTTCCTTTTACTCACAGTCAATATTTGTGGGGGCTTTCTATCCTTTTGGGGTTCTGCTCTGAGGCAAGATAGCATTCCTGATTCTCACTTTAGGGGTAGCTAGTTCTCCGGCCGTGTTAAGATGTCTAGGGTATGGTTAGTCACATCCCACAGCTACTTCTAGTTGCGTAGTTAAATCAGGAACTGCGGTCAGTACAGGTACCACTTCTCCTGTGAATTTTATTCATGCAGCTCCAAGGTCACCAGATCATAACAGAACAACTGGCCAATAATGAATTAAATTAATCTCAGAAGAAGGGAAGAAAAGTGTTTAGGCATTTTTTCTGCAGTCTGCTTTGTCTTTTCTTCCCTCTTTTTCTCTGGGTGGCTGAGGAGTCTTTTGCTAGCATGGATGTTCAGGAATTAGCTTCTCGTTTAGACCAGCTTGCTGCAAGGGTACAGGGAATTTCAGAGTATATTGTTCAGACTCCCGTTTTGGAGTCAAAAATTCCCACTCCTGATTTGTTTTTTGGTGACAGGTCCAAATTTTTGAGCTTTAAAAACAACTGTATACTGTTTTTTGCTCTGAGACCTCGTTCCTCCGGTGATTCTATTCAGCAGGTGAAAATTGTCATCTCCCTGCTGCGTGGTGATCCGTGATTTTCTGTTGAATCTGGGAATCCGGCGTTGCTTAATGTGGATTCCTTTTTTCAGGCATTAGGACTATTATATGATGAACCTAATTCTGTGGATCAAGCTGAAAAGACATTGTTGGCCCTGTCTCAGGGTCAAGAGGCGATGGCAGTGTATTGTCAGATATTCAGAAAATGGTCTGTATTTACTAAATGGAATGATGATGCTTTAGCGGCAATTTTCAGAAAAGGTCTTTCTGAATCGGTTAAGGATGTAATGGTTGGGTTTCCCACACCTTCTGGTCTGAGTGATTCTATGTCTCTAGCCATTCAGATTCATCGGCGGTTGCAGGAGCGCAGACTTGTGTGCTCTGTGGTGTTGTCCTCAGAGCAGCATCCTTAGCCTATGCAGTGTGATAGGATTCTATCCAGAACTGAACACCAAGCTTTTAGATGCCAGAATAGGTTGTGTTACTATTGTGGCGACGCTTCTCATGTCATTTCTGCCTGCCCTAAGCGGACAAAGAGGATTGCTAGTTCGTTTACCATCAGTACTGTGCAACCTAAATTTTTATTATCTGTGTCCTTGATTTGTTTATTGTCATCATTTTCTGTTATGGTTTTTGAGGATTCAGGCGCTGCCTTGAACTTAATGGATTTTGAGTTCCCCAGGCATTGTGGCTTTTCTTTGCAGCCTTTGCAGAACCCTATTCCTTTAAGGGGCATCGATGCTACACCCTTGACTAAAAATAAGCCCCAGTTCTGGACTCAGGTGACCATGCGCATGGCGCCAGCCCATCAGGAAGATTGTCGATTTCTGGTTTTGCATAATTTGCACGATGTGATCGTGCTGGGTTTTCCGTGGTTGCAGGTACATAATCCTGTTTTAGATTGGAAGTCTATGTTTGTGACTAGTTGGGGTTGTCAGGGGGTACATGAGGATGTTCCTTTGATGTCCATCTCCTCTCCCTCTCATGAGATTCCGGAATTTTTGTCTGATTTTCAGGATATTTTAGATGAAACCAAGTCCAGTTTTCTTCCACCACATAGGGAGTGTGATTGTGCTATTGACTTGTTTCCGGGCTGTAAGTTTCCTAAGGGTTGACTTTTCAACTTGTCTGTGCCTGGACATGCTGCCATGTGGAATTATATTAAGGAGTCTTTGGAGAAAGGGCATATTCGGCCGTCTTCTTCACCGTTGGGAGCGGGGTTTTTTTTTTTTTACTAAGAAAGATAGCTCCTTGAGACCCTGTATTGATTATTGCCTCTTGAATAAAATCACTGTCAAGTTTCAATACCCTTTACCTTTGATTTCTAAGATCAAGGGGGCAAGTTGGTTTACTAAAATTGACCTTTGGGGGGCGTATAATCTTGTGCGTATTAAGCAGGGTCACGAAGGAAGACGGCGTTCAACACGCCCGAAGGCCATTTTGAATACCTTGTGATGCCCTTTGGGCTCACGAATGCTCCTTCTGTTTTTCAGTCCTTTATGCATGACATCTTTAGGAATTATATTGATATAAGTTTTTGATTGTTTATTTGGATGATATTTTTATTTTTTCCGATGATTGAGATTCTCATGTGGAACAGGTAAGGATGGTGTTTCGGATCCTCCGGGACAATGCTTTGTATGTTAAGGGGTCTAAGTGTCTCTTTGGGGTTCAGAAGGTTTCCTTTTTGGGCTTCATTTTTTCTCCCTCATCTATGGAGATGGATCCGGTTAAAATTCAGGCCATTCATGATTGGTTCGGCCCACATCTGTGAAGAGCCTTCAGAAATTTTTGGGTTTTGCTAATTTTTATCACCGATTCATTGCCAATTTTTCCAGCATTGTTAAACCTTTAACCGATTTGATGAAAAAAGGCGCTGATGTGGAAAACTGGTCCCCTGCGGCTGTTTCTGCCTTTCAGGAGCTTAAACGCCGGTTTACTTCTGCGCCAACCGGATGTCTCTCTTCCGTTTCAGGTTGAGATTGATGCTTCTGAAAATGGGGCTGGGGCCGTTTTGTCTCAGCGGGATCCTGTCAGTTCCTCCATGAAGCCATGTGCCTTCTTTTCCTGTAAATTTTCGCCTGCTGAACGCAATTATGATGTCGGCAATCGGGAGTTGTTGACTATGAAGTGGGCGTTTGAGTATTGGAGGCATTGGCTTGAGGGGGCTACGCATCGTATTGTGGTCTTGACCGATCACAAGAATCTGGTTTACCTCGAGTCTGCCAAACGGCTCAATCCTAGACAAGATAGATGGTCCTTGTTTTTTACCCGTTTTAATTTTGTGGTCTCGTACCTTCCTGTTTCTAAGAATGTTTAGGCTGATGCTCTCTCTAGGAGTTTTTTGACTGATTCTCCTGAGGTTTCTGAACTGGTTGGCATTTTGAAGGAAGGTGGTTCTTTCTGCCATTTCTCCTGATTTACGATGGGCTCTTCAGGAATTTCAGGCTGACAGGCCTGAGCAATGTCCACTGGGGAAGTTGTTTGTTCCTGACAGATGGACCAGTAGAGTGATTTCTGAGGTTCACTGTTCTGTGTTGGCTGGTCATCCTGGCATTCTTGGTACCAAGGACTTGGTCAGCCGATCTTTTTGGTGGCCTTCCTTGTCCTGTGATGTGTGTTCTTTTGTGCAGTCCTGTGCGACTTGTGCGCGGGCCAAATCATGTTGTTCATGTTCTAGTGGGATGCTTTTGCCCTTGCCAGTTCGTGAGAGGCCTTGGACGCATATTCCTATGAATTTTATTTCGGATCTTCCGGTCTCCCAGAGGATGTCGGTTATCTGGGTTGTTTGTGACAGGTTCTCTAAGATGGTTCATTTGGTGCCTTTGCCTAAATTGCTTTCCTCTTCGGAATTGGTTCGGTTGTTTTTTCAACATGTTGTTCGTTTGCATGGTATTCCGGAGAATATAGTGTCTGGCAGGGGTTCCCAATTTCTTTCTAAGTTTTGGCGGGCCTTTTGTACTAAGCTAGGTATTGATTTGTCCTTTGCGTCTGCTTTTCATCCCCAGTCCAATGGTCAGACCGAGAGGACTAATCAAACTTTGGAGATTTATTTGAGATGCTTTGTGTCTGCTGATCAGGATGATTGGGTGGCTTTTTTGCCCATGGCCGAGTTTGCACTTAACAATAGAGCTAGTTCTGCTACCTTGGCTTCACCCTTCTTTTGTAATTTTGGTTTTCATCCTCATTTTTCTTCATTGCAAGTTGAGCCTTCTGCCTGTCCAGGTGTGGATTCGGTAGTGGAGCGGCTGCAACGGATTTGGGCTCATGTGGTGGACAATTTGGTGCTGTTTCAGGAGTCTGCTCAGCGCTTTGCTAAATGTCGTCGGTGTGTTGGTGCCCGGCTCCGGGTTGGCGATTTGGTCTGGTTGTCTTCTAGACATGTTCCTATGAAAGTTTCCTCTCCTAAATTTAGGCCTCGATTTATTGGTCCTTACAGGATTTCTGAGATTATTAATCCTGTGTCTTTTCGGTTGGTGCTTCCGGCCTCTTTTGCTATCCATAATGTCTTCCACAGGTCTTTATTGCGGAAGTATGTTGAGCCTGTGGTTCCCACTGTCGCTCCTCCGGACCCTGTGTTGGTCGATGGGGAGTTAAAATATGTGGTTGAGAAACGTCTGGATTCTCATTTTTCGCGGCGGACGATTCAGTACCTTGTCAAATGGAAGGGTTATGGTCAGGAGGATAATTCCTGGGTTTTTGCCTCTGATGTCCATGCCCCTGATTTGGTTCGTGCTTTTCATCTGGCTCATCCGGATAAGTCTGGGGGTTCTGGTGTGGGTTCAGTGACCCCTCCTCAAGGGAGGGGTACTGTTGTGAACTCTGCTTGTGGGCTCCCTCCTATGGTTGTGGCTGGTAATGCAGTTGATCCTGTTTTGCACTCTTGGTCAGGTGAATTGGATAATTGCAATTCTGACTGGGGTATTTAAGGTTGCAGGATTTCCTCAGTCCTTGCCAGTTGTCAATGTTCCTGGAGGTGTTTCATCTCTGTCTGGTCTCTCCTGCCCTGCTGCAAGACTTCCAAGCTAAGTGTATGGTTTAGTCTTTTTGAGGCACACATGCCATGTGCTTTTTTTCTGAAATGGTCTATTTTTGCTCAGAGTGGGGTTCTACTTTGAGGCAGGAACTGCGGTCAGTACAGGTAACACGTCTCCTGTGAATTTTATTCATGCACCTCCTAATGTACAGATGAGATGACCTTCAGTGCCAGCAACCATGACTTTCGCTATGCGGTGTAATTCTTAAGGCAATGCTTTCACACCCAAAAGTGTAGAGGAGGGCCCTCCTGAAAGTGTAGAGAAAGGCCCTCCTAAAGTATAGAGGAGGGCCCTCACAAATGTAAAATGAAGGACCCTACAAAATGTATAGGGGGGCTCCCAAATGAATAGAGGAGTGCCCTCCCAAACATATGTTACAGGGCCACCTCTGGACCCTCACCAAACTCAGGTTTTCAGGCCCTGTGAACAATTGATTTGAGGGCTGCAGAATGACATGGAGGAGGAGGAAGAGGAGGAGGAGAGTCGGCTGAAACTGGCATACAAGTGTATGGAAACCATGATAAAATTGTGCCAACTATTCTTGGCGTGGGTAGGATGTGTGATGTCCACTCTATACCACCATCCACCTGTTTCACCTAGTGTGCAGATGAATTTATCATCCTTGACTGTCAAGATTGACATCTCCACGTTTCTGTTGCAGCTAACGTGCTGTCGTCATCGCCCTGTTATGGCGATGACGACAGCATGGTTGATATTATTTAACACATGCTTCTGTAAAGTGGGGTAGTAACACCGGGTATAAAAGTGGTGCCACTGGCTAGGAAACCAGTATTCTGGGGCAGCCACAGCAAAGAGATCATCTGCACGACTAGCAATTTGGCAATGTGGCCGTTTAATGTTTTTGCCTGTGGGGGAGTGTTTGTGTATTTATGCTTCCTTTCCAAGACCTGGGACAACAGCACGCTTTGCTGGGACAAAAAAAATGTCCAGGGTTCATATTGGTTGCTGTGTCTGTGCAACCACAGCTCGTAGGCAAGAAAGAGGTGGGAGCACCTGCTTCATGGACAGCAGATTGTGAAGGGCCCTATTTATTCCTTTTCAAACTCCAAACTCTCTGCTATGGACAACTTGATGCTTTGCTTTGACAAATAGTGGATAAGGTTGATATTTGCTTTTTCTGTGCAACCGCACCTTGTGGGCAGGAGGTATGAGTGCCTGCTTCATAGACAGCAGATTGTCAAGGACAAAGCACAGTCGCCTTGGCAGTGGTTTGACCCGCAAGACATTGATTTGGTATGCTGGTATGCCATCCAAATACTGGGGTGCTTGGCTGCCATGTGGTTAAGTATACTCGGGGTGCTCAGGTTGCCTTTGCCCTGACCTCTGTTCAGCTTGGTATGGTACAGATTACAATGTTTTTCTCTGAAGGACTTTCAGTAAAAAAAATTCCAGACAGTGCTTGAACAAACCCATGCCCTGACTTGGGCCACAGAGGGGGTACTCTTGAGAACTGTTGACCCAGTTCTCAGTCTGGTCAAACCACTACCCCTTGGCACCTGTGTTGGTGTTACATATCAATCTTCCTCTGTGTTGCTGTGCTGGCTATGCGTGCCTATGGTCCAAGTCAAATCAGTGAACTCCTCATTGACCAACTCATCTTCCACATCATCCTCCTTCACAATTGAGATTGTAGGCTGCCCTGATCGCAACTGTGTCTCATCATCATCGTCCTTGACATCTGGAGACAGTAAATCAGGTTCCTCAAAGTGACAAACTTCTGGTCATGGGTCCTCAAATACTTGCGCATCAATGCTCCCAACCTCACAAATGTATAGAGAGCCCTCCCAAATGAATAAAGGAGGGCTCTCCCTAATGTACAGATGACATAACCTTCAGTGCCAGCAACCATGACTTTGCTTATGCTGTGTTATTTTTAAAGCAGTGGTTTCACCCCCAAAAGGGCCCTCCCAAATGTCAAAGTAAGACCGATCCCTGTAAAACGTACGTTGCAGGTCCACATGAGGGCTCTCACTAAATTCATGTTTCCTGCCTACTGCAGACCCTCTGAACATTTGAATGTAGGGCCGCAGAATCACATGGTAGTGGAGGAGAAGGAGGGTTTTGCCCAACGCTACAATGGGCACATTGCAAACTGCTATGGAATATGTATTCCACTATCTGAGTCTCAATGGAGGAGGGACTGCCCAAATGTCGACATAAGAGCGGTCACTCCAAAATGTATATTACAGGTCCACCTGAGGCTTCTGAGGTCAAAGATTAACATACCTACTGGTAAGTTGTAGCTGGCCTTATATAGTGTTGGAGAATAGCTAACTAAAAATGATGTATCACAGAGGGACCTACAAAATGTATGATTCAGGGCCCTCCCAATTATAAAAGGCGATAAAAAGCCACCACAGTACGTGTGAACATACACTAAAAGCAATATTTTTTTGTGTCTCTGGTTTATTTAGTCTTGTATACAAGTGATTATGTATGAAAAACTATTTGTGAACCTTTTCTTTTTTTCCTGTTAAAAGCGATTTAGGTTAGGTTTGGTAGGTGTTTTTGTGTATCTGTAACAATGGCGTAATTCTGCGACAAAGCTATTCCCACAAACCATATGTGAGGCAGAAATGCATGCAGGCATATCCTCCAAGCTCTTCCCATTCTGTTTCATCACTTTCCCATCCATTTCAACCTGTTCCTCAGGCCCCCAGACCCGTTTGTAGGGTCCAGCAGATAATTACTTGCATTTCCCATTGACTTACATTGTACTCGCTATTCCGAATGAATACGCGGTTATTAGAAAGTACTCCCAATGAGTATAGCAATTACGAATATTACGGTACTCGCTCATCACTACTTACAAGTTTTTGAGTATGAGATGCTAGGTATTGATCTAGTTTTGAAAACAACTATATATTTACACATTTGATTGCATATTACCGGTAATTAGAATATTAAATACAAGTGAAGCTCCTGGAGGAAAGCTAGTGTTTCCTTTGATTATCCGCATAATAGACAATAGGACCATTTTGGACTAGTCCTTGATGACCTTTAACATGCTAAATATCAATGTGGGGAAATATCTATAATCACTGAAGTGCAGAATATCATGAAAGTCATGCACCATGATACGTTTTAGAACTTTCATAACTGTTATTCATTACCTAGCAAGATCTCAGCAGGTTTCCTCTATAGCTTCTAATATAGAGAACACTTTGTCTTTTTTCTTTGGGAGCAGGCATACACCTAGTCATCAGAAAGACTGATGCATCCGCTAATATACTGCTATTCTTCACCACATAGAAAAACAATGATAACACATTTTATTATCTACCAACAGAGTGGGAATTACTAATATGAACTATTACATCAGGGGAAACTTACATTTAATGAATACCTTATCTTTTGCTACTCTCAACACATGGTGCCTGAGACAAGCTCTTATTAGAGGAAGTCTCAGTGTAGAGATACCTGGTTAATAGCTCACAAAGGGCCTCATTTATGAAAACTCGTACAAGTAAAAAGTAGAGCATTTTCTATGGTATATAGCAAAGGTTAGAAAGTTGTTTGCAATGGACAATATATTTAATGCAGCAATTTTTATATTGTAAATGGACCCTAATGAACAGTGTACCAAAACAATTTAGAATATATTTGACAAATCACTAATGTTTATAATGTGTCTTCTTTTTGTAGAGTTCAGAATTGCTCTGTGATGTTACAGAATATGAGAAAAACGATAGATGTTGTTCATTATGTATGCCAGGTAAGAGTATATTGGATACAGATCAATAAGAAACACAATTGACATGATTAATCAAGCAGTTCTTGCTAGAGTCCTGTAAAAAATTGCTTTAAATTATGCAACATTTTTGGGCAATTGGAGGTAGAGCAAAAATGTTAAAACCTTTGGTATTTTTACACCAGCAGAGAGCTAGCGCTGCCAACGTTTTTGGGTGGACTCTGGCACTAAGGAATGTGACCAAGAGTGCCCAACAAATTCTTAGGCATAAATAAGAGTGTTGTAAATTACATCATCATCAAGTACATCAACTCCTGCATGGCGTAAACATTTGGAATTGGCACACCACAGCTGAAAGATGCGCCAAACACATTAAAAAGTTGCATGCCTCTTAAGAAACTTGGTACATCTTACTCAAGCTCTCACTTTGTTAAGACTAGTGTAAAAAATGCTATTCTTAATTAATCTGAGCCTATCTGGCGATTGACATTTCTGCCTATGTATTTTACACCTGGTCATACACATTGGATAGCTTTCCATTATTCACATTATTTAACAGTATTCTAATGTGTACCAGTGTAAAAAGGAAAGCCGTGCACTACTCACAAGCAGCTCCCCCACAAGTAATCAGTCGGCTCAGACTCTGGGACCCGGTCCTAGGGGTGCAACGCTCCAACAAAAAACAACAGGAAGTCCATTTCATGGAACAGAAGAAAAGGAATGGCACACACCGGTCTGGAAGACCCATTGAAGCACCTGTGTGGTGTGAATCGGCTACGTAGACCTGTGCTCCCTGCACTTTCTTCCTCCCCCTCCTTTGCCTCATTGCCGACTATGTACTTGTATCCGTGATATATAGCAATAAAAACTTCAAGACCGGTGAGTGCCGTTCCTTTTCTTCTGTTACCTGGAGTGGATTATTCTAATGTGCTTGGAGAGTTTTTCACTTGGAAATTGTCAGTGGGGGCAAATGAAATCGTAAAATGAAAAAGCCTTTTCAAAAGAGCTGAAATGTAAGTAGAATACAAGTCAAGTATTTTTTCTCTGGAAAAGTATATATCTGCTCAGCTTTTCCTAGTCCATATCAAGCTTCCCATGAACGTCATGCATAATGTCACAGGTTTTCTTCACTATGTTAGTGAACTTTGTCAACTTTAAAAGAAGACTCCTGCAATTGTTTTTGTTATTATTATTGCCCCCTCTATTGGATACCAGTAATTCGTAAAAAGTGTAATTAAAATACTTACCAGTCACTGTGTAATGCCCTTTCCAGGACTTCTCAGGTCCTCTCCTGCATCATGTGACTGCAAGCATGATTAGCTGGCTCACATAGTATGCTCTTTTTGAAACAATGAGACTAAGGCCGGGGTCTCACTTGTGAGAGACTGGCAAGAGACTAACTCGAGTCTTGCATTGCATCACCCAGCATGGTCGCCCTTTTTATGGACAGCAGTGTGTCAGCTGCATAGAAATACATGCAACTGTATGCTCCTGTCCGGAGAGCGGGCAGCCTTTGAGGGTGATGCAATAGGAGACTCACTCAAGTGAGTCCCCGGCCTAAGAACACAACTCTTATGCTCACATTATGAAAGGCACTAACGGTCTTGAGTGGGAAGTAACATAGTAACATAGTAACATAGTTTTTAAGGTTGAAGGAAGACTTTAAGTCCATCTAGTTCAACCCAGAGCCTAACATGTTGATCCAGAGGAAGGCAAAAAAAACCCATGTGGCAACACTAAGCTCCACATTGGGGGAAAAAAATTCCTTCCTGACTCCAGATACGGCAATCAGACTAATTCCCTGGATCAACGCCCTATCAAAGAATCTAGTATGTATAACTGGTAATATTATAGTTTTCAAGAAAGGCATCCAGGCCCTTCTTAAATGTTAGTAGTGACTCACTCATTACAACATCATGTGGCAGAGAGTTCCATAGTCTCACTGCTCTTACAGTAAAGAATCCGCGTCTGTGATTATGATTAAACCTTCTTTCCTCCAGACGTAGAGGATGCCCCCTTGTCCCAGTCTCAGGCCTAAGAGTAAAGAGATCATTAGAAAGGTCGCTGTACTGTCCCCTCATATATTTATACATTATTATAAGATCACCCCTAAGACTTCGTTTTTCCAAGCTAAATAACCCCAAGTTTAATAACCTGTCTTGGTATTGCAGACCCCTTAGTCCTCTAATGACTTTTGTCGCTCTTCTCTGGACCCGCTCTAGTTCAGCTATGTCTTTCTTATACACCGGAGACCAGAATTGTACACAGTATTCTAAGTGTGGTCGCACTAGTGACTTGTATAGAGGTAAAATTATGTTCTCCTCATGAGCATCTATGCCTCTTTTAATGCATCCCATTATTTTATTTGCCTTTGCAGCAGCTGCCTGACACTGGCCACTAAATGTGAGTTTGTCATCTACCCATACACCTAGGTCTTTTTCAGTGACAGTTTTGCCCAGTGTTTTACAATTAAGCACATAATTATACCTTTTGGTTCCTCTGCCCAAGTGCATGACTTTACATTTATCCCCATTAAAGCGCATTTGCCATTTAGCAGCCCAAGCTTCTAGTTTACATAAATCCTCCTGTAATATAAAATTGTCCTCCTCTGTATTGATTACCCTGCAGAGTTTAGTGTCATCTGCAAATATTGAGATTCTACTCTGTATGCCCCCTACAAGGTCATTAATAAATATATTAAATAGAAGCGGGCCCAACACTGACCCCTGTGGTACCCCACTGATAACTGTGACCCATTCTGAGAGTGTTCCATTAATAACCACCCTTTGTTTCCTATCACTAAGCCAGTTCTTAACCCACTTACACATATTTTCCCCTATCCCCATTGCCCTCATTTTATGTATCAACCTTTTGTGTGGCACCGTATCAAAAGCTTTTGAAAAGTCCATATACAC
The DNA here is from genome assembly GCA_033576535.1 of Allobates femoralis. Classification (NCBI taxonomy): domain Eukaryota; kingdom Metazoa; phylum Chordata; class Amphibia; order Anura; family Aromobatidae; genus Allobates; species Allobates femoralis. The sequence continues at coordinate 303,789,078 of JARQOC010000006.1, read as the reverse complement.
CACATCCACTGCATTTCTTTGGTCCAGTCCAGAACTTACTTCTTGATAGAAGCTTATCAGATTAGTTTGACAGGAATGGTCCCTCGTAAAACCATGTTGATAATGGGTCATGAGGTTATTTTTCTTCAGATACTCCAGTATAGCATCTCTTAGAAAACCCTCTAGGATTTTACCCACAGTAGAGGTTAAGCTTACTGGCCTATAATTTCCAAGTTCAGTTTTTGTCCCCTTTTTGAATATTGGCACCACATTTGCTATACGCCAGTCCTGTGGTACAGACCCTGTTATTATGGAATCTTTAAATATTAAAAATAATGGTCTATCTATGACAGTACTTAATTCCTGCAGCACTCTGGGGTGTATCCCATCCGGGCCCGGGGATTTGTCAATTTTAGTGATTTTTAGACGATGCCGTACTTCCTCTTGGGTTAAGCAGGTGACATTTAATTGAGACTTTTTGTTATCACTGATCATATTGTCTGTCATGGGATTTTCTTGTGTAAATACTGTCGAAAAAAAGTCATTTAGCATATTGGCTTTTTCCTCATCCTCATCCACCATTTCACCCAGACTATTTTTAAAGGGGCCAACTCCATCATTTTTTAGTTTCTTACTATTTATGTAGTTAAAAAATATTTTGGGATTCTTTTTACTTTCTCTGGCAATGAGTCTCTCTGTCTCAATCTTTGCTGCCTTGATTTGCTTTTTACAAATGTTATTTAATTTTCTGTATTTATTTAATGCCTCATCACTACCTACTTGCTTTAATTCCCTAAATGCTTTCTTTTTGTCACATATTGCACTTCTTACCGCTTTATTTAGCCATAGTGGTTTCCTCCTATTTCTAGCATGCTTATTCCCATAGGGTATATATTGTGCACAGGTCCTATTCAGGATGCTAATAAACATTTCAGAGAATACTACCTTGGAGGTCCTTGCCTTAAACTTGCAGCCTAATTCCCTGAAATCATCTTTAAGGACCTTCCACCTACCTCTAACTTTGTCATTTGTGCCAATGTGCACCATGACCGCTGGGTCCTCACCAGCCCCTCCCAGTAATCTGTCAACCCGATCAGCGATGTGCCGGACTCGAGCGCCAGGTAGGCAGCACATTGTTCGACGATCTCTGTCTTTGTGACAGATTGCCCTATCTATTTCCCTAATAATTGAGTCCCCCACTACCAGCACCTGTCTGGCCTGCCCTTCTCTCCTGTTTTCCCCCTTACTGGAGCAGCCACTTCTCTAGCTTTCAGAGGTCATGCCCTGCTGCAGCAGTGCTGTACCTGAACTCACATCCCCCTCATCTGCCAACATAGCAAATTTATTGGGGTGTGCCAGATCAGGGCTAGCCTCCCTGGCACCCTTCCCTCTACCCCGCCTTCTAACTGTCACCCAGCTGGCTAACTCACGGTCCTGCAGCTCCATACTACCATCCTCCCCCACATCTATCCCATTGAGCAGCTGTTCAGTGAGCAGCAGACTCCTTTCCATATTGTCTATGGATCTTAGCGTTGTCAGTCGTTCATTTAGATCCAGTATCTGGGCTTCCAAATGCACAACGTACTCACATCTCACACAGCAGTATGCACCCTCGACCGGCTGGTCAAGGAATGCATACATGTGGCAAGATGTACACTGGATGGCATTGCCAATCATGGAGCTCATTTCCTAATGGGGATTGCACCAGACAGAAATGATAAGTAAAAAGAAATGCAAAGTATTAACAAAATACAACCAGCAATTCAGTAAGTCCTCCCTTCCAAACTCCCTGAATCCAAAGTCACTGAATCACAAGTCACACACTTACTTCTGTCCCACTTGCTCTGTCACACTCAGCTCGCCACACTCTCTAGAAAATCAGATTTAAAGAGGTTTTTTTTTTTTTTTCCCCCTTAGCAGAAAATCAGCTTACAGCTCAGTGTACTTCCACTAGGCGTACTAGGTGGCTAGTAACAGCTGATCACATGATGCAGGACATGCTCAAGGCAGCATTACAAATGGTATAAGACAAAGATGAGTATTTTAATGCACACACTACACCAGGGCTCTCAAACTTGTCCGGGTAAATGGGTCGCACATTAAACAAATTTGAATTCCTTGTCAGGTGAGATGACATTTACAGTGATACCAGGGGCGTAACTACAATAGGTGCAGGGGTTGCGATCGCACCCGGGCCCTGCAGCCTAAGGGGGCCCCAAAAGTCCCTTTGGCCTATAGAAAAGACTACTACTATTACAAATTTGCAATAATTGGGAGCCCCGTTGGAACTGTTGCATCGGGGCCCCTGGGCCTGAAGTTACGCCACTGAGTGATACCATTATTTTTCAATACGACTTTTTGATACTTTTTCTTCCATTTTATGTCATGATAATGAAAAACTGGTACAGATTTGTAGCTGAGCAGATCCGGAAGCGCCAATACCAAATGTGTATTTTTTTAAATTTGCTTTCATTTTTATATAAAAGAGCATTCTTATTGGCAAAATATTTTTCCAACATTTTTTCATACTTTCCTATTTAATGCTTTTCTTTTTATTACTCACTCCCTACATGGAACTTTTACTTGCTTGATTGCTGATCTGCAATACTACTGCACTGCACAATATCAGGTATGTCAGTTTAGGGGTAGTTACATCATACTAGTGCATGAGTTCAATGTGAGAAAATCTCACATTGCACTCGGCTCAATATTACATGATGAGTAGGGATGAGCGAGTATACTCGCTACTTTTCGATATGCGCCGAATAGTAGCGGTATTCGGGCTACTCGCTACTTTCCAAGTACTTATGTGTACTCGGGAGTAGCGAGTAGTCCTAATACTTTCGCAGTGTATCTATAGATACACTGCAAAAGTACCCTAAAAGTGAGTAAAAGTTGTTAAAAATAATAAACTTACATACTCACCTGTCCGACGCCTGCACCGGGATGGGCAGAGAAGCCATCCGATCGCTGGACAAGGACATGTGGCTACCAGCCAATCAGATGGCGCCACGTCACAACCGAATGATCGCTATCGGCCACCTGATTGGCCAGTTTGCAAGGTCCTAGATGTACTGTCAGGACCTTGCAATCTGGCCAATCAGGTCGCCGCTAGCGATGACGTGGTTGTGACGTGGTGCCATCTGATTGGCCAAATCACTACTGGCCATCTGATTGGCTGGTAGTCACAGGTCATTGTCCAGCAATCAGATGGCTTCTCTGCCGGTCCCAGTGCAGGCGTCGGACAGGTGAGTATGTAAGTTTATTATTTTTAACAACTTTTACTCACTTTTAGGCTACTTTCGCAGTGTATCTATAGATACACTGTGAAAGTATTAGTACTCGCTATACTCGCAACGAGTAGCAAGTACCGGTACCTACTCGTTGCGTGTATAGCGAGTACGAATATTAAGGTACTTGCTCACCCCTAATGATGAGGCTCAGATCCTGATTTTTTTCCTCATCCCTAATCAGACTGGGCAAAAAAAAAATTGCAGCATGCTGTAATCGTCAGCAAGTCCCGGATCACACACCCATACAAGTCTATGTGCGAGTAAAATCTCATGCTGCACTGGGATGTCATCCTAGTGCAGTGCGATATACGCAGAGACTGGCAATAAAGGCAATGAAGAGATAAAACTCTCCCTCTCGTGCACAGTTGTGATCCGATCCCAGGATCAGGTCACAGTGAATGATAATCGGATCTCGTCATAGAAAATCCGAAGTTGAGTGTCAATAGCTTATTGAATCCTATACGCTCGCATTATATGTCATTTACTAATGTGACTCTACCCTTACATTGATACTTCCCGTTAGATCCTGATTATGGAAAAGCCTTGCAAACCACCATAGCTCACTTACCCAAAGGCCATTACTTGGCCTTGAATTGCCATGGTAACTGGTGGCACCATCTGACACCCACTTATGATGGTGCTGGCTCTGACATCATTGCGCTGTATACAATATGTACAGCAGATATCATCAAGGGTTAAAAAAATATTCTTTTCTCATTATTCCTGTTTCAGGAGCTCTTGTGCCCTGTGGGCTGCAGATTACAGCTAAGGAGCTGTATGTGGGCCACATGTTTGAGACCCCTGTTCTTCACACTTTACTGTTTAGTAACAGAGGGGGCAATAAAAAAAACTTTCAGAGTCATCTTTTAAACTTGACTTCATTTACTTGTCCATCCATATGCACAATCTTTGTTCCAGAGCACCCCTTGCAATTTGTTTTGCATTGTTATATTACATTAATTATCTTTTATGCATTTTATTATTTAAATGTATCATTCACAGGATACAGGTTGCTTGATGACTGCACAGAGCGTAATAAGACCTTGTGCATCCCCTGTTCTGATGGCGAATACCAGGAAAATTACAACAGAGAAACTAGCTGTCTGCTGCATAGAGAATGCAATGAACGTATGTGTGATCTATCTGCTGTGCTATATTTTACTTATAATGTTTGTTAAGATTTTTCGGTAGTATTTTAAGGAGCAGAACTGTAAATTAAATTTCTGACTTTATGTAAGCAAGGATTACTTTACTTTTGGGTCTTTTTCCAATATGTACATATGCCACCAATATGGACAATGCTAGCATAATTTAGATATGGATATGAAGATTAATCTTTATACCGCTGACTCGTTTAACATCTACAACTTTGGTGTATGTGAGTTGTATTCACAAATAAAAAAAATAAAGGGAACACTAAGGCCGGCTTCAGACTGCGTGTCTGATCCGATCCGTAGCTGTCCGCTTGAAGCAGACAGCCGCGGACCGGATCTGCACACAGGACGGGGGGCTATTATGCCCTCCGATCCTGTGTGCAGCCGCACGCAGCTGAACCAGCTGACAGGTCAGGACCGCGGCGCCCGCGGTCCTCACCTAATAGCATCGGGAGCTGCGTACGGCTGCACACAGGATCAGAGGGCATAATAGCCCCCCGTCCTGTGTGCTGATCCGGTCCGCGGCTGTCTGCCTCAAGCGGACAGCTACGGATCGGATCAGACACGCAGTCTGAAGCCGGCCTTAAACAACAGATTGTAACTTCTAGTCAATTGCACTTCTGTGAAATCAACTTGTCCAATTATGAAGCAACAATGATTGTTAATCAATTTCTCCTGACATTGTGCAAATTGAACAGACAACAGGTACATTATCAATCTGGGCTTAATAACAAGCTGCAATTCTCAGCTGGAATTAACCCCCTTCTATCACCCTGATGCTACCACACCAGGGCATCAGGAAAAGCCGGGTAAAGCGCCAGGAATTGGTACTTCTAATGAATGCACTAATTTCTGCGGCAGCTGTGGGCTGCTATTCTTTAGAATAGAAAAAAATAAAGAGAAGCGCACATAGGGCCATAAATGTGTAAAGAAATGGAGTGTACTATATACCAGTTATATATACTAGATTCTTTGATAGGGCGTTGATCCAGGGAACTAGTCTGATTGCCGTACCTGGAGTCAGGAAGGAATTTTTTCCCCAATGTGGAGCTTAGTGTTGCCACATGGGTTTTTTCTGCCTTCCTCTGGATCAACATGTTAGGCTATGGGTTGAACTAGATGGACTTAAAGTCTTCCTTCAACCTTAAAAACTATGTTACTATATAGTACAACTTACCTTGTTGGGTTATGCAGGTCACAACCACCTTGAAGAGCAGAATGGGTGATGGCCGCTGCTGACCCCCTTGATTGAGCAATCCGGTACCACTGTTAGAAGGATGGGTTTGAATATGCCCGCACTGACCACGATGAGACACAGGAGTTTGTGAAGATGTTTTATTCTAACTTGCCGATGCGTTTCGTAGCATGCAGGCTACTTCCTCAGGGCTATTGGGTTACAGCATTTCTGAAACTGTTACTTTTATACATCAACATATGACATAACAAATTGAAAAAACAAAGATGGTGGAAGCAAGGACCAGCTGTAGATCTGCAGAGTGGCAGCAGTAACCTCATTGGGAACGGAGATCTGTGGTACACCCTCCTATATACAGGTATTACAGAGTTCCAATATGCAGGAAAAGATTGGCGGGGCACTCACCAGATGGAATTCACTCCTTTACTTACATCGGTAGCACAATGTCGGCATAGTTGTACAGGGGGGCGGGAAGGTGGTGCAGGAGGCACTGGACGAAAGCGCCGTTTTGCTCCTGTCTGGTGCTTCTATGGGTCCCTACCGGTCGCAGGCAGAAGTTTACAACCTGTTGTGAGGTATGGTCATAGTTAAGGATGACTTATGTCATCGATCCAGGATATCACGCAAAAGGCAGCCCCATGTTAGGCTTTGCATTCAGGCTTGGTGCCATCCCAAAAGGTGGACCAAGTATCTGCAGGGTCGCATGCACCTGGGGAGCAAAGGAGCAGTACCACCGCATCTTTTATCTCCCAGACCACTGCCACAACAGACCCCAGGCTACCTCACTGTGGGTATGGTAGGGACCGGTCCTTCATATCAAAATGGAGTCATCCACCTGATGAAGACAGCAGTCCGCTGTTGAAACCCGTTGTGGTGTAATTAATAAAGAGGTTTATTAACCACTAACTTACCACTTGTTGTATGTGAACAGCGCTCCTTTACTGACTACAATTCTTTGTCTGACTACGCCTCAACAACCCACCGGGTTTTGTGGTTGGAGCTTTCGGGTGCCACAGACAGCGCTTGTACTTGAAGGACCTGCGGTGACGTAGCCTATGACATGGGGACCCCGTGATCGAACGGCATCCCACGTGACCAGCACCAGAAAGTGCAGCCGAGGAGCTGCGCCGGCCCAAATAGCATCTCAGCACAGTGCCCTTCCCCATCTTATCTCTCTTGCAAACTGACATCAAGGCAGAAATAAGCAACACTTTCTTTACTGGAAAGGGATTGGAGTAAGATTCTGAACAGGATACAATACTGTCTTGATCCCTTAGGACTACTATTCCTAATTGTTACACTTACTTAGTATAAAGCTGAAATTAATGTGCCAATTCCAAAGATTCCCGGCTTGTATGGATTACAATGAGTAACAGAAACAAATTTACCTAACAGCTATGCAAAACAAAGAGTTCCAATTAGCTGAATATGAAACAGGTGTAAATATGGGGAGGGTGTTCTATGGGATCCCCTGGAATGGCACACTGAGTACAAACTAAACAAAACTAATAATACCAAGGCATGAACATACAACAATTTGTTATTAGACACCTAGCTTTGGGATACCCGGGTAGCTAATTTCATGGTCCCCTTTATCTCTGGTGGAGTCCCACATAGGCCCGTGATTCACTTTGGCTGCAGCCAGTCCCAAGAATCTGTGCCAAAAACAACTATAACAGAATCAAAAATGGGTCCATATCTCGTCGGCAGATGCCAAGCCTACACGCTGGGGATTTACGGTTCTGGAACCCCAGAGTACGTTCAGTGGAAGACACTACTCCAGGGCTTGTCAGGATCTTCTCATCATGGATGACACAGAATCCAGTCGGTTCTCTAGCACTATTTCACAGATCGCCTGGCAGCAGACCGCCTGCTTTTTCACGGGGAAGATGTCCTTTGTCCTGTTCTGGGTTCTGGCCGCTCGACCAGTTCAGCACAAAGTGTGTAGTCCATCCAGCAAATCTCACATTCTCTGCACTTGTCCTTTTTTTTAAACCATAAAGTTTTTACTCAAATACATCTTTTAACATCAAATATAACTTGTTTACACAGTTATACCATTATAAAAGTCATATCCAAATAATCACCATCAGTGTAAACCAATTCCAAACTGGATATTATAGGAGAGGGAAGGGAAAGAAAGGACCACACAAAAGGAAAGAGGCAGCCAGGATTGGACGCAAGAGGTAAATTAATGGATAGTGGGGGCAGGAAGGGGGGGGTATAAGGTTTAGGAGCTTTGTTTTAAATATTTTTGTATACCAATTTAATTATGAAAAGACCAGAATCAACCAGGAAAAATATTAAAACCATCCAAGTGTTAGATATTGCCAATCCAGAAGTCTCCCAAATCTCCTACTGGCAACTGACTTGTTCTTTTTGCTTAGTCGCCTGAACCAAACAATGTTCATTTGGATAATGAGAATTTGTCCTACCAATGAGTTCCTCATGTGTGGGGGTAGAAGCTTCCCTCCAGTGCCTTGCCAAGCTCTGACGGGCCGCTATCAAAACATGGGTTATCACTGGAACTAAGTTTGGGGAAAGAAGGTACAACCCAATATTTTAGACTGCCAAGGGTCCCTCTAGAGTTTAAGGGAAACCTACCAAGGTACTGATTAAGTCTGCCACTCAATTCCAGAATTCTCCTATCTTGGGGCACCACCATAACACATGACCCAGATCCCCTTTTTTACCACATCCCTTACAGCATAATGGGGAATATGATTTGTTAAATTTGGAAATTTTGTACAGGATCAGATACCAGTTCATATGTATTTTCTTTAGTTGTTCTTGATTAATGCAGGAGGAGTGTCTTTGAGTAAATTTGGCCACAGTCCACCAGTGTTCGGGGGTGGATGAGAAAAAGAGTGCTTCCTCCCAGACATTCATATAAGGGAGTTTGACCAACTCTGCTGGCGTTTTAAAAGTCCTATAGAACAGAGACAATCTACTTTAAAGTATTTCTGCATCATGTCTGATGGGTCAGGGCTCCACCAAGCTGGAAATGTGCATGACTGGATAAAATGACAAATTTGGAGGTACTGATAAAAGCATGTTTTGGGAATCTTGTAAAGTTGGGACAAATCTGCAAAGGTGGGGAATACAGGGCCATCTAAGAGTTTGTCAAGCGTGTTTACACCTGATTTCACACACAGGTCTAAAGACAACCCAGGAATGTGTGCCTTGATTTGATTGCTTTTAGAGAAATGTATTTAAATAGGGATTTTGTCAGTGTTCTATCAAGGTTATTCAAATAGGAAATCAATGAGGACATCGTATGTAAGGGAAAATTCAGTTTCAGGGGCTTTAGTAGCTTGATCTCAAACAAAAGTCTAGTACACCTGTGGGGAGCAAACTGTCTTTCTATTTGGAGCCATCTATAATTAAAATCCCCAGCACCACCAATCCTTTGCGGCCTTGAGTATGGCTGCCTTGTGGTACAACGATAGATTTGGTACACCCATTCCACCACTAGAATATTGGAAATGTATAGCCTTGGCCGCCACTCTTGTTTTTTTGTTTTTACAAATAAACTTACCAAGTAGGGATTGTAGGAGCCCTATCCATCTAGATGGGAATTTCAGAGGGAGACATCTGAACAGGTAGGTAATCTTAGGCAGCAACATCATTTTTACAATTTGTATTCTGGCAGCCCAGAACAGTGGGACAAGGGTCTGCCTTTCCAAGTCTCCCTGAACTTCCAAAATAAGTGATTTGCAGTTCAACTTAATTAGATTTAGACATTTTGTAATTTTAATTCCCAAATATGTAAATCCCGCTTCCTCCCACTTAAAGGGAAAATGCTCTAGTATTCTATCCTTTACCAAAGGTGTAATATTTATGGGGAATATGATAGACTTTGTGGCATTTAATTTGTAATATGAGATTCTGGAGCATTCAGCCAGCGTGTCCTTGACACCCACCAGGGACCCCTCCACGCCGGTGAGAGATAATATGACATCATCTGCATGCAATGCCACCACATGGTCCGTATCTCCCACATGGACTCCATGTATGCTTGTCTTAGTTCTAAGAGCCTCTGCCAGTGACACCATTAACAAAGCAAAGATAACTGGCAAGAGAGGGCAGCCCTGCCGGGTGCCATTAGTTATCATAAACCAGTCTGAGGTGAAGCAAGACGCACTCACCACCACGTTCGGATTAGAGTATAGGACCAATATAGCCTTTTTAATATCTCCCAAATATCAAACTTATCCAGGACCTCACCCATATAACCGCAGTGCACTCTGTCAAATGCCTTCTCGGCATCAAGAGACAGCAGTACACCGGGGAGTTTATTAGTCTCTAATATCTCCAACAAATCTATTACTCTTCTAGTGCCATCCTTGCTTTGTCTCCCAGGGACAAACCCAACCTGGTCAGGTGCTATTAGAGAGGGAAAGACAGACATTATTCTGGCCGCAAAGATTTTAGAGAATATTTTTACATCACAGTTTATTAAGGAGATAGGCCTAAAATTACCAGAAGTGTTCGGGGGTTTCTCGGGTTTAGGAATGGTTGTGATTACTGGCTCAAGGTTTTCATGGCTTATTGATAAACTACATTTCCAAAAATTGAAAGTTCTAGGAGGTAAAGAGCTAAAGTTTTGACGAAACAATGATAATAGGTGTTAGAAAAACTATCTGGGCCCAGAGCAGAGGACTTTTTAGTAGAACAGATTATTTGTTCTATTTCAGTGATAGATATGGGAGTATTTAGATCACTTAGCTGAGCCACTGATACTTTGGGGAGTGAGATTTTTTCTAGGAAGTTACCAATTTCTTGTGAATTAGCCTGAACTGTATGGGGATCCTCTTTTAGGTTGTACAGTGAATAATAGAATCGCCTAAATTCTTTAGCTATGTCGATCAGATTTAGTACTTTAGTCCCATCAGGTTTATTCAAGTATGCAATCCTATTTCTTATCTCCCTTTTTTTGATTCTCCTAGCTAAAATCTTCCCTGCTCTATCTCCCATGGCATAATATTTTGTTTTGGACTTTTTAAGTGCTTTTTTGTACTGGAATAAAAGTAGAGCACGTTAATTTTTGGGACAACTGTGGGGTGGGGTTTTTCTTGTTGCTTTGTTCCAGATTGTTAATTTGAGTTAATAGGTCTGACACTGACGCCTTTCTTCTTTTCTTTTCTACTGCTGCCATCTTAATAAAAATACCTCTCATATATGCCTTGTGGGATGACCATACCACTTTGTCTGAGATGGAGTTATTATCATTTATGTCACAGAAGTCTTTTAACTTGGTCTCTATTAATTCAATGTTTTGTTATTTATTTATGTCATTTAAACGCCACCTATTAACTTTGACCAAAGAGTCCCTATAAGATATGGTGAGTGAGACAGGAGCATGGTCAGACCACAAGATCACACCTATCGTTGCCTCAAGCACACAACCTAGAGTTCTATCATCCACAAAAATATAGTCTATCCTGCTATAGGAATTAAATCTAGCGGAGAAATAGGAGTAATCTATATTCTGAAATCAGTGATTTCATCTCTCCCCTAGAGGTACGTCTGTTTGAGCAATCTAACATGGCAGACACCTGAATTCTCTTAAGTCTGATAAATGAAAACTGGTGCGTATTTGGGCCATATAGAGATACAATCATGTACCTAGTGTTGTTTAAAGAACAATCAAGGAGAATAAAACGCCCCTCCGGATCACAAGTAGTGTCATATAATTTAAAGGATAGGGAGTCTCTTATAAAAATAGCCACTCCAGTTCTTTTAGTCTTGTTGTAGCCGAGCATTGTGCTGTGCCAACAAGTGCGTTTCTTGAACACAAAGTACATCAGCAGTTTCTTTACAAATATTCTTCCAGAAGATGGATCTTTTACCTGGCGAGATCAAACCATTGGGATTTATAAATATAACCTTAATATGCATTGTTAGTACTATACACTGCTGTATGTGAAATCATTGCTCCAAAATGAGTGAAAAACATGGGGAGGACAGACAGGGGGAGGACGGACAGGGAAACAAATTTGCTTGTATAAACAAATGCAGAGTTATCAAGCCTAAATTTTTGCTTCATCATAAGAGGAAGTCCCTTTACAGTTTCAAAATGAAGCAAACAGTAAAGAAAAGGAAAAAAAAGTGAAAAAATAGTTTGATAGAGAGTTAAAAAAAGTCACTCTGGTGGGCAACTTTGCCTGGTTTCAACACCTCAATAGAGGCACCATACAAAGATTAGAAAGCAGAGAACGGCTATCCAGTAATCAATCATACTGTGAATCATTCTGGGTCCAGTTTTTTTCTTTTTCTGTGCCTGAGGAGTTCTTCAGTCATTTGGATATATAGGCTGAATCTTCCATTTTAGCAATAAATCTCCCGCCTTTTCTGGGGATGTGCAGACAAATTTGGAATTGTCCCTCAAGACTTTCAGTTTCATGGGGAACCCCCAGTGTTACTTTATTTCTTGTTTCCTGAGGGATGTAGTATACATGTACGTCCTCCTCTGAGCTAGAGTACCTGCCGACAAGTCAGGGAATACCTTCAGATGGGCCAAATTATCTGGAAGTTTCAGTCTTTTCCTGAGGCCAGTCATAAAAGTCTCCTTTATTGTATAGAAATGAATGTGGGAAATTATATCTCATGGTAAATCTGGGTTGTGACCTTTTGGTTTTAGAATCCTGTGTATTATATCCATAATTAAGTCCTTGCTGTCTGCAGAAGCAATCACTGTGTGTATGAAGCTTTGCAGGAGACTTGGCAAATCTTTGTCAGGAATAGATTCATCAATCCCTCTAATGCGAATATTATTCCTTCTGGATTTGTCCTCAAAATCCAGTGTTTTGTTGTGGATTTGGGAAACCTCCTTTTCTAAAGCCTTATTAGCATCTATTAGTTCATTATAAGATTTTGTAAGTTCTGCAAGCTTCTGCTCCAGGTGGTCTATTCTGGTTCCCAGATCCTTGAGTTCTCCCCTGATTTCTGCTTTAAACTCAGCTATCATTCTTTTAAGATCAGCTTGGAGTTCTTGCCTCAGGGATTTTAGCAAAGCTTCCATTGTTTTCTGTGTAAGGAAAATATCTGTCTGAACTTCCCCTCCCCATTCTGAGGCAGCTGTGTGTGAGCCACATTGAGAAAAGCATGGAGGGGGGCTGGGGAGTGAGAAGCTGCAGCCATGTTTGGGACTGTATTGAGTACCTGGTCTCTGGAGAAATATGCAGTCACCTTCTTTAGAGATCTCTTTCTTGCTGACTTGTCATGCACCATTGGAACCACTGTGTTCTCAGGTCACCAGGTAACTTATTGAAGGGATCCTGTCACCCCCAAAACACCTCTAAACCTATTAAAAGCTGTCCCTAGAGCATATTAACACTTTCCCTACACTCCTTTTACCTCCTAAATGCAGCAAGTGACATTGAAGAAAAACGTTTTTATAGTACCTCATTAGTGATGATAATGAGTGACTATGCTATTCATAGTCACTCATCCAGGCTGCCCCTCTTCTTCATATCACGCCTGAATAGGCGTGATCTACATGCCAGATTCAAATTGCCGCCTCCCTGCGCGTCTCCCCTCTCTCTTATAGGGTCCGGGCTGCAGTGTGGCTGGGTGACGCGATCCGCGTCATTCCCGGCGCCGGGTGACGTATTTACACCGGCGCCGCGCTGTCAGCTTCAAAATGCGCACTGCGCATGCCCATGCGCATGCGCAGTGCGCATTTTGAAGCTGTCAGCGTGGCGCCGGTGTAAATACGTCACCCGGCGCCGGGAATGACGCGGATCGCGTCACCCAGCCACACTGCAGCCCGGACCCTATGGGAGAGAGGGGAGACGCGCAGGGAGGCGGCAATTTGAATCTGGCATGTAGATCACGCCTATTCAGGCGTGATATGAAGAAGAGGGGCAGCCTGGATGAGTGACTATGAATAGCATAGTCACTCATTATCATCACTAATGAGGTACTATAAAAACGTTTTTCTTCAATGTCACTTGCTGCATTTAGGAGGTAAAAGGAGTGTAGGGAAAGTGTTAATATGCTCTAGGGACAGCTTTTAATAGGTTTAGAGGTGTTTTGGGGGTGACAGGATCCCTTTAAGGGCTTCCCAGAGTGGTTTTTCACTTTGTTGTGCAGAGTTGAAGCCGATCTCTACTGGAGCTCCTGCACGAAGCAACCTGTGTCTTTCCAAGCTCGCCCACGCCCCCTGCACTTGTCCTAATGCAGAAACACAGCCTCCTTACTTCTCTCCCCTTTACCTTTCTCAGTCTGCAGCTCTGCCCCATGGGCTTGCCAGGCCCCCTGCTTTCTCTTTTCAGGCAGGAAACTGTCGGGTCCTAGTGCTTCCCTAATGCTGTCCACACTCTTACAATGGTACTCAGAGGCGGACTGGCCCAGGTGGCAGGGGGGCAAGTGGTATAGCCCCCTCCCAGGGCCGCCCACCCTTCCGGACCTCACCTTAGGGCTGGCGGCACTGAGATGGGCTGCCGAAAACTTCCGACAGCACTACCCCCCGGTCCTCACCTAAGGGCTGGCGGAAAATATTGCCACCCAGGGTTTGCGTCGCCAGTCAGCCCCTGATGGTACTGACCAGAAGAAAGGATCTGAGGAACAAGATAGGAGGAGTTACTGACTGAAAGGATTTATGGGAAAAATACAATATAATACATAGAAACACATATTATAACAATGGCCATTAGATGGCAGCAAAGTACAACAACACTGTACACTATACTATCTCTATAGAATCAATGGATGAACATAGATTAAATATGTCTTTTTCTGAAGAGAATAGCTGGACAGCACACTCATGAATATACTGGACTACCTGACAGCATGCCAGGTAGTTCTCTAATGATAATATCCTGCTGATTAAACAATGATTTTATCAAAACTACACTGAGCAGCCCACTAAGTGATATATCTCTTGAATCAGGCCATATATTATGCTACTATTGGATTAGGTGGCAAAAACCTGGTGATAGGTTCCCTTTAAACTTACTTTCATGTTATGAGTTCAAAAAAATCTACTTACATGATCGCACTGTCCTGTCTGTTCCCGACTTTCATCCAGATGTCCCCATATCAGGCGCTCTGCACTTCTAGTGCAGCACCCGTATTTACACACCCATGTGTTGGAAATATGGAAATATGGCAGTGCTGGCGGCGCTGCCGGCAACACAAACCCACCGCACATGCCAATTGTAGCCTGGTGCACGCGCTCTCCCCCACCCACTCCCAGCACTTTGACCAGTCCCCGGTCTCCTACCCCGCCCGCTTCCAGCACTCCGCACAGTCTCCTACCCACCCGCTCCCAGCAGTCCACTTGGTCTCTTCTCTCCGTCCGGTCTTACAAGTGCCCACTCCCAGCAGGCTGCAATGATCTGTGTGACACATGTCATGTAACCTCACCGCTCACACAGGTACTTGCAACTCGCTAGGAGCGGGCAGTGGTAAGATCTGGTGGGGGGACCGATGTGTGTTTGTGTATGACTTGACCCGCCACATGTGTATATATGTGTGTATATGTGTGTATATATGTGTGTACATGTATGTGTGTATATGTGTATGTTTATGACATGACCTACCATGTCACGTGATGCGGCGGGTAATATCATACACATACAAATATATAAACACATATATACACACATTTATGTAAACACTGTGAGGCACCGCCGGCATGGTCCCCATGGCCGGGGCGCATCACATGCAGGATCAGGGTATGATTCTGTTCACACTGGCCGGTTTTATAAGTGGATGACGCTTTGAGAACCTATCCAGAAACCAAGGAGTTAAATGTGATAGTGTGTGCTGTAAAGCTGAAACATTCATTAGACTAATGAGCGGCTGTGAGTGACTAATGAGACCAATGAGGCCCTGAGGAATGTAATGTATGCTGATTGCTGACAGCCCAGGTGGGTGTGTCAGGTGGGTGTGTCCTGAGTAGTAGCAGCTCAGGTGGATGTGTCAGTGTGGGCATGGCAGGCACGATAAGAGCCTCCCAGCTGAGAGACTGGGAGATGATTATCAGATCATTATCAGCCAGAGATCAGCCTGAGAGCATTGTGATCCTGATGACCAGCAAGAGTGCAGAGCAGTCCAGAGCTCTGTGTGTATGATGGGAGCATGCTAGCTCCATGCCGGGGTCTAGGACCGAGGTTGTGGCAGCACCTGGAGGGGGAAGCCGTGGCTGACCCGGTGGACGCTGGACCGGACGTATCACCACCATGCGCCCGGGAAGGAGCCCGTGGGGATGCCTGGTGGACCTGTGACACAGGTAGCGAGACCTGGATCCGTGCCTGGTAAGACAGCAGTTACCGTGTGACGGAGTGAGCTGTGTGTAAATCATGCCAGGCGAGCGTAGCCGCTCTTAGGTCCGACTAGTTAGTCAGCGATGGACCTGTTGAACCGGAATGTATTTTATGGTTTTTTAAAAGACCCAGCAAGTGTGTGAAGCCCTTCGGGAGGCAATTGTATGAAGTGTGCCAGGCGGGCATAGACCACCCTTAGGTCCGACTGAGATAGTCGATGGATGGACCTGATGAACCGGAATGTATGTAGCTCTTCGGGAGGCGAATGTATGTAGCCCTTTGGGAGGCGAATGTATGTAGCCCTTCGGGAGGCGATTTTATGAAGTGTGCCAGGTGGGCATAGACCGCCCTTGAGTCCGACTCAGAGTAGTCAGTTAAAGGACCTGATGAACCGGAATGAATGTAGCCCTTCAGGAGGCGAATGTATGTAGCCCTTCAGGAGGCGATTTTATGAAGTGTGCCAGGCGGGCATAGACCGCCTTTGGGTCCTACTCAGAGTAGTCAGTTAAAGGACCTGATGAATCGGAATGAATGTAGCCCTTCAGGAGGCGAATGTATGTAGCCCTTCAGGAGGCGATTTTATGAAGTGTGCCTGGCGGGCATAGACCGCCTTTGGGTCTGACTCAGAGTAGTCAGTTAAAGGACCTGATGAACCGGAATGTATGTATGTACTAGAGGTCAGATGCAGGGGTTAATAGGGCTCCTATAGTAAGGTAACGGATGGTTGTCCCGGGTTCTAAGGTTTGCCAATCCCTGTTCTGAACCCAGATGTGCCACAGTCCATGGATGTCTATATGATGGGCTGTGAGCGTGTGAAAGGACGTGTGTGATCCATATTGGCTTATAGGATGGATCACATACTGTATGTAAGAACCCGGTCAGGCTGGAGTCCTGATTCCGGGGTAGTATGGAGCTGGGGAAATAAAGCCAGGCGGCTGGTTCCACCATTGGGACCCATAGGGCCCATTGATATGGTAACTGATGTATTGTTAAATGTATGTGAAATGTAGATAGGCCGGAGGCTGTAGCCACCACGGGAGCGGTTGTTAGAGCTCCAATGGGGACAGAGAGGTGGTTAAAGGTCCCGGGTAACTAAGATGTTATGTGCAATATAAGTGTTATTTAATGTTATATGTAAATGTATCGTCTATTTATGTATGGTGTTTATAATCAATGTGATATGTGTCAAACATGCTACCTGGGTTATGTTATTATATGTGAAAAATAAACGGGTAGACATTGGTTAAATTATAAACACGTGTTCTTGTCGTTATGCAAGCGGGTTCCCCGGGTGCTACCTCACAACACATACATACACATATGTATATACATATACACGTATGTACACACACAATGGGTCATGTGATGCACTGGATCACGTCATACACATACATACACACACACATATATACACAGTTACACACACACACGGTGAGTCAGATCATACACATAAATACATATACACACACATATATTCACACACATACCTACACACATATGTATACACACATATACACGTGTACACACACAAGGCGGGTTGCATCATACACATATACACATGTATACACACATACACATATATACACACATATACACATAAACACACTTATACACACACGCGGCAGGTCACGTGACGTGGCGGGTCACATCACACACATACACACTCATATATACAAGCACATATATGCCCACACATATAAACACACGCAGTGGGTCACTTGATTTGGCAGGGACATACACATATACACACATACACACACATACAGTATATATACACACACAGTGGGTCATGTGACATAGTGGGTCCACATATATACACAAACATGTATGTACACACATATATACACATATGTATACACACATACACACACACTACAGGTCACGTGACACACTGGGTTACATCATAGACATACATATACACTCATATACACACATATATACACACAGTTACACACCCACACACACATATACACACACACAGCGGCTCACATCATACACATAAATACATATATACACGCACATACATATATATGTATACACACATATATACGTGTACAAACACAAGGCGGGTCGCGTCATACACATATACACATGTATGCACATATACACATACACATATACACACACATATACACATAAACACACTTATACACACACGCGGCAGGTCACGTGACGTGGCGGGTCACATCACACACATACACACTCATGTATACAAGCACATATATTCACACACATATACACACACGCAGTGGGTCATATATACACACATACATACACACATACAGTATATATACACACACGGTGGGTCACATGACATGGCGGGTCCACATATATACACACACACATATATACACACAGATACACACATGCAGTGGGTCACGTGATGTGGCTTGGTCATACATAGGGGTTTGTTATAAGTCCCCAACAATAATGGAAGTGGAGGAGAATATCCTCATAAAGCAAATAGATGAAGCAGCGACTCAGGGAGAAGTCATTATTATGGGGGACTTCAACTACCCTGAAATACATTGGGGATCAGAAACCTGCAGTTCCAGCAAAGGTAATAAGTTTTTGAAAACTATGAGAGACAATTACCTTTCACAACTGGTTCAGGACCCAACAAGAAGGGGGGCACTGCTGGACCTAATATTAACCAACAGGCCGGACCGCATATCAAATATACAGGTTGGAGGTCACTTGGGTATTAGTGATCACAACTTAATAAGCTTTCAAGTATCCTTTAGTAAGACGTGTAGTAGAGGGGCTACAAGGACACTAAACTTCAGGAAGGCAAATTTCCAACGGTTGAGAGATGATCCTAGTGCAATAAATTGGGACGATGTCCTGAGACATAAAAGTACACAACACAAATGGGAGATGTTTATTAGCATCCTGAATAGGACCTGTGCACAATATATACCCTATGGGAATAAGCATGCTAGAAATAGGAGGAAACCACTATGGCTAAATAAAGCGGTAAGAAGTGCAATATGTGACAAAAAGAAAGCATTTAGAGAATTAAAGCAAGTAGGTAGTGATGAGGCATTAAATAAATACAGAAAATTAAATAACATTTGTAAAAAGCAAATCAAGGCAGCAAAAATTGAGACAGAGAGACTCATTGCCAGAGAAAGTAAAAAGAATCCCAAAATATTTTTTAACTACATAAATAGTAAGAAACTAAAAAATGATGGTGTTGGCCCCTTTAAAAATAGTCTGGGTGAAATGGTGGATGAGGATGAGGAAAAAGCCAATATGCTAAATGACTTTTTTTCATCAGTATTTACACAAGAAAATCCCATGACAGACAATATGATCAGTGATAACAAAAATTCTCAATTAAATGTCACCTGCTTAACCCAAGAGGAAGTACGGCATCGTCTAAAAATCACTAAAATTGACAAATCCCCGGGCCCGGATGGGATACACCCCAGAGTGCTGCAGGAATTAAGTACTGTCATAGATAGACCATTATTTTTAATATTTAAAGATTCCATAATAACAGGGTCTGTACCACAGGACTGGCGTATAGCAAATGTGGTGCCAATATTCAAAAAGGGGACAAAAACTGAACTTGGAAATTATAGGCCAGTAAGCTTAACCTCTACTGTGGGTAAAATCCTAGAGGGTTTTCTAAGAGATGCTATACTGGAGTATCTGAAGAAAAATAACCTCATGACCCATTATCAACATGGTTTTACGAGGGACCGTTCCTGTCAAACTAATCTAATAAGCTTCTATGAAGAAGTACATTCTGGACTGGACCAAGGAAATGCAGTGGATGTGGTGTATATGGACTTTTGAAAAGCTTTTGATACGGTGCCACACAAAAGGTTGATACATAAAATGAGGGCAATGGGGATAGGGGAAAATATGTGTAAGTGGGTTAAGAACTGGCTTAGTGATAGGAAACAAAGTGTGGTTATTAATGGAACACACTCAGAATGGGTCACAGTTAACAGTGGGGTACCACAGGGGTCAGTGTTGGGCCCGCTTCTATTTAATATATTTATTAATGACCTTGTAGGGGGCATACAGAGTAGAATCTCAATATTTGCAGATGACACTAAACTCTGCAGGGTAATCAATACAGAGGAGGACAATTTTATATTACAGGAGGATTTATGTAAACTAGAAGCTTGGACTGCTAAATGGCAAATGCGCTTTAATGGGGATAAATGTAAAGTCATGCACTTGGGCAGAGGAAACAAAAGGTATAATTATGTGCTTAATTGTAAAACAATGGGCAAAACTGTCACTGAAAAAGACCTGGGTGTATGGGTAGATGACAAACTCACATTTAGTGGCCAGTGTCAGGCAGCTGCTGCAAAGGCAAATAAAATAATGGGATGCATTAAAAGAGGCATAGATGCTCATGAGGAGAACATAATTTTACCTCTATACAAGTCACTAGTGCGACCACACTTAGAATACTGTGTACAATTCTGGTCTCCGGTGTATAAGAAAGACATAGCTGAACTAGAGCGGGTCCAGAGAAGAGCGACAAAAGTCATTAGAGGACTAAGGGGTCTGCAATACCAAGACAGGTTATTAAACTTGGGGTTATTTAGCTTGGAAAAACGAAGGCTTAGGGGTGATCTTATAATAATGTATAAATATATGAGGGGACAGTACAGCGACCTTTCTAATGATCTCTTTACTCTTAGGCCTAAGACTGGGACAAGGGGGCATCCTCTACGTCTGGAGGAAAGAGGGTTTAATCATAATCACAGACACAGATTCTTTACTGTAAGAGCAGTGAGACTATGGAACTCTCTGCCACATGCTGTTGTAATGAGTGAGTCACTACTAACATTTAAGAAGGGCCTGGATGCCTTTCTTGAAAACTATAATATTACTAGTTATACATACTAGATTCTTTGATAGGGCGTTGATCCAGGGAATTAGTCTGATTGCCATATCTGGAGTCAGGAAAGAATTTTTTCCCCAATGTGGAGCTTGGTGTTGCCACATGGTTTTTTTTGCCTTCCTCTGGATCAACATGTTAGGCTATGGGTTGAACTAGATGGACTTAAAGTCTTCCTTCAACCTTAAAAACTATGTTACTATGTTACACATACACACATACACATAAGCACATACACACACATGCACACTTACACACATGGCTGCCATCTTTGGACACTTGGGTATACAAAAATGGTGGCGGCATGACGCATCACACTGCTCCACTGCAAGATTACAGTAATTACAGGATTATGTTGAAGGGGAACTTGATGGGAACTAATAAAGTGGATAACAAGGTTTTTCTATCTATTTTGTAAGTAATAAAGGATTTCTCTCTTTGGTGTGTTTTTTTTTTCTCTTTACTGAAAGTATTGCTAATGGCCAGCTGTCCTACTGATGGCTGACATTAGCAATAGGGTTTCATGTCAGCTGCTGGTTTACCTGCACTGTCAATAACAAATACAGCAAAGCCCTATACATTTTTTTAAAGGAAATTGAACACTTTATTAATAAAAATAGAAACCTGTTTCTGTGTTTAAGTAAAAATACATTAATTTACATAAATTACACACAAGGAGTAAAGCTCCCTATGGGAAAGAAAGCTCAATAGAGAGAGCACGAGGGGAGAAGACAGCACAGGGTGGAGAGAGACAGCATTCAGGGGGGGAGAGCACACATAGACAACTCAAAGGAGAGACCACATGATGGGAGAGTGCACAGAGGGAAGACAGCTAAAAGGAGAGAGCACATGAGGGGAGAGAGAGATTGGAAAGGCGGAGCGCATGAAGGGGAGAGAGACAGGGCACCAGGGGGAGAGATGGCCACCACCCACCTTGATGTCACCATCCTCCTGATGCGATAGTATCGGGCCTCCATCTAGTCTTCTATAAAATTCTTGTCAAATTTTTGGAAATTGTTCTCTTGGTCATTGAGAAATTAATTCAATTATTGCTTTTCGAAGGGGTGTGTTCATTTCTTCCAAGCACTGTATGTCTTTTTAGGGCATCATAAGAGGTAAAGTCAGTCTGTCTGATTACTTCCTATCACACCAAAAGATTGATAAATATTTCAAAATGGTCATGGATCACATATATATATTATTTTTTGCTAAGCCTTGTGAAATAACAATCGAGCAACAACCCAACATCTCCAAACCTTACAAAGAAATAAAGCACTACTGCTTACCTGACTACTTTAGATGTTTTAATGCATTCTCGATTGGACCTGTTCATATACTAGTAGTAAATAATGCATGCTCACATTTGTAGAGGCTATCTCACTGTGGTGTCACATATGAGATTAATCCTAGTTTACTTTATAATCCATCAGGACTTTGAGGCTCAATATGCGGTTGTGTCCAGGCTGTTTTATAGATGTATTTCTAAAGACGCATGATGTTTCTATCCAGATATTGAATTCATTCTATTGATTTCTTGCCTTGACCTATCTTCCATATTTTTAGCGTTTTCTAATCAACATGTTATTTTTACATCAGAGCTCGGGTTTGAGAAGAGAATTGAAGGAACACCAACAAGAAATGTAGATTGCAGATGCCAATTAGGAAAACATTGCTCCAGTGAAGCTTGTGAGACCTGTGTGTTGAACAAAGTGTGTGGCCCTGGAGAAGGTGTTATACACAGGGGTAAGAGGAAAGATGTGGTGAACTGTACTGGATACCAGAGGCATCTTAAAAGAAACGTGTAATATATCTACTATATAATTGCCTAATTGTATCTGTCTGAGGCCAAATTCGCGCACCAGCGCTCATTGGTTGCTGCCAGCGTGGCTCTCCTCACAGCCCCCCCCTCCTCCTGGCGCCCGCTCCAGCTGCCCTTCCTGTGGTCCCCACGGCCCCCCGCTCCTCCGACCCTCCGCTCCTCCGGGCCCCCGCTCCCTACAGCCCCCTGCT
The DNA here is from genome assembly GCA_033576535.1 of Allobates femoralis. Classification (NCBI taxonomy): domain Eukaryota; kingdom Metazoa; phylum Chordata; class Amphibia; order Anura; family Aromobatidae; genus Allobates; species Allobates femoralis. The sequence continues at coordinate 303,766,306 of JARQOC010000006.1, read as the reverse complement.
CCTCGCGGTCCCCGCTCCTCCACAGTAAAAATAAAAAAATCCTCAGTGAGGATAATCACCCGTCCGCCGGCTCGTTCCACCTCCAATGCGTCTTCTAGCTCCAACAGGGCTTGAGGACCTGTCGTTGCCTGGAAAATTGATCAGCTGACCGGTCACATGACCGCTAACTGCGGTCATATGACCGATCAGCTAATCTGTTTCCCAGGCAATGACAGGTCCTGCCCTGGGAGCTACAAGATGCATCGGAGGTGGAGTGAGCCGGCGGACGGGTGAGTATCCTCACTACGGGGGGCCAGGAGGGGCGATGGAGGGGCCATGGTGGGGCCAGGAGGAGCGATGGAGGGGCCAGGAGGAGTGATGGAGGGGCCAGGAGGAGCAATGGAGGGGACAGGAGGAGCGATGGAGGGGACAGGAGGAGTGATGGAGGGGACAGGAAGAACGATGGCGGGGACAGGAGGGGAGATGGAGGAGAGGTGACATGAGGAGCGGTGACAGGAAGAGAGATGTAGGAGCGGGGACAGGAGGAGAAACAGAGGAGTGGGGACAGGAAGAGTGGTGACAGAAAGAGTGGTGACAGGAAGAGAGATGGAGGAGCGGGGACAGGAGAAGCAGTGACAGGAGGAGAAACAGAGGTGTGGAGACAGGAGGAGCGGTGACAGGAGGAGAGACGGAAGAGTGGGGACACGAGGAGTGATGACAGGAGGAGACACGGATGAGTAGTGACAGGAGAAGAAATGGAAGAGCAGGGACACGAGCGGTGACAGGAGGAGAGATGGAGGAGTGGTGGCAGGAGAAGCGGTGACAGGAGAAGCGGTGACAGGAGGTGCAGGGACATTAGGAGCAGGGACAGAAGGAGACACGAGGAGCGGTGACAGGAGGAGAGACGGAGGACCAGAGACAGGAGGAGAGACAGACGAGCGGTGACAGGAGGAGAGACCGAGGAGCGGGGACCGGAGGAGAGACCGAGGGGCCAGGAAGAGCGATGAAGGGGACAGGAGGAGCAATGGAGCGAACAGGAAGAGCGGGGAGACAGGAGGAGCAGGGACAGGAGGAGAGACGGAAGAGCGGTGACAGGAGGAGAGACAGAGGAGAGGTGACATGAGGAGCGATGACAGGAAGAGAGATGGAGGAGGAGGAGTGGGGACAGGAGAAGCGGTTACTGAAGAAGCGGTGACAGGAAGAGTGGTGACAGGAAAAGCGGTGGCAGGAGGAGAGATGGAAGAGCAGGGACAGGAGGAGCGATGACAGGAGGAGAAACAGAGGAGTGGGGGAAGGAGGAACGTTGACAGGAGGAGACACGGAGGAGCGGTGACAGGAGGAGCGGTGACAGGAGGAGCGGTGACTGGAGGAGCGATGACAGGAGAAGCGGTGACAGGAGAAGCAAGGACAGGAGGAGACACAGAGGAATGGTGACAGGAGGAGAGATGGAGGAGCGGTGACAGGAGGAGAGACTGAGGATCGGGGACAGGAGGAGCGGTGTAGTTGAGCAGTAACAGGAGGAGTGGGGACAGGAGGAGAGACAGAGGAGCGGTCACAGGAGGAGCGGTGTAGTTGACTCACGTTGACTGACACGTTTTGTCAGTCACAGTATGTCAACTACATACATATTCTAGAATACCCGATGCGTTAGAATCGGGCCACCATCTAGTATATTTATATAGCGCTATTAATTCCATAGCATTTTACATACATCATTAATGCTGTCCCCACTGAGGCTCACAATCTAAACATCCTATCAGTAAGTCTTTACAATGTAGCAGGAAACCAGAGTACCCGGAGGAAACCCACACAAACACTCAGCACTGCAAGGCCACCGTGCTAACCACTGAGCCATTGTGCCGCCCATGTGCAATGTAATATGACCTTGCCTTCCAGTGGCTGCATTTGGGCCACTATAAAAAAATTAGCACCGACTTAAAAACTCAGATCACAAAGAACTCCTTTAACTCTGGATTCTAAACTATGACATGGTTCATTTGAACCAACACTGCAATGCACTCCATAGTGCAGGTTGCCTGAAATAATAAACACTTCAGTACTGATCAATACCAGGTCTGCTCATCCAGTGATATTGTGCACAATATAGTTGTTAAAGGGGATCTTTTATCAAATGCTTAACATTGAACTGGTAAATTATGTAATAGTAGTTGCAGAGTAGACTAAAAAAGAAGAAAAAATGCAGCGATATTAGCAAAGTATTTGGTAGCTTATCAGTTAGTTTTAGTTAAATCCAAGTGGGTGTTATCAAACAGTTGTCACTGGGGTGTGTACTGCTCCCTGTATGATGTTGATTGAACATAAGTCGGCAGCAACACTCAAAGAAGAATATGTCCCCCACACCATACCTTAGAGCAGATTATTCAATGTGAGACATATAAAGACAGAAAGCCTGATCTCTCTGCAGAGCGAAAAAGAAGTCTGATTACTGATGTGGAGCCTACTGGGACGGTGTACTCGGTACTGGAGCGGGGTATACGCTGGGGATGTCACGGCAGTCCTTGGTCCGGACCGTGTTGCGAGCCCACAAGTAATGGGGGGATATTTACAGGGGAGTTTGTCGTGACGCTACCCACGGGTTGTGGTCAGGGTGACCACCGCTGCTGCAGAACCTCCGGGATGATGTTTCGCAGCCAGTAATGTAACGGCTCTCCGCGGGTAGAGTTTGATTCCCCAGGGCAGTGATAGTAATAGTCTATGATTGATGCTATCGATGTTGCAAGATAGTAGGGGATGATAGCTGCTTGTGAGGGAACGTAGGGGCTGAGCACAAGGATCACACAGACTCACGGTTTTGTAGTTTTCCAAGTCTTTACTGCAGATGTTAGCAGAGTACTGTCCACGGAGTCTGTACCAGGGCCGGGTTGCTCCCACCCTGACCGGGTACTCAGCTTTCCACTCCTGCGCTTTAGCTAAGCTGTTGGCCCTGTCTCTCCTCACAGGTACCCACTTGCTAGGCAACTTGAGTCTTTCCATGTGCTTCTGACCCCGCCGTGTTGCTTCGCTGAGGTACAGTGTAGATCTATAACCTCCACTATTCCGGTGTTTACTGTGCTACTTGTTTCAGTCACAGTTTCGGATCTGGTATCCGTCTCTGTGCGCTCCTCCGGGTCGAGTTATGAGGTAACTCAATCTTCCAGATGTGTTCCTCTGTTTCTTGTAACTCCTCTCCTCAGACCCTGGCTAGGCCTGGAATTGAGTAGCAGACTGTGGAGAAGCCTAATGCAGCCCCTTTACACCACAGTCTCTCTTCCTCAGTTTTCCTAGGAACTGAACTAACTACTTTCTCTTTACACCAGAATATATAGGGGAGCTGCTTTAGCTCCCCCTTCTGGCCTAGAGGTGCTAGTACAGTGTCAGGTGTTGTGTGGGGAATTAACCCTGGTTGATGTTACTGTGGCACATTAACCCCTGGGGTGCCACACTGACACCTTTGAGTACTCATCTCCTGGTAGACTATGTGTGGGGAAAGAGCAATACTATCGAGTTTAGTTGTGTCACATTACAAACCCTTCTACCAGCTCTCCTCCTCTCCTAGCATTGTCACCTCTGCTGTACTGACCCTTCCCCACACTGCCTTTCTGCCTTTTGTATTTAGTTTAACTCATCTCAAAGCAGAGACATCACAAGTTGAGCACAACATATATAAATGTGATGACCGACACCTTTGAGCAGGCTTGTTCGGGAGAAACGTCTTTCAGCTGTGCTCACAGCAACATGTAATCACTCTGCAGTGATATCAGGCTGTCTAGCATTACGTCTCATATTGGAGTAGAATGTTCTAAGCTATGGTGCGGGCATGTTCTTCTTTTTCCTGAGTGTTGTCTACTTATTATTGGCTAGCATTACACAGGAAAAAGTACATGTCCCCAGTGGAAACTATAAAAGTACCATCACACACGGCAATATTGCTAGGCAGTTTCACTGGCAATTTGCTGGTTGCAGTGAAATCATGGACACATTGTTCTATCTTGTTGCCGTGTACAAATGTAACAATGTGTCCATGATTTCACTGCAACCAGCAAATTGCCAGTGAAATTGCCTAGCAATATTGCCGCGTGTGACGGTACCTTAAAGGCTGTCACCACTGCCCTGGGGAATGCTGTGTTCATGTACATATCTACTATATAATTGCCAGCCAGATATCATTGAAAAATGTACTAATGTAACACACCATGCTAGCATAACCGTTGACATACTGCAATTCATGTCACAACTATGGGATGACCACACACAGACATTAGAATTGAGCATGAGTAATGTTGGGCCTACAGGTTTACAAGGCTCTTGTATGTTTGTTGAGGTGACTGCTTTACCAGAGTACTGCAAATTTTTTTGGTGAAGTCACATATTGTAAAGACATTTCACAGCAGAGTACCATAAAATTATGTTGAATTTGGTCATCTTGTGCTACATTAATATTTTGAGCTAAGGATTAATATATATGTAAATGCAGTCTGATTGTTTATGGACAGCATGGAATAACAGAAATGTATAATAATAGTTTTTATTTATTGCATGTATTACACTACATTTAAGTTATTTTAATACACTTATGTTCCTTTTTATTTTTCAGCCACCACATTTTTGGACACCCAATGCTCACTATGCACAGAAGGCACGTATTCCAGTACAGAATCGGCAATGGAACCATGTAGAAACTGGAGCAAGTAAGAAAACACTTAAAGCGTAACCACGGTTCAAATTTTGATTTAATAATAGCGTAGGGCAAGTGATTATGATAAACTTTCAAGTATACTTTATTAATTAAATCTGTGAAATCTAGTTGAAAACCATTCATAAACCTTATACAAGGTGTCCCCACTACACTGTGTGTGAAGCAGACATATGTTAATTCTCAATTAGATCCGTCTTCACGCTGAATATGGGGCATCTAACCATATGGGGTAAAGGAGGCATGGCCTACACTACTGACTGAAGCACATGAGGAGTCAATGTATCAGATTAGCTCAGCATACAGCATAGTTGCTAAGCAATGTTAGGATGAGTGTAAATGCCTCTTTCCTTGGCACAAGCTTCTGCTCTGTCATCTTACTCCACACAGCTCAGTCATGATGTCTGTTAACCCCCTCTCTGCTGTCACACTGCTCCCTATCAGCCTGCTCTCAGAAGCTGTGGATATTACACCCACATTGGTGGCAGATGCTGGCCACGCCCACACAGCCATAAAATGAAGTATTTAAAAGAGCACAGAAAAATGTGAGAAAATGTCACATGGCACAAAAAAGCATTATCTTAGCTGCTATGTGATCCATCATTTTATTTCTTCACTGAAATGACATTTTCACGTTAAGCACTATGGTTCAACACAGTTTTATGTGGTATTAAGTTCAATAGATAAATGTAACTTTGCTGCCAGGGTGCCAGATTACCAATATTTAATTAATTTCAACAGTATTATTGAGTTTATCTGAATATTCCAAGCTCAGCTTCTAAGATCTCCATTTACAGGAAAGTTAGCAAGTGTTAGATCTTGCATCTTAGTATCTAACATCTGTAATAAATCTTTATTAATTTTTCAATGCCACTAAATAAATTTCAAAAACAGTCCAGGGTATTTATTTCCAGCTATGAATTCATTAAACAGCTTAGTGCATTAATACATGAAAACAGGAAGTGAAACATAAACTAAATAGCTAAAATTGTTTTAGCATTTTGTGTTTATGAGCAAATCTGTGGGGTATTATGGATTCAAAATCCATTCTTATTAACACCCCATTATTATGTAAAAATAGTAAATATTTAGAATAATAAAAATAAAAGATCTGCCAACAGTAGCTTGTTACTGATCTCTATGCTGCATAGAGTAAAAACAAATGAGTAAATTAAAGGGAAACTGTCATCTACAACTGTACTCAGTAGGAATCATACACTGGTTATGTGATTGCAGCCTGGTATGTGTTAAGGCCCCGTTACTTGTAGCAACGCACCAACAATCCCGACAATGATCCGACCTGGCTGGGATTGCTGGTGCATCGCTATGTGGTCGCTGGTGAGATGCCATTGGGATCTGTAAAGGTACTTTTCTGGTCATCATAATGGGAGACCCAGACAATGGGGTTTAGGGCACTGCCCTCCGGAGGTCACACTAGGTACTACAAGTTTGTAGACACCGCCTCCTCCGCTTATAAACCCCTACCGCAGGGAACATCCTCAGTTTTAAACTTAGTGTGCTCGGAGGATCACGCTTTGCTTGCACTTCACTGCATTCTCACTACTTACGTGATGGCGTCTGAAGACAAGGTAATACGGTCCTATCGGGACCGGTGACAGCCTCCCCGCTCACCCTTAGTGGCACACGCTGGTGGAGGTACCGGAGGGCCTAGAGCCTGGACACTTCGTGTTCTCCCGGTACGCTGTTACGCTCCTCTCCATCCCTCTCTGGGGGGCTCTGGAGAGTGGGAGATGGGAGCCTTGCACAGCTCCGCTCCGTCCGAGGCCTCCCTAAATGGTGCTTACAGACCGGACTGGAGCCAGCCCAGTCCGAGGCCTCCCTAAATGGTGCTTACACTCCGGACTGGTGCTGAGCGGCCCAGTCTGAGGCCTCCCTAAATGGTGCTTACAGACCAGACTGGTGCTGCACCCCCGTCCGAGGCCTCCCTAAATGGTGCTTACAGACCGGACCGGCACTGAGGCACTCTGTGTCTCCTGCGTGCCTGGGGGTAGTGTCTGGCACTATATGTGTTTCAGGACACTCAGACCGCGCGTTACCCTCGGGTCCGCGGTTCTGCGGGTGTACCCTGTGCTGGGGCCACCCTGGCTGACCGCCCTGTGTGTCACAGGGGCTGAGGCCGTAGGCTGCGGATGTTTGTTCCCTCATGCTGTGGATGGTGTACATGCAGTCTGTGTATAATGTTTTTACACTCTTTCCCGCGCTGCGGGCTCCGGCTCCCTCATGTTGTGGATGCTTGGAGGATGGGAAGCAGCCCGTGCGGTGACGTCATCGCTGGGCGTGTGTGTGTGTTTCCCGCGTCTCTTCGGCGCCGCCCACAGTTTCACTGTCGGCGGCCATCTTTACCCTCACTTCCCGGTTGGGATTCTTATGCAGCGTGCGTCTGCACTCCAGAGGGGAGACCGGAAACCGTCGCGGAGGTCACACACACACCGCTTCCTCATACCGCTTTACTGCGGTCGGTAAGCCACCGGGATTCCCGGTTTTGTTGTCGGCAATTTGGCTTATTTTCCCCTACTGTGGCGATGTCCTCAGCCGGGAAGCGTGCTGCTAAGGCGGCAGTAACCACCATTACCTGTGCCACATGCAATGGTACACTGGTGGAGGGGTCCTGCAATAACTGCGGACGCCCAGAGGCCCGGGCTGGCACTGCTGAGTCAGCAGCTCCGGTGCTATACCCTGAGGTTCAGGTGATCTCAGGGCCATGGGAGACTCAGAATAAGATCAATGAATCTCTGCTGTCTCAGCTGTCCTCCATGTCGCAATCCCTGGAGGCACTTAATAGGAGACTGGATAGCCCAGCTACTCCATCCAGTTACCCCCGGGTGTCCCCCTCTTCTGCTGCGAGACCCCTTAAGCGGGCTCGTCGTGAGGATTCACCCGAGCTCCATACTCTCTCTGAGGAGGAGCGTTCCTCTGATGGTGAGGAAGATGATGGGGGTTCAAATTTCGGGTCTGTGTCAGTATCTGAACCACCAGACGGGGTGGAGGATCTGGTGTCCTCTATCAACGAGACTTTACGTCTCGTGACACCCCCTGAGGAGGTGACGGTGCACCCGAAGGAGGTCTATCAATGGCTGCGGCCGGAGGCTAGACCAAGTGGCTCCTTCATGGACCACACTAATTTTGGAAGGGTGGTTAGAGCTCCCAGGTTACATCCTGGGCGGCGTTATGTCCGTAAAATCAAGGACAATCGCTTCCCCTTCCCCAGGAGGTGCTACAGGAGTGGTCGCAGTCCCCGAAGGTGGACGCTTCCATGACCAGGATTGCTGCACGCTCCCTTTTCTCTGCCTCTGATAGCTCCTCACTGAAGGATGCTACTGATAGACAGGTCGAGCAGCTCGCCAAGTCTTCCTATGAGGCTGTGGGGTCTTCATTTGCCCCTAATTTTGCCACAGTCTGGACCTTACAAGCGATTACTACCTGCTTGGATGGTATCTCTGACATGGCAAGATCCAGTCCAGAGGTCCTAGCACTTACCGAAAGGGCAAGGGCCTATGCGGACTACGCCAGGACGGCGACTCTGGAAACTGCCACTCGCTCAGCTGTGGCTTCGGCCAATGCTATAGCGATCCGCAGGTTGTTGTGGCTGCGTCTTTGGGACTCAGATGCCACATCCAAGAAGATTTTGCAGAATCTTCCGTTTGCTGGTGACAGGCTTTTTGGCACCGAACTGGACAAGCTAATTAAGGATTCTGCTGAGTCTAAGATACCGCAGAATAAGCCTAAGCCACGGTATACCGTTAAAAGGAACCCAAAACAGTGGTCCTTTCGTTCCAGCTCGCAGTCATCAGCTCCGTCCGCTCGCACGGACCGAGGGGGAAAGCCCGCTTCCCAGTGGCGCTCTAAGAGTCGTCCAAAGAAGCCGGCGGGAGCGGCAGCTGCCACCCCCAAACCCGCCTCTACATGACTCGCTCTTTCATCCTGCCTCCCCACAGGTGGGGGGCCGCTTGTCTCGCTTTCAGGACAAGTGGCTGCTTCACGTTCAAGATCAGTGGGTTCGAGACGTGATCTCGCGAGGGTACAGGATAGAGCTGACGTCAAAACCGATATCCCGATTCCATCGGTCGGTCCCGTCACCAGAAAAAGCTCAGGCTTTTTACCAGGTGTTGGAGGGTCTCCGCAGAGACGGAGTGGTAATCCCGGTGCCTTCCGGAGAGAGGTTCAGGGGTTTTTACTCCAACCTCTTTATCGTCCCAAAGAAGGACGGATCCTTCCGCCCAGTACTGGACCTGAAGTTGTTCAACCGTCACGTGTTGGTTCGGAAGTTCCGTATGGAATCACTGCGCTCCGTGATCGCAGCTGTGTCACAGGGGGACTTCCTAGCGTCCATAGATATCAGAGACGCTTACCTTCACGTACCCATTGCACCGGCTCATCAGCGCTGGTTACGATTCGCAGTGGGGGAAGAACACTTCCAATTTGTGGCACTGCCATTCGGGCTAGCCTCGGCACCGCGGGTGTTCACAAAAGTGATGGCTTCCATGATGGCTCTCCTGCACATGCAGGGACATGCCGTCATTCCCTATTTAGACGACCTGCTGGTCAGGGCGCCATCAGAACACCTCTGTCAAGAGAGCCTGGATGTGACCATGCGGTCTCTGGAACAGTTCGGTTGGCTCCTCAATATTCAGAAGTCAACGCTAGTTCCGACCCAGTCTTTGACATATCTGGGCATGGACTTCAACAATGCCTCAGTCCTGGTGTCTCTGCCACGAGTCAAACAGATGGCGATCCAATCAGGAGTACAAGCAGTCCTCCTGTCACCACACTCATCCCTACGGGTATTGATGAGACTGGTGGGACGCATGGTAGCGGCGATAGAGGCGGTGCCGTTCGCACAGTTTCGCCTCCGTCCTCTCCAGCTGGAGATTCTTCACAGATGGGACAAGAGGACGATTTCGCTGAATCGGCTGGTGACACTGTCACAACCGACCAGGGACTCCCTACAGTGGTGGCTCCAGCCACGTCACCTGTCACGAGGCCGGTCCTTCCTAAAACCGTCATGGTTAGTGGTGACCACGGACGCCAGTCTGAAGGGCTGGGGTGCGGTGTTCTTACACCACAGGGCTCAGGGCCTCTGGACTCAGTCGGAGTCGGCATTGCAGATCAACGTGCTGGAGATCAAGGCGGTCTATCTGGCGCTCCTGGCGTTTCAGAAATTCCTGTCAGGACACCCCATTCGGGTGCAGTCCGACAATGCGACGGCCGTCGCCTACATAAATCATCAGGGAGGGACCAGAAGTGCTCAGGCCCTCGCCGAAGTCCACCGCATTCTAGCCTGGGTGGAGGAAAACGGCTGCCTGATCTCCGCAGTTCACATCCCAGGGGTCGAGAACTGGGAGGCCGACTACCTGACCCGACAGGAGTGGTCTCTTCATCCAGACGTCTTCCGGGACATCTGCGGCAGATGGGGCACTCCGGACGTGGATCTGATGGCCTCACGGCTGAATCATCAGGTGCCCCAATACATGGCAAGATCGTGGGATCCTCAGTCTCTGGGGGCGGATGCCCTGATCATGAGTTGGTCCAGCTTCCAGCGGCCATATGTGTTCCCGCCTCTGGCTCTGATTCCCAGGGTCCTGTGGAAAATCAGGATGGAATGCAGAGTAGCCATTCTAGTGGCTCCAGATTGTCCCAGGAGGTCCTGGTACCCGGACCTGTGGCAACTGTCAGGCGGACACCGGTGGGCTCTTCCAGAACGCGCAGATCTACTCGCGCAAGGCCCATTCTTCCACCTCAATTCCAGGGCCCTCAGATTGACTGCATGGCTCTTGAGGCCTGGCTGCTGACGTCCAGAGGATTCTCTCCTACAGTGGTTACCACTATGAATAGGGCTAGGAAACCTGTCTCCAGGAAGATATACCACAGAACGTGGAAAATCTTTTTCTCCTGGTGTGCCTCTGGTGGACGTTCATCGTGGCCATTGTCCATCCCGACATTGTTGGCTTTCCTACAGTCGGGGTTGGAGTTGGGATTATCCCTTGGCTCTCTGAAAGGTCAAGTATCAGCACTTTCAGTGCTGTTTGACAGGCGCTTGGCGCTCCTGCCGAAGGTCCGCTAATTTCTGCAGGGGGTAGCCCGGGTGGTTCCGCCTTACAGGCGACCTCTGGACCCTTGGGACCTCAACATGGTCCTGGCGGCTCTGCAGAAACCGCCGTTTGAGCCACTGAGAGACATCTCTCTCTCTCGTCTGTCCCAGAAAGTGGTCTTTCTGGTGGCAATTACGTCCCTGAGAAGGGTCTCAGAATTGGCTGCACTTTCGTGCAAGTCACCCTTTCTGGTGGTTCACCAAGACAAGGTGGTGTTGCGCCCACGGCCAGAATTCTTGCCGAAGGTGGTTTCAACGTTTCACCTAAACCAGGAGATTGTTCTCCCATCATTTTGCCCCGCTCCCGTTCATCAGGTTGAGCGCGACCTCCATACTCTGGATCTCGTGAGGGCTGTACGCATTTATGTGTCCAGGACCGCCTCCTTTAGGAGTTCGGATTCCTTATTTGTCCTCACGATGGGTCGCTGTAAGGGGTCCGCGGCTTTGAAGTCGACCTTGGCCAGATGGATCAAGGCTCCCATTCAGGAGGCTTACCGGTCTTCTGGTTTGCCTCTCCCGGTGGGTTTGAAGGCACACTCTACTAGAGCTGTAGGTGCCTCCTGGGCCTTGCGACATAGAGCGTCTGCTCTACAGGTGTGTCAGGCGGCCACTTGGTCCAGCCTGCACACTTTTTCTAAGCACTATATGGTGCATGCCCATGCCTCTGCGGATGCGAGTTTGGGCAGGCGGGTTCTCCAGGCGGCGGTTGCCCACCTTTAAAGGGAACCATGTGTTTTCCGTCTTGTTGAGGAACTCTTCCCGCCCTGGGGTATTGCTTTAGGACATCCCCATTGTCTGGGTCTCCCATTATGATGACCAGAAAAAAGAGAATTTTGTTTACGTACCGTAAATTCTTTTTTCTTTAATCATCAATGGGAGACCCAGCACCCACCCAGTTGTTCCTTTGCATGTTTTGCATTTGCTCTGTTCTCTGTTGAGACAGTGTTTGCCGGGTTGTTGAACCGTTTTGTGTACGGCATTCTTCCCGATGTTTCGGGTGTGGTTTATTTCCTCCTCGCAGCTTGTAGACCAAACTGAGGATGTTCCCTGCGGTAGGGGTTTATAAGCGGAGGAGGCGGTGTCTACAAACTTGTAGTACCTAGTGTGACCTCCGGAGGGCAGTGCCCTAAACCCCATTGTCTGGGTCTCCCATTGATGATTAAAGAAAAAAGAATTTACGGTACGTAAACAAAATTCTCTTTTTTACACGCTGTCACTGTGCCTAGCAACAGGTATCCACCGCACGTGCACGCGCACGTTTTGAACGGTGGATACCAATCGCTAATGCCGCATATGCACGCCGCCATTGCGTTGTCAACTGAAGGTATCTCTGTTCCCCGGGAGTTCCGACAGATCCTGCGGCTTACTTCCTGTTGAATACCTTCCCCCACTTTACACACCGCAACCACAAAGGAATATGGGCGTACATCTTTCGCGCCGCAAGTACATAGGCGTGACAGAGTTGTGCATTCCGTGAAGCAAAAACGTTGATTGGAGAACGCAATGGCGTCATGATTGGCCAGCCTGCGCAGGAAGGCTGGCTTATACATGACGCCATTGCAATTGTGTAGTGTGAATGGTCAGCTCTTTAAATATGGAGGCCTGTGAAGGGACAGCCAATGGTTGCACAGTAGCCCCCACCAATGATCGCTGATGGGGCGAGGTATCCATGATGCTGTGGCACGCCCCTGGGAGTTCACTACGCGATGCAACATCCATGCCTGTGCCCCGTTTAGACGCCACTACTATGGCAATTGTGCCTTTGTGTTGGCTTCGGTTTTTGAGCACGGCTCAGCAGCAGTTATCTGAGTCAACTGCAGGACACTGGGAGGAATTGCCCTATTTACACGCCGCCATTTCGTAGCAATTTCATGGCAACAGGCACAATTATCCCCAATGCCCAGCAGTTGCTACCTTCCAGTGGTGCCGTGTAAAGGGACCCTAAGGTTCTCGGTCGCAGAATGGGGATCGCTGGTCGTTTCCCGTCACACACAGCGATCCAGCATGCCCAGCAGGAGATCGCCGATCAAAAAATGGTCCAGGCCATTCATTAACGATCAGCGATCTCCCAGCTGGGGGCCAATCGCAGCTAAGTGTCACACGCAGCGATATCGCTGGTGAGGTCGCGGCAACATCACAAAACCTGTGACGTTACAGCAATTTTGTTAGCTACGGCAATTCAGAGTAAACATATTCTGGAAAGTCGCTAATGATCATGAGTTCAAGTCAGGTGCCTGGCCAGCTTTACTCTGCCCAAGTCTCCATGTACACACAGAGAAACCTATCAAACAACTGGAGTGGGGAGAAGCGGCTGGGAACCTGACTCAAACTGGTCAGCCTAGGCACATATTCCGCCATCAGCTCAAGAGTTCAGCATAAAACATACCTGGCTGAAATCAAGCAGCAAGTGCCTGATTCATGCTGCCTGTGGTATAGGCAACATGAATCTAATTATGTGCTTCCTTTAAAGCACTACTCATTCGGTTTTTTTATTGCACCGCTGTAGTGGTGCTTTATCTTATACTGACCTGCTGCCATTTTCACCTTTTTCCAGTGTTGCTCCGGTCAGTCTCCTGTGATTTGCGACCTGTAAGCAGCTGCAGTGTTTAAATAGAGTGCGCCAAAGGTCATGACTCAATACATCTCTATGAGAGCCTCATTCTGACTTTCAGAGATGCATTGGAAGTTTGTGATCTAACTTCTGACTTCTGGCCAATCAGTAATTATGGGCACAAAGATGGCGCCATGAAACTGGAATGGCGCCAAAAAAAAGGTGAAACCACTGGAAGGTGAGTATATGATAATGTGCATGAAGCTTATATGTAGAACACCACTCTGGTGCTGTAAATAAAATAAAAAGAACTGAAAATAAATCACTGATATGCTTTGCAATATTCCATAACAGAGCCTACTCAGGCTGGCTTCACACCACAGATTTTTTTGATCCAGGGCTGTCCAGTGGACCAGTTTTTGGCCCCATAGCAGCCTACGGGGCCGGATGGAGCCGGATGGCAGCTCTCTGCCATCCGGTTTCATCACTCCGGGACACTCCAGGGGAATTCTGATTATTTTCTCCGAACACAAAAATGATGCTTACATCATTTTTGTGTCCGGGGAGAAAAATCTCCCCACTTGCTGGATCTTGGATTCGGCCGGATCCTCCCGTATCTGGGGCAATCCGACGCTCCCTAACATGGGAGCCTATGGGGCCAGATTGCCCCGGTCCAGGAGGATCCGGCAAGCGGACACTGGCGGCTGCACACTGCTGTTCTTTCAAGACCGCGGCTAGCCGCGGTCTTGAAAAATCAGCAGCTGCGGCTGCAATTAGCAGCATCCGGCTGCACACCGGACCGGAGGGCACATTTGTTCCTCCGATTCTGTCTGCTGATCCGGTCCGGGGCTGTCAGGGTCATCCCGGACAGCCCCGGACCGGATCACGCCGTGGTCTGAAGCCAGCCTTATCAACACATATTACTACAATTAACAATATAAAATTAAGAAAACACAAAGGACCCATATTTATGCATACCACAACTCGATGTCAAACTTGAAACCAAAGAGAAAACAGAGTTTTTAATGCGGTTACTGAAATGTGTGGAATGCTGTACAAAAAAACCAAGATCAAAAGCTGACAATGTAAATTCATTGTAAAGGTGAGAATTATTCCTTTTATTAATTTTATTAAAGTCACAAACAGAGCTAAGTTGACTGCATTACAAAAACACATAGTTTAAATGGAGCCTGGTAATTAACTCAGACCCCAAATTTCCAATAGTCTCAGAAAGTCACTAACTTAATGCAAGTGTTGGTGTCTGTATTGAGCCAAAACTGTAAAGGTACCATTACACACTTCAATATCGTTAAGATATCACCAACGATCTCGGGGTGCGCGGTAGATAGGACATCATTTTGACATCGTTGGTGAGATGTCACACGTGTAGATATCGTGAACGACGCACCAACGATGTGGCGAGCAGCTATCGTTCGCACAACCCAGTGAACTATACTTGTTCACTGTTGTGAATAGGGGAAATCATTAACGACATCGTTATCGCGGTGTCACACAGAGCAATGCATCAGGTTGGCTGATCGCAGATGTAAGATTTGAGAACATGTTCTCAATTCTGCGATCAATGATCCAACGAATTATCATAGTCGTATCTCAGTGTTACATGCAACGACATCCTAACGATGTCGTTTGAACGACTTCAAACCTGTGATGTTTCAGCAATATCGTTCACGATCACATACCGTGTAACGGGGCCTTAATACAATTTGGACAAGGGTTAAGAGCAATAATTGCTGGGAGCTGTAGTGCAAAAACTGGTCAAGTATATGCTGTCAGGCAAACAGGGTGCTACAATCACATATGCACGGTGGCAGTAAGCTATACAGCACAGAGAACCAGACAGCCATTACACAAAGTACACAATGTATTCCAATTGCCAGCCTCCAGCACTTAGGCTAGGGT
Source organism: Allobates femoralis (assembly GCA_033576535.1). Lineage (NCBI taxonomy): Eukaryota > Metazoa > Chordata > Amphibia > Anura > Aromobatidae > Allobates > Allobates femoralis. The sequence continues at coordinate 303,751,054 of JARQOC010000006.1, read as the reverse complement.
CACATTAGCGCCATGTATGCTCTAAAAGTGAGCTTTTTTTTATGTGCAAATGAGGCGGTCAACAGGGTAGGGGGTACTCTGGTACCGGGGCTGATGGCGACTTGGGTGAGGGATCATGGCTGGTCGGTCTCCGGTTCCGTGCCCTGGACCCTCAATGGCGGAGATGTTGGGGGATGATGGTGGTGAAGGGGATTGGTTACGTGATGCCACCTGTGGTACCTGTGGTACCTGATAACACGTATACCAGCGCTGCGGCCGGCCGCTGAGGTGATGGTGGTGCAGCTCAGTGTAGTACAGCTCCCCACAGGTGGAGCTTTACCTCAGGGCAGTGGGGATGGATGAGGGGAGTCGTAGTAGCGTCTCTGCAGTCAGTGCTGTGGGTAGCGGCGGGTAAGCTGCCATACACGCACACACACCGTAGTCTTTTTTTCCGTTCCTTTTACTGATGATGGGTAACAGGTACAGTCCAGAGAAGTAACCAGATCCCCGATGCAATTTGGATATGCAAATGGAGTCCATGGAGCCTCGATTAAGAGTCTCAAACACGGGACTAGCCAGATATATCTCCAGGGAAGGACCTAGCCCTGGGGTGGAATCCTTGCAGAGACCACCATAACCACCATATTAAGTGGCCCTTTTAGTCAATATCCCACTCAGTTACGAGTGATATGACAAGGGAATTAACAGAGCCAGGTAACCATCCACAGACAGCTGTTTCAGGGTATTGCCCCTCATCAGTGTGGAGTAGGATTCTGGCTAGGTGGGAGCAATGCCTGGTAGACCAACATCACAAAGCATTCACTGATCTCAGGGAGACCAGTCAAGGAAAACTCTGCGGGCAGCCGGCTAAAGCGCTCACACAAAGTGAAATCCATGATGCACTGCCCCCTGGGAATTTGAATATGCAAATGGTGTCCGTGGAGCCTCAATTAAGAGTCTCAAACACGGGAGATATCTCTCCAGGGAAGGACCTAGCCCTGGGGTGGAACCCTTGTGGAGACCACCATATTAAGTGGCCCTTTTAGTCAGTATCCCACTCAGTTACGAGTTAAGGATATGACAAGGGAAGACTAACAAATGTGATGTTGGTCTACCAGTCATTGCTCCCACCTAGCCAGAATCCTACTCCACACTGATGAGGGGCAATGACGTCCTTCCCTGGAGAGATATCTGGCTAGTCCCGTGTTTGAGACTCTTAATTGAGGCTCCACGGACTCCATTTGCATACTCAAATTCCCAGGGGGCAATGCATCATGGATTTCACTGTGTTTGAGCGCTTTTGCCGGCTGCCCGCAGTGTTTTCCGTGACTGGTCTCCCTGAGATCAGTGAATGCTTTGTGATGTTGATCCCGATGCAATTTGGGACTTTCACCTTGGAGAGTTATGAGGCCTCCTCTGTCACCGTGTACGGTGGTTTGGGGTATGTCCTGCCTGTAACTGAACTCACTGCTCCTTCTCCCTCTCAGGGAGGGCTTTTCTCTATCACTGACAATGAGGTCCTTCTGCGGCATCCCTATTCCTCCTTTGCCCCCTGGTCCTGTGCTTGGTCAGTTTCAAGTGTCTCTTACTTGTGCTTCTCAGGGGATCAATTCCTCCTGGTCCTTCCGGGCTTTTCCTGCTGCAGTGAATGTGTAGCAGTGTCGGATTTCGGTGTCCGGGTGAATGAAAGGGAAGCTTGATCTGTTTCCTTCTTTAATTCCCTGCTTCCTCCACTGGCCTCCGACCCTCTCCCTAGGGTGCAGCACAGCTGGGTCAGTGTTCCTTGGTCCTGGGCCTGGCTTTATCCCAGCGACCAGCTCCTTCACTGCTGCTCTCTAACTGATACAAACTGGAACTAACGGCTCCTGACTGGACAAACTGACTCCTCCCCTCAGGCCTGGATCTTTTAAAGGGGATCTGGCTTAAGGCAGCCAGTAGAGCTCCCCCTTCAGGTCTGGGATGGAAGGTGTTGTGTGCTGTGTGTACCAAAGTGTAAATCCCTCCTTGCACCAGTGGATCCTGTGGCAATCCCCTGCAGGGGTGCACATTACCCCCTAGTTAAATACAGTCCTCCATGACTGAAACATTTTTCATGAACACAACATAAATATTTACATTTGAATCTGAACAGAGTCTCAAAATTAAAAATTTACAAAAACCAGGGATAAATAAGAAAACGGGTAACCAGTCCATACAGCGCTAGTCCATCTGCTGCAGGCTGTTTAAAAGGGTGTTTAAAAGGGTGTTTGCGACTTCCAGTCCTGTGGCTATGGTCCATTTTTGAAAGTAAGAAAAGGAAAAATTCAAAAGTCCAACAGGCAAAGTCTCTGTAGGCTTAAAGTTCAAAAACACAACAACAAACACTACGGGTGCCTCGGCGTAGGAGTCCTAGGTACTGCAGGGGCCTCTACCGGGTCATAAGAGCTGTAGGCCTTCTGGCCCTGGGGTCACCTATTGGCCAAGGTTTTGCTCTCCCTAGATAGCTCCTTACACCAACTCCACTCTCCCCTCTTACTGATGTTATGTACCTGGTCTGGGTTGTTTTGCCTACTCTTCACCCTTTTCTGTACACTAGCATTAATAACATATTTACATTTTAACATATTTACATTTTCCCACATTTTATAACTTATTCTCTGTACCTGAGTGGTGGGTGTCCTAGATTGACACGTGTTGACCTACGTAATTCTGGTGTAGGATTGGTGAGAGTGGGTCTAGGTGTCACAGGTAAACTGGGTAACAGTCTGCGACTACCTGATCTCACAGTAGGAATGGCAGGTGCACCGATTGCAGGATTCTCTGGTTCCAACACAATGGGTGGTTCTTCTACTCTTGGCGTTTCTACTGCTGATGGGAGCATCAAAGTTGGAATAAGGTATGTACTTTCTATTTGAGGCCAATCCGCTGGTAATTCTCCAATGAGTGTCTGGATTGTTTTTGGCTTCTCTTTCTCAGGTTCTGGATAAGGCACATCTTCTGGTCGTAACTGTTGAGGGCATTTCTTCAAATGATCCCTATACACTGTTACTGTTGTTTCGCCATAGTCTTTGCTGATGAGACAGGCATTCTGGTTATCAAATCTGGATGGTAACACAGTGTATGGTTCTTTTTCCCATTGATCATCTAGTTTGTGCATTCTTCTTTTTCTTTTCAAAACCAATTCGTCTGGTGTTAAGGGCGTTCCTTGTTAAAGTTGGTTTCTTGTTATTCTCTAGATTTTTCCAGACTTCTCTCAAGGCATTCTTGTATTTTCTGTTATTGTTCTTTCCTATGAGTATCCCAATCTGCATCTGTAGTATCTGCTTCAGGAACTACTATGCCTATTTCAAAGTCTACTGGCAATTTTCCTGGTCTTGCTCTCATGAGGTATGCAGGGGTACAATTTGTTGAGCTTACTGGGATGTTGTTGTAGATGTCAACAAGATCTGGTAACTTCTCTGGCCACTGGTTTTGTTCTTCTAAGGGCAGAGTTTTCAGCAATTCAATTACCACGTGATTCATCTTTTCGCACATTCCATTAGTTTGAGGGTGGTAAGGCGTGGTGCGAATTTTCTTGCATCCATATAGGCGACAGAACTCTTGAAATATTTCAGCTTCAAAGGCAGGACCTTGGTCTGTCAATACCTGTTCTGGATAACCATGTGGTCTGCAGAAATAAGCTTGGAATGTTCTTGCTGCTGTCTGAGCTGTTAAGTCTTTTACCGGAGCTACCACAAGGAATCCGGAATAGTGGTCTACCATGGTAAAAGCATAGGTATAGCCTGATTTGCTGTGTTTGAGTTTGACACGATCTAAGGCTGCCAGTTCTAATGGTTGTTTGGTGATGATAGGCTGGAGTGGTGCTTTCTGGCTTGTTGCAGTCTCTTCTTCTTAATGAGCATGGTCCACAATTTTTACACCATCTCTCAATGGAGGCTCTCATGCTGATCCAATAGTATCTCTCACATAACAATATTTCCAGTTTTCTCCATCCAAAGAGTCCCGCTCCATCATGGTACGCTTTCAATACCATTTGGACATTCAACTTGCCATACCATTTCATGTGTTCTTGGGTTGATATACCGTCTGCACAGTTGATCTTGATAGATGAATAACCTGCTTCTTTCTTTCCACAGGTACTTGGCCTCTAGTGGAGCATTCTTTTCAAGTTGGGAATCCGGTTGGGTTATTAATTCCTTTACGAGGCTCACTGCCGGATCACTGTCTTGAGTCTCTTTCCATCCATAGTGAGGCAACGGGTTTAGTGCAACAGTCTGACGGTTCTGGTAGATGTGATCTTCAGCCATTTTCCATTTTCTACTTTTATGGAAAGTTGGGAGTTCTGTTTCCTCTAAGTCATCCTCATCTTCTTCAAGTCCTTGTAGATGTACTTGCGGGTCTCTGGAGAGGGCATTAGCATTTGCGTTGTTACGGCCTGCCCGGTATTTGATGGTAAACTCATAATTTGATAGTCGAGCCATCCAGCGTTGCTCCAATGCACCAAGCTTCACGGTATCCAGGTGTGTTAACGGGTTATTATCCGTGAAGACGGTAAATTTCGAAGCTGCTAGGTAATGCTTGAACCTTTCTGTTATAGCCCAGACCAAGGCCAGGAACTCCAACTTAAAGGAACTGTAGTTTTCCTCTCGGTGGGTCGAAGTTTTCTGCTGGCGTAGGCAATTACTCTCTCTCTACCATCTTGAATCTGGGAAAGGACTGCTCCCAGGCCTACATTGCTTGCATGGGTGTAAAGGACGAATAGTAGGTTATAATCGGGGTAAGCCATTATTTCCTCACTGGTTAGAGCCTGCTTCATCTGTTGGAAGGAATTTTCTTGTTCTTCTCCCCATTCCAATGGTGGCTCTGGAGATCTTTTCTTCTTAGATTGGCCTACCAGAAGATCTTTTAGGGGCACTGCCATCTTTGTGTAGCCCTTAATGAATCTTCTGTAGTACCCAACCAAACCTAAGAATTGATGTACTTCGGTGACGGTGGTTGGTCTCTGCCAGTCCTGGATAGCAGTCTCTTTTTCCGGGTCTGGTGCGACTCCATCTGCGCTGACCACATGCCTGAGGTATTGGTCCTTAGGTTTCAGCAGGTGACATTTAGATGGTTTGAGCTTCATCCCGTACTTTGCTAAAGCTGAAAATACCTCCGCCAGGCGTTCCAGGTGTTCTTCGTAGGTTTTGGAATACACGATGACGTCGTCCAGGTATAAGAGTACCGTCTCAAAGTTCCGGTGTCCCAACATTCCATGAGTCTTTGAAATGTTCCTGGTGAATTGCATAACTCGAATGGGATGCTGTTGAATTTGCATAGTCCCATTGGTGTTGTGAATGCAGTCTTCTCTCGGTCTTCTACTGCAACGGAGACCTTCCAATACCCACTAGTGAGATCTAATGTGGAGAAATAATTAGCAGTCTTTAATGCAGCAAGAGACTCCTCTATGCGGGGTAACAGGTAAGCATCTTTGTGAGTGATCTTATTGACCTCCCTGTAATCCACACACATCCTCATCGTGCCATCCTTCTTTATGACTAGGACTAAGGGGGCTGCCCAGGGACTACAGCTATCTCTTATAATCCCTGCTTCCTTCATGTCCCGCAGCATCTCTTTGGCATGCTGGTAGTGATTTGGTGGAATAAGTCTGTGTCTCAATTTAATTAGAGGATGATCTCCTGTGGGTATGCGATGGTGTACCCCTTCAATCCTCCCAAAATCTAATGGATGCTTACTGAATATCTGTTCGAACTCTTGTGCTACCCAGTAGACTCCGCGCTTCTGGTGAGAAGGGGTGGCATCAGTTCCTACGTGCAACTGCTGACACCACTCCTCTAGCTGTCCTTTGGAGTTGTTATCCTCCGCCTGACTTGACGGGGAAACGGGTTCTACTGCCTATATGTTGTTGTTACAGACAGTGTACAGCTTTGCTACAGTAGCATACCGGGGTAGTTTTGCTTCCTCTTCCCCACAATTTAATACACGGATTGGTACTCTTCGCTTGCTTACATCCACCACCCCTCAGGCTGTCAGTAGTGTAGGTCTATGCTCTGAATATACCAGCTGTATAACTGCCTGGTATTCCTTTCCTCTGAGACCTATTGCTGCTCGACACCATATCATCATTTCACTTTTCGGTGGTAACACAATGGGAACCAGGTCTGTTACCCGCTCACTGCCAATTTCTCTCCCAGACAGATTTACCTGTTCTTGTGGAGGAGGGCTTGGATTTCTCTTTGGATGACTCTCGTCTGCCCATAACCAGCAGTCTCAGCAATCTGTTGGAGTTAAAACAACACTTCTCCAAGACAGTTTTCAATCACATTAGTACCAATTACCATGCAGGGGTATTTTTTATCAGGATTATCTTCTACCACACATAACCCTTGGCCTTTTAACTCTACCCTCCCCAACTTTATTGTCACTTCTCTGAACCCCACCTGATTCTGTGGTTGCCTATTAGCTGCAAGAATGACAAAGTTAGGGTATAAGGGTGTAAGATCAGTATCAGACCAAAATTGTTTTTAAAGGATATGTGGGTTGGTGGTAACCTGTAACCCGGTGTCCAGTAGGGCCGACATGGGAATTCCTTCTAGCGTAATGTTGAGGTACGGACGGCCTCCCATGTACCGATTACGCCAGTCATATGTGCCCAGTTGTCCTACTCCTGGGGGCTGGCCCTCGGGACCAGGAATCTCGTGTTTAAAGGACATCCTCTTGCAAAGTGGCCTGGTTTGTTGCAACGTAGGCAAATGGGTTGTCCTGAAGAATCCGTGTAGTCCCTGGCTCTGCGTTGGAATGGTGCGTTGGTCCCCTGAACGGGCGACTTGTTGATCCCCTCCATGGGCGACATGGGTCTACATTGGAATGGTGCGTTGGTCCCTTGCGCGGGCAACTTGTTCTTCCTCTTCATCCACGGGACATCCTCAGGGCAATCAGCTAGTTGGATTTTGCTTGGTGGTAGTGCCCCAAGCATGTCTTGCAAGAGTTTTAGTACATAGTCCATATTTTTGGTTAGCTGCAGCACCTGGTTGCGCAAGCCATCATCTGAGTTATTTGCTACAGCTTGTTTTTCCACTTTTGCAGGATCTTTAGAAACGGGTTTAAAGTCTATGGGAGACGTGTTAACCTGACAGGATTAGATTGCAGGCTCTGCAGGCACTGGATCTCGTAACACTGTTATAGCACGATCTTTTAAGTCATTAAAGTTCACAGTTAGATGATCCAAGACCCACATGTGTACCTGCTGGCGGTGGTAGTCTGATCTCAATCCTTCCGTAAACTGCTCTGCAAGCATTTTATCTTCTTCTAGTACACTTGCCGGGTCTACCTGCTTTAAGGACTGGAATGCCCCTTGTAAATGGAGGGAATAGTCACTGATGGTATCCTGCGGTCCCTGCTTGCACTGGTAGAACAGCATCCTCAATTCAGACTGTGTGCGTTTTTCAAAAACAGCTTTGAGCTTGTCAAACACTTTAGCAGCAGAGTCCCTGTAAGCATCACTCCAGGACTGAACCTCCAGCTCCGCTGCGCCTGTTAATTGTCCCAGCACAACAGTGGCTCGCTGATTTTATGTCATCGTATACATGTCCAGCATTGCACACATCTTTTGTTTGAAGACTGCTAGGGTGCCGGGTTTACCTTCATATGTTGGCAACCATTCTGCACCCGGTATGTACGGCAAGGCTATCGGCATTAGCGGGACCGCTGCTCCGGGTGCTGCATTCCGGGCATTCCCTCTGTCAGGGACCTGTGTGTCTTCCGAGTTACTCATGATGGGGTCCCCCTAGTTAATCGCTGCCAGCCGGTGAGGTAAAAACAAACTTTTCCTGGTAGTTGGCGGCTCTACAGAGGGAGTGGAGCACCTCGAGTACTTCCGGAACCAGGAACTGCGCTTCGCTAATCTCCGCAGAGTGAAGGGGTGGGGCTTATCTTCCCGCTCTTTTCCGCCCGCTCTGTGACGCAGTTCAATTTCTGTGGCAGAGTAATAGCGGCCCGATTTTACAGTTCACAAACAGTTAATAAAGTCCAATTCTAGGCACACAGTACCCGGTTTTACCGGGTACGGGATCCCATTCGTGACGCCAGGTTGATGAGCCCAAGGCAAGGGGTACTCGGATACCAGGCCTGGATTTGAAGGATTTAACTGTGGAAATCACGGTGGGGCGGGTTCCCGGTTCCGTGCCCTGGCTGTCATTTGTTGGAGGGGGGAAACATTTGCAGGGGATAGAGTACGTGACGCCACCTGTGGATCCCGGTAATTTGGATACCGGCGCTGCAGGCCGGCCGCTGAGGTGATGATGGGTGCAGCTCAGTGTGGTCCAGCTCCCCACAGGTGGAGCTTTTACCTCAGGGCAACGGTGATGGAGGATGATGAGGGGATGAGGGGAGTAGTTGTTCTTATCCCTCCACTGAGATGTTGATGATGCTGAAGCCCTGCGGGCACCGGCGAGGAGAAAGACAGAGACCAGTTCAACTCCAACTCCACTTTACTGGGTAGTGGCAGATGTTAAACCAGACTGTACTGTGTTTCACTTTAACGGGTGATTGTTGCCGGTTCAGGGTCCCCCTATGGAGTCTGCAGATGTTCCTTTTTAAGTCTTTCAGGGTCTAATTCTGTCCTTCTCTATCTTTCACCACCCTTGCAGAGCTCTCCCGCCAGTCCCCTGGTCTCATACAGTGAAGCACGGGTTTCTCCTTTACCGGTACGGACGGGAGCGACACCAGGCAAATCCTCCCACCACCGGAATCCGGACCGATACTCCTGTAATCTAGGACCTATTTTGGACCTGAGGGGTGAGGTACCTTCTTGTGGCACTAACGGCTACCTGGTGATTATGGTCCCGCAGCTCGTCAGTTTGTGGCCAGAGATAAACTGCTGACCGCCTCGGCTTCCGTGTCGCCGGTGTGCCCCCAGACGTTACCAGCCGGCTCCAACCGGTTCTGGTCTGTCCCCTTCTGTCCTGGGCCCCCTCTTAGAGATAGGGATCCCTCCTGTCAGCAGCCTGCCAGGCACGTCCTATCTGACTGCCTTCCCAGCACTAACTGAACTAACTGTCACTCAAGTCTTCCTGCACTGACCTAGGCTCCATCCCCTTTTGGACATACTGAATAATCAGTCCCTCTATACTAAGGTGGCCTAGTTGTGTGTGTGTGTGTGTGTGTGTGTGTGTGTGTGTGTGTGTGTGAAAACAGACTCCATAGGTTAAACCCTAAACCCACAACTTACAGAGCAACACATATATTTGTAAAGTGTAATAACTCTCTGTGGCGCCTTACCAGAGGGGCGCCACACACCCCCTTGGTAAAATACACCCGTCCGTGGGTGTTAAAAGCAAACCGGGCGTAAGTTGACATTTTTATTAACAGGTTAACCGGGTAACTTTAAAATAGCCATAAACAATAAGAATGCTTTGAATAATCTTCCTTTTTGCAGGAGGCACTGTGCTTTAAACGTTTCAAATTATAATGACATTTTTGTCAACATCTGCCCAACGGGGACTAGGTAATAAGTCTCTGATTGTTGTTCATCAGGTTTCAGAAAACACCTGCATACATTGCACACATGCACCTGCATCCTCCTAAAGAGGTAGTGCACTCATTACCTTATGCCCCCAGCCTATTTCTGGGAAACACTAGGTATTTTAGGCATCCTCTCCCTTTGGGGGGTGCCTTTGCAACAAAATTCCTGACCCTGCACTACTGTTTGTAACCTGTGTCCAGTGTCCTGTATCCTGTATCCATATGCTGTACTGGTGTCCTGTATCAATGTCCTGTACCCAGTGGTCATTCCAGTGGCTGTGCCTGCACCAGGTCATCCTGTCCATACCAGTACCAGAACCAGTGTTACACGTGACCTGGTATCTGTTCTACTTGCACCATCTGTCTTGTTGGTAACAGTGTCTGGTTCTTTCCAGCCTGTGGTCCAGCTCTGCCTGTCTCCTGTATCTGTGACTCTGTCCCTGACACTTTGGGGTTGAGATGCTACTATACTGAGAGATACTCTGGAGTGGGACCTGGCAGCTACCTGTGGCAGAAAACCTATTCTCACCATTAATGGCTCTAGTGAAGAATCGGGTAGTTGCTTAGCCACACCTCTTCAGGGTGAACTTGGTCCTGTGGCACAGTGGGTCCACATCCATGTTCTAGACTCTTGGACTGAAACTGCAACCTATTTCAGCTCTTAAGCCTGTTGTAAACACTACAGCCAGTTATAATTTGACCAACTGCAGTGAATATCTTAGTATCCTGCTTTGCTTCCCAGATGGCATTCCTGATTTTTGATCTCTACTTGTTTTTTTACTATTCTCCTGCATTATAATTTTGTCCTTGCACTGACTTCCTGGTTCTGACCCACCTACCGGACTATTCTTCTTGCCAACTCTCACCACTGAACATCAGCTAAGTTTGTGGCCCCAGCCTAGGGGTCCCTATTAAGTCCAGATCCCTGTATAGGTATTAAATGTGTAAAGCGCTGCAGAATATGTTGGCACAATATAAATAAAGATTATTATTACATTACAAGCCCTGAGATCTTGGAAACATTCAAACACTTCAAGGGGTTCGCACTGGGCCGAGCACTAAGTGTACCCCAGCACAGCAATGCCTGCTCCAATGGTTTACGTAAGTAAACTCCAAACTCGAACACTGAAAATTTTTTAAAAAATTCTCTGTTTGCTATGAACACCGAACCTGAAAGTCCAGTTCACTCATCTCTAATTATAAGCAATGCATTCACTGTCAACTGCAAAATAATAATTGCAGTCAAAATAATCAGGGTAGGTTTCTTTAGCTTTAAAAAATCATGGATGCTTTACAATTTTTTTATGGACAGGGCAAAAAAAGTGTCTTACTTTTACATACTGTCCTGGAATTTGTGTGGTTGGCATTCCAGGATGCTATGCTCCACCCACAAATGCTGCTAATCAGTGGTGTAAGTTGAAGCTCATGGGTCCCAATGCGAAAGCTCCAATGGGGCCCCCAAATATTGCAAATCTTTAATTGCATTAGTGTCCAAAGGGAGTTTTGGGGCCCCCTAGGCTCCAGGGTCCCGGTGTGATTGCAACTACTGCACTTGTTGTAGTTACGACCCTGCTGGTAATCTTTCTTTCCTAGCTTCATCTTTTAAAGCCGCCTACCTCTATTATGATATCTGACCCATGTGGTTCTTTCATGTACTGGCAGAGAGTGCTTGCAGGTAGCAATGCCTGCTTTCCCCTTCATTTTACTCAGCTGTCATTCTCTGGTCATTGAGATCCTTACAATTCCCTGCCCCTGAGAAGCAGAATTTTTGATTGCCTTACCTCCCACTTTCATATCCTTTTCTTACGCTAGGATTTGGGCACGCACCATTCTTTTTTTGCTTACTTAACTAGCACTAATGATCTAGAAATAAATGAAGCATGCGTCTCCTCCTGTTGTAAGTGAACTACATATCCTATGGCAACAGTGAACTACATATCTTATGGCAGTCTGTTGCAAAGAGCAGTGATTTTATTTGGGACAGTAACATAGAGAATTCTGAAATATAGCACATTGAAGACAATGATAGACGACCCAGAGGTTTTGTCATTATTACAGCTGTTTTGAACCAGCTGTAACTGAACCAGACAGATATTTCATTTTGACTCCGGAGTTCATTGTAGAAGCGTTACTATATTTTTCTACCGTACTACTATTACTACTACTAAAGTTACTACCGTATGCTAATATAGTTTTCACTTAACATATGCTGAACAGATTTACATTACATGTCTGAATATAGATAGTCTTGCTTTAACTAAAGGAAATGAAAGTCAATTGAGCGTAGTGTCTATTATAATATATCAGAGTATTGTTTGTAGGTTTCGTTTCCCTTTAACATCATTCTGTCATTTCATTTTTATTTGTTAAGTGGAAACTGCAATAATCAATATAAATTATGAATGTGTATTCTCCATTCTGTTTATTAATAAAATGTTACTGCTGCAGGGAACGACGTTGAAGAACTCAATCGAGATAGCTATTTAATTGCAAAGTGTTGTGCAAACAGGCAGCAGTGATATAAATGTGTTTTATATGAAGAAACCCTCAGTCTGCTTCAGCGTAATATATTATATCTGGTAATTTTTCCATAAAGCAAAGTAAGAAAGACACACAGCGCATCGAATGGATTGCAAGAAAATCACTTCTCCCTTTCACTGCCATGGTCAAGTAAAATATCAATTGATTACAATACTGATAGGTTAATTAACTTCCTATGGAATTTTCCATAGAGTGTCTAAAATAACAAAATTAGATCGTGAAAGAAGTTAAGTATGGGGACTGTTGTGACTAGTGACAATCTCTGCAAAATATGTTGGTGCTATACAACCAAGTGCTTTGTCATAATTCAGTATATTGACAATTGCAAATTTTAAGAAATAAAAGATTATGAGCCTAGTTAACGACAGGAATTAATGTAAATGTTGACAATCTTGGCAAAATATGTTGGCTCTTTGTAACCAACTGTTCCAATCTATTTGGTGGATGATTGATGAACTTTGGAAATTTGGAAGTGGGTTTACAGTGTGCATATAGTATGGACCATTGGAATATATATATATATATATATATATATATATTATATGACTAGGGATGAGCAAGTAGAAGAATATTTGTAGTCGCTATACTAGTAATGAATACTTTGTAATACTCGCGTACTCATCCGAATAGTGAGTCCAATGTTAGTCAATTAGTGATCGGCTCTGCCCACACACATCCGGCCATAAAACAATTCTTTCCAGGACAGGGCGAGAGGGTGGGCTTTTTTGAGTTTTCACTGCGTAAAACTTCTTGCTGTGCACCCTACCATTCAATCTGCTCTCACTGGGCTGCCGACTCCCTTTGTGTACTGAAGAGAGCTGGCAATATGTGTCAGATTGACAACCATCGACACATCACTCACCATTACCGGAGTTACTCGCAGAGTAACGAGTATTGCGAATACAGTACTATCCATGCGAGTAGCGAATAATAATGATTACACTTGCTCATCACTAATGTTGACAACTTATAATGACCCTATCTGAAACAAAGATGAGTGCACTTCTGGGAATATTGATGTTATTGCAATCAATGCTACTGCTGTTAGATTGAGCTCAGATAATGTTTCACAAAGTACTCAACACTAGGACATATCAGCTAAAGAAAGGGATATACTCTCAAAGCAGTGCTGGTGACCACAATGGCATCTATCATAAATTAAAGGTCCATGAATACAGGATGGTCAGCTCCTAAATGTCGGCTCATGCATCCTTTCGTTCCCAATTATTCACCCACTTAAAACACTTCCAGAAATCAAATAACAGATTGCATAACGTTTGTTTGTCATTGATCATATTGTCAGCAGCACATTCCCTTATGTAAACATGGATGTGCCATCATCAATAATGAAATCTGAATAGAATCTGCAATTATACTCCAAACCCCTTGATAATTGTAACACATAAATGTAATTAAATGAATGCCGATCAACTTGCTATATAATCAATCACCTCTTGTTATGGGCAAATGATCTACATGGGACCAAAAGTGTTGTGTTGCCATCCTGAACATTTATGGGATGTGCACTGGTTGCTCTTCAAAGTAGCAGGCAGTCTGTATGGCCGTTCTCACTGCTGACTAATAGATGAATGTCCTGAACAAGATTAAAAAGACATCAATTTAAATTAATATTTTAAAATTAGGTATTTTGGAAATTCATTTTGTACATCAGACAGCCCCTTCAAGTATAACATGTAAGGCCCTCACACACATTGAAGTCAGCTCAACCTGATTTCATCAATAATCTAATATACATTGGAGGCTCATCATACTCCCCTTACAGGTGATGTTGGGTGAGAGAAGGATTTGGCATTTTGAATATAAAGGAGTTATCCATCGCTTGGACAACTGCTTCTTATTTTCTATATTCCCCTTTATAAAGTAACATCAGTCTTCACTCACTTTTAATGCTGGTGCTGTTTCTGTGAAGACAGCATTTGCTCTCTTAGGGCTAGCCCAATATTACTATGTCACGTGAGTCCTTTAACCATTTAATGGTCACTTCACTCTCACTCCCTTTAGACGAAACTTACACCCAGAAGAAGAGAAGAAGTGAGAGCTGCTGCTGCTCCCTGAATTCTTTTGAATTTAAGGGGATAAAGAAATTAAAAAGGGTTTGTCCTATTAGTGGAAAAGCCCTTTAAATGTCCAATCATTTTGTTTGTCCTAGTGATAAGAGGTACCTAAGTGAAACCTAAGCTCCTCATAATCGTTAGACTAATTTTGTACAAAACTGCCGATATTATTGAGTTCAGCTGGCAGTCTAATGTGTATGGAGGCCCCAGATAGATGATTGTCTGGGTAATCAAGGATCAAGCATGTCCAATTTTGATCTACCGATCCTTTTCTTATTCCTACAATAAACAAAGGAGACACAAGAGGCGCAGATTGTGCCTTATCACATGAGACACACAATTCACGGTGGTCGCAATAAGTTTCACTCACCTTTTCAGGTTGTGAAACCCACAACCAATTTGAGCACTTTTGATGGCTGCTGCTGCAGAACCTCCACCGCCTCACAACCGCGGGAAGAACAGAAGTTCAAACAGGAATGGTGTCAACGGTCTGTGCTGCTGCTTCAAACAGAGTACACTACAAGCATTGCGTTCTCCATCTCCTTCTTTATTCCTCCATACAAACCAACGCGTTTCGGTGCTACCCTCGCACCTTTCTCAGGGTTATTACATGTTACATACAAAATCTCATTTATATGGTTTACAGAGTGGATGTTGTTCACAAAGTAAAAAAACGTCTACATCATCATCAATGACATCACAGAGGGAGGACACCTCTGACGGGTACTATGGATCATACATCAAAGTACTTGTTTTCAAATAAGAACATGTGAACAAAAATGCTAATTTTTGTGTGAAATTCTGGTTCGAGCTCTGTGTACACAGACAAATTTTTTTCTTTTTTTTATATTTATAGAAATGTTTTTATAGGAATGTGAACAACATCCACTCTGTAAACCATATAAAAGAGAATTTGTATGTAACATGTAATGCACCCTGAGGAAGGTGCTAGGGTAGCACCGAAACGCATTGGTTTGTATGGAGGAATAAAGAAGGAGATGGAGAAAGCAATGCTTGTAGAGTACTCTGTTTGAAGCAGCAGCGCAGACCGTTGACACCATTCCTGTTTGAACTTTTGTTATTCCTGACATAAGCTGACAGAGATATCTGATAGCGGCTCTCTCATAGAGAACATATGAGAGATCAGGAGAGTGAGAGTGATTGCTCTTGCATATGGGAGATACGGCAGAGATAGCAGCTATATGTGGGGCTTAATTCTGCTCTCTCTATTGAAAACACCTGCACTTTTGACTCAGTGTTGGGAAATCTTTGTTCGCCTAGTACTTGGTAAGCTACAAAAGTAGTATAGTCACTAGTGATGAGCGAGCACTAAAATGCTCGGGTGCTCGGTGCTCTGGCTGAGCATCTCAAGATACTCCTGTACTCGGCCGAGCACCGAGCCCAATGTAAGTCAATGAGTGACAGGTTCCGCCCACAGACTTCCGGTTATAGAACGAGTATTGCTGGGAAAGGGCGGGAGGGGGGGCTTTTTGAAATCGCTGCAACATACAACACCTTGCCGTGCCCCCCAGAGGGATCCTAACAATGAATCTGCTCTCTGTGAGGTGCCAGCTCACTATGTGCACTGAAGGGAGCTGTGTACGTGTGTCAGATCGCTTATTATTACCGAGCAGTCCGAGCATCTCGGCGGTACTCGGTGCTCGCCGAGCATCCCGAGTACCGGGATACTCGTGCGAGTACCGAGCAGCGCAGAGCATACTCGCTCATCACTAATAGTCACCTCTAAGGCTAGGTTCACATCACGTTTAGCGTTGTGTTTAAATGCAATGCGTTTTGCACTGCATTAACGCAATGAAACGCAAGTGTTTGATTGTGTTAAGGCAGCCATAGACTTGTATAATAAAATGCAGCCAAACGCAATGCAAAATGTGGTTGCTTTTGAATGCTTGCGTTTTCCCGAGAGCACAGCTAACGTTGCTGGCAACGTTCCCTGTGCCCTCGGGCTAAACGCACTGTTTCAAATCAACCACATTTTGCATTGCGTTTGGCTGCATCTTATTATACAAGTCTATGGCTGCCTTAACACAATCAAACGCTTGCATTTCATTGCGTTAATGCAGTGCAAAACGCATTGAGTTCAAACACAACGCTAGCCATACACAGCTATTTAATTGTATATCTGCATTATCAATAACCTTTCACTTACAAAAGATACAATTTTCCTTCTAACAAGATTTTCTTTGCTTTAGATGTAATGATGCTGAAAAGATACTAGAAAAAGGAACTCCAACCACTGATGTTGTTTGTGGTAAGCTATGATCCTCGCCAAATAGGATATTTAGATATATTTTCATATTTTGCTCAGGAAAACACTGCCAAAAGGAGAAAATGGTAACTGCATGTTCTAGCTACATGCACTAACTGTATGTTTAGTGTTAATGTAATTAATTTTGTCCTGGGAAACCTTTGGAAAATACTTACCCGATTCTGTAGGAGAGGTCTGACCTGTTCTTTGAATTTTTATTTCCAGCATGAAACTGTATAAGTGCATTGTGCACAGGGCATAACATACTGCTATATAGACATTTGTTCCATATATTAAAAAATAGAGGAAAACAGGAGTATAGCGCCAAAAATTTTATACATTTATTGGGTACAAATATGACAAAGACAGTTAAAAACAAACGGGAAATGTAGATAGACTGGCGTAGGACTCTAGTACTGCTGGCCAGGAGAAGAAAGAAGACCTCAATGTATGTTTCACATTATTATTATATATATTTTCATATTATATATATATATATATATATATATATATATACTTATACAAACAAGGAGCAGCGAGTGGTGCTGGCTTTCCCGGGTGCAAAGCGACCTCCACCGTCCACAGTGTTTCTCAATATACATACAAATGTCGCAGCACTCCCTTGGTGGTGTATAGCAGTTGTTTATTCCAGCTTGGGTAGGTACAAAATGGCAACGTTTCGGGCCCACACGCCCTTATTCCTGCAACCACTGACCATCTATGCTGTCTTTTTATACACATCCTGTTTACATTACATTAATTGATTTACACATATTCATTATACCCTCACCATTCTAATACATAAAACCTCTGTGCTATCTTTATGCTTAATGTATTATCATCTGTGCTATGCTTCATATACAGTGCATACATTACATTTACTGAACCTTTTTACAGTTGGAAGCCTGTCAACCAGTTATTATGACTATAGCCAAGTTTATAAAATGTAATATTTACTTATTGTCAGAGCGTGACGTTGTTTTGTGCCCTCCTCCATGTTGCCTCTGCTTACATTGCTCCTCGTGCTCTCGGCGTCCCGGAAGCGGCCTCTCTGCGAGTCGCATTGTGGGTAGACGCGCTATGCGCGTGCGCGGGCCCGTCCTATGCATCTCTATGCGAGCGGCGTTCTCAGTCGATTCCGCCATGTTGATTACTGGCGAGTTTGCCCTCGCTTCTATTATGCCACATTCTAAAGGGCTCCCTCGCGCTTTCACCCCAGCAATCCGGGCGCAATGTGGTTATTTAAAGTGCTAGTGTTTATTGATTATATTAATTCTATGTTTAAAGTGCATAGTGCTATTAATGGGTGCCAATGCCCTACCCTGGAGACACCATACCATCCCTTTATAAGGGGTTTCTGCCTCTATGAGCTGTATTAGCTACTAGATCCATATAGTACCTTCTTTGGGCTATTGGTATATGCTCCAGGGGTCCTAGGGCTCTTTTTACATAAAGTGTCACTGTGCTATCTATATATGTGCATTCTACTATCCTTATCTATGGGTGCCCAATCAGCCCTCTCCTTTCAGTGCTTCCACTGGTCACTCAGCTTACCCAGCCTGACCATGCACCCTCAGGAGTAAACAGGCATCCATACCTCAGGCTTCCCATGTTACCTTAATTCTCTATGTGGTTAGTAACCGTTATCTTCAATTATCATAAGGTGCAACATGAAGTTCAGGCCTCGACCCCGCCACGCTCTTTGCAATTCATATTATATTTAAAATTACTTTACTATTATACTCATATTTCTTCTAGGCTTCCAATTCTATTCGGTTCTGTGAAAAGAGTAGATGAATAAAACCGTGTGTTAATTTCTCGATAAAACGATAAAATACAAATTAGTGCATAGATCTTAAAAACCAGTGATGTTAAAATCCTATACTTATATTAAGGTATCGAGTGGATCATTCAAAATGGCTTGCTGGTTCAGGTGACCACATTCAGTTTGTAATCAACGTTAGGCCACCTGGTTTGAGCGTGTCTAACCTCTTTATCCGCCTCAGCTCTTTTTCTAAAAGCAGTTTTTCCCTGTCTCCCCCTCTTCTCAATTGTGGGGCACTATCAATTATTCTACATTTTAAATCTCTTTCACTGTGTTCTGCCTCTACAAAATGTTTCGGTACTGGTAAGTTCAGTTGCTTCTGTCGGATGCTGCATCTATGTAAATTCATACGCACTTTAAATTCCAGGGTTCTTTCCCCGACGTAGTACAGCTTACAGGGACACTCTAGTAGATACACAACAAAATCTGAATTGCAGGTGTAAAAATCTCTTATTTCATACTGCTTCCCTTTTACCTCGAATGAGTTACCTTTAATCATGTGTGAGCAGTTGACACAACTCACACAGGGGTAACTACCTGTCCGCTTTCTACCAGTTATAGTTGGTTGAATATTTTTCTTTAAACTGCCCATGTCAGAATCCTTTAAGGACCTACCTTTTCTAAAAGAAAAGAGAGGGGGATTCCTAAATTCCTCAACCTCCGGTAATCCCTGACCCAGGATTCTCCAGTTATTCTTAATGATATTTGTTATCTCTTTAGATTCTTCCCCATATGTTGTAACTATGGGTATCCTTTTCCGTACTCCCAACCTGTCCTTATCATGTGGGTTTAAGCTTTTTTCTCTCTGTTCTTTCAGTAGTTTTGTTGGATATTGTCTATCCTGGAATTACAGCAACAGCTCGTCTATGGTTTCTTCCCTTTCCTTCTCGTCACTTACAATACGTCTCACCCTCTGAATCTGCCCATTGGGTATCGCTCGCTTCATTCCCGGGGGGTGATGGCTTTGATAGTGGAGCAATTTATTTTTATCTGTTCCCTTTACATACAGTGAAGTTGTCAGACTTGTACCTGTTTTCTTAACTAATACATCAAGGAAATTCAGATCTTTTTTTGACTGAACCATGGTAAACTTGATTGTAGCATCCACTGTGTTAAGATACTCATGGAACTGCTGCAATTTGTTGTGTATCTACTAGAGTGTCCCTGTAAGCTGTACTACGTCGGGGAAACAACCCTGGAATTTAAAGTGCGTATGAATTTACATAGATGCAGCATCCGACAGAAGCAACTGAACTTACCAGTACCGAAATATTTTGTAGAGGCAGAACACAGTGAAAGAGATTTAAAATGTAGAATAATTGATAGTGTCCCACAATTGAGAAGAGGGGGAGACAGGGAAAAACTGCTTTTAGAAAAAGAGCTGAGGTGGATAAAGAGGTTAGACACGCTCAAACCAGGTGGCCTAAACGTTGATTACAAACTGAATGTGGTCACCTGAACCAGCAAGCCATTTTGAATGATCCACTCGATACCTTAATATAAGTATAGGATTTTTACATCACTGGTTTTTAAGATCTATGCACTAATTTGTATTTTATCGTTTTATCGAGAAATTAACACACGGTTTTATTCATCTACTCTTTTCACAGAACCGAATAGAATTGGAAGCCTAGAAGAAATATGAGTATAATAGTAAAGTAATTTTAATTATAATATGAATTGCAAAGAGCGTGGCGGGGTCGAGGCCTGAACTTCATGTTGCACCTTATGATAATTGAAGATAACGGTTACTAACCACATAGAGAATTAAGGTAACATGGGAAGCCTGAGGTATGGATGCCTGTTTACTCCTGAGGGTGCATGGTCAGGCTGGGTAAGCTGAGTGACCAGTGGAAGCATTGAAAGGAGAGGGCTGATTGGGCACCCATAGATAAGGATAGTAGAATGCACATATATAGATAGCACAGTGACACTTTATGTAAAAAGAGCCCTAGGACCCCTGGAGCATATACCAATAGCCCAAAGAAGGTACTATATGGATCTAGTAGCTAATACAGCTCATAGAGGCAGAAACCCCTTATAAAGGGATGGTATGGTGTCTCCAGGGTAGGGCATTGGCACCCATTAATAGCACTATGCACTTTAAACATAGAATTAATATAATCAATAAACACTAGCACTTTAAATAACCACATTGCGCCCGGATTGCTGGGGTGAAAGCGCGAGGGAGCCCTTTAGAATGTGGCATAATAGAAGCGAGGGCAAACTCGCCAGTAATCAACATGGCGGAATCGACTGAGAACGCCGCTCGCATAGAGATGCATAGGACGGGCCCGCGCACGCGCATAGCGCGTCTACCCACAATGCGACTCGCAGAGAGGCCGCTTCCGGGACGCCGAGAGCACGAGGAGCAATGTAAGCAGAGGCAACATGGAGGAGGGCACAAAACAACGTCACGCTCTGACAATAAGTAAATATTACATTTTATAAACTTGGCTATAGTCATAATAACTGGTTGACAGGCTTCCAACTGTAAAAAGGTTCAGTAAATGTAATGTATGCACTGTATATGAAGCATAGCACAGATGATAATACATTAAGCATAAAGATAGCACAGAGGTTTTATGTATTAGAATGGTGAGGGTATAATGAATATGTGTAAATCAATTAATGTAATGTAAACAGGATGTGTATAAAAAGACAGCATAGATGGTCAGTGGTTGCAGGAATAAGGGCGTGTGGGCCCGAAACGTTGCCATTTTGTACCTACCCAAGCTGGAATAAACAACTGCTATACACCACCAAGGGAGTGCTGCGACATTTGTATGTATATATATATATATGTGTGTGTGTATATGTATATATATATATTATAAAGCACTTTCTTTTCCTTCCCCCTGATGAAGCAATAATCATAACAATTGTTCTAATGTCCTACATCAGTCTTTCTTTATATGGATATGTACCATTTCTCTTACACTGGCTACAGCCATCCTTGAAATAGTTACTTAATTTCCATACATATACTATCAAGACTAGTTGATCTAAATCATGGTACCTGTGTGTTATACTGGATATATGAACTTTAGTGGTATTGATTCTTTATGTTTGTTTCTGTTCCTTGATTTGCACTGACACTTTATATGGACTATAAGCAACATTGTTTACCTTGATCATCAACTGTATACCTATTTACACCACATGCCTTTTATGTCTGACTATACATTTCCCCCATTTTGTTTTTAACTGTCTTTGACATATTTGTCACACTTACTAGTGTTATTCATGGTCTTTGTACCCAATAAATAAATTATCTTTTTTGCATTATACTCCTGTTTTACTCTCATTTTTATATCTGTTATGGAGTGTTTGCTGCACCATCCATGCACATAATATGTGTCTATTGGTACTTTTTTCTATTATGTCTCTCGTGGATCTAATACTCATTAATATATGCAGGGGCATAACAATCATTATCCCACACTGAGCTACACCAGAGTCAGTCAAGAATGCAGCACATAGCATGTGTAAAATGTATACTATACACTATATTAAGACTGCTGTTCAGGGCTGCAGGTTTTTATTCTATGCTCAACCTATGGGCACGCTAAAATACTAAGCATGCCAGCTGAGCACTATACGGATGTGTAGGAGTACTTAGTTGGCCCCATCCAAAGTTTGCTGTGGAGTCCACCAATGTTCATTTAGAATGACGTGATATTTTTCTTTCCTTTCCAGAACCCAGATCCACTACTTGGGTATACATTGTAGTCATCATGGTGGTCCTTGTAGCATTCTTTTTCCCTGCAATAATCTTTAGTAAGTATAAATATATTCACAACAGAAAATAACATCAAAAGGAGACTGTCTGTCTATGTAGCAGAGCACTGTAACTGACCTTACTCTTTAGATTAAAATTTGTCCTAGATTGCAACTGGATGGGCAAGGCCTCACTCAATACACTTGCATTGGGAAAGCTGCACCCATCTAGTCGGAGTCTGCATATTACATACTTGCGATCACGTGACCACTGTTCTCTGCTCAGACACCAGTGCATGCAATGTGAGAATTCACAAATCTGCAATCATACTGTATATAGTGACTGCAGATTTGTTATATTAGACTAGACAACCCCCCTAAATGCATGCATTGTAGGCTAAAAATCATTTTCCAATTGGGTCTCATCATAAATTTTCCACTGTTTGACTTTTACAGGCTCTTTGTTTCCCTGCATATTCAAATTTAATGTGGTCTGTGGCTAAAAATTGGTTGAAAGGAGCTCAGACAGATAAGACTGACACATTTTCCTGTTACATGATCAGAATGATCTCACTATCAAATTCTTACTTAGAGGTGTGCCACTTTCGATTGTTATTGTATCATTCCTCACAAACTGATCCGCTCTTCTGTCCATACAATGGCTGCTGGTGGAGGAACTGATGACAATAGTAAACCGAAAAATGACTTCTGTGTAGGATTGAAAAGTACCACAGAAAATTGATATACGGTATATAAAGCATTACTTGGATTATTAAAACATTACATTTAATAATAAACTATCAGATAACAAGTGTGACGAGTATACCCTAGTGATGGGCGAATCCTAAATTACTCGGAATCAAGCCCAGGACTCGCTACTCGTTGCGAGTCTAACGAGTCCAATGTTAATGAATGGGGAAGCGAGTAATAGCGAGTAGTGTGCGATTTACAAATCACAGATGTGTCTCGGAAGCTTCAGCCTGAAGCAATCCTAGTTTTGTCAGAGTCTCTGCCATTGATTTGCATTGGACTCGTTTACTGTGCAGGTAATCGCTGGGAAACTCGCACAGATAAGAGTCCTGTCTGCTCTGTGTGGTGCCTGCCGCAGCTCCAGGGTCATAGAGCCCGCCTGCTGCCTGATGTAGCAGAGCTGAGATTGTTCTCAGTCTGCTCATTATCTGTGCATAGACATCTATATCTATGCACAGGGATGAGCAGAGAGGACATCGCGTTTTGGACTGCGTCGGACAGAAGAGGATTTTTTTAATTAAACATGGAGTCCCTAATGGCTTTTTTTTTTATTTCTAATACAAAATTTTCTCTGTGTTGTGTTTTTTTAAAACAATTTAATAGAAATTCATGGCGGTCATGTCTAATATTGGCGTGACCGCCATAAATTTCGGGCTTAGGGCCAGCTGATAATACAAAGCTGGCCCTAACCTCTTTATTACCCAGCGTGCCACCGCCACCAGGGCCGCTGGAAGAGCGGGGTTCAGCGCCAGAGGATGGTGCTTCAATGAACGTGCCATCTTCTGGGGCGGCTGCGGGCTGCAATTTGCAGCGGGGGGTGCCCAGAAAGCTTGGGCATCCCTGCGCTGCGGATTCCAGCCCCCAGCTGCTTAGCTGTACCTGGCTAGACATAGAAATTGCGCGGAGCCCCACGCATTTTTTTTTAATTATTTCATGAAATTCATGAAATAAAAAAAAGGGCTCCCCTATATTCTTGTGTATGGCCAGGTACAAATAGGCACCTGGGGGTTGGGGGCAGCCCGTCGCTGCCTGCTGGATCCGGCTGGTTCCAGAAATACGGCGAAGCCCATGTAATTTTTTTTCTGAAAAATCAATAAAACAATCCTAAAAAAGGGACTGCATCTTTATTAACCCCTCGCCCATGGTCCAGGGGTTAATAAAGATGCAGTCCCTTTTATTTACATTGTTTTATGGATTTGTCAGAAAAAAATTTCACGTGGGCTTCGCCGTATTTCTGGAACCAGCCGGATCCAGCAGGCAGCGACGGGCTGCCCCCAAACCCCAGGTGCCTATTTGTACCTGGCCGGACACAAGAATATAGGGGAGCCCTTTTTTTTTTAATTATTTCATGAATTTCATGAAATAATTAAAATAAAATGCGTGGGGCTCCGCGCAATTTCTATGTCTAGCCAGGTACAGCTAAGCAGCTGGGGGCTGGAATCCGCAGCGCAGGGATGCCCAAGCTTTCTGGGCACCCCCCGCTGCAAATTGAAGCCCGCAGCCGCCCCAGAAGATGGCGCGTTCATTGAAGCGCCATCCTCTGGCGCTGAACCCCGCTCTTCCAGCGGCCCTGGTGGCGGTGGCACGCTGGGTAATAAAGGGGTTAATACCAGCTTTGTTATACAAGCTGGTATTAAGCCCGAGATTCTTAATGTCAGGCCACGTTTGACCCAGCCACTAAGAATCTCCAATAAAGGGTTAAAAAAACACAACACAGAGAAATTTTTTTATTTGAAATAAAAAAAAAAGCCATTAGGGACTCCATCTTTAATTAAAAAAATCCTCTTCTGTCCGACGCAGTCCAAAATGTGATGTCCTCTCTGCTACATCCCCTGTGCATAGATATAGATGTCTATGCACAGGGAATGAGCAGACTGAGAACAATCTCAGCACTGCTACATCATCTCTGTGAGCAGGCGGGCTCTAGGACCCTGGAGCTGCGGCAGCCTGCACAGAGAAGACAGCTGGACTCGGCTCGCAAAGTAACAGCAGTTACTTTGCGAGTTTCCCTGCTATCACTGGCACAGTAGCCGAGTCTAATGCAAGACAATGGCAATCCTAGTTTTGTCAGCGTTTGCCATTGATTTGCATTGGACTCGTGCGAGTAAACGCTGGGAAACTCGCAGAGTACCGAGTCCTGCGAGTCCCTTACTACTCGCCGAGTAACGAGTTCTAGCGAGTAGATTCGCCCATCCCTAGTATACCCACATTTTGTGGTAAAAAGGCAAAAAGTTTGGACAGTGGATAAAAGACACAGTGGAGGACAAGGAAAGCTTAGACTTTTACTTCACTGGGAACCTATAGGAGACTTAAGCAATCTCCCATCAAATGACAAACAAAATGCATATGGTCTTAAACCAGGTTTGGTTAGTAGTACCTTCACCACATAATTAAGCATATAAACATACTAGACAGTGGTCCAGAAAGAAACCATTGTTTTTAATCTCCATTCAATCAAGGTGTACATTAAGAGGTCATAAATGGAATACTCTCACCCATCTTTAATTCAGTAGTGGGATAGGCTATACAGATCTAGTTGAGTGCAGGCTTTGAGTCAGCCTGCGGGTCTAGCAGCCCAGTTACTATATCAGTGCAGTTTCTGTCCTCTGATGAACCAATTGTGGTTGTGTGCACAAACCCTTATGATTCTATATAGACAGGACAAGCAGGAGGGATGTGCTCTGCCTCTAGCTCCTTCCTCTACCTCTAGCTCCTCCTTTTGCCTCTAGCTCCTCTCTCTAACTTTAGCTCCTCCCTCTGACTCTAACTCTTCCTTCTACCTCTAGCTTTTCCCTCTGCATCTAGCTCCTCCCTCTACATCTAGCTCCTCCTTCTGCCTCTCAATCCTCCCTCTAGCTCCTCCCTCTGCCACTAGCTCTTCACTCTACCTCTATCTCTTCCTTCTGTCTCTAGCGTCTCCCTCTAGCTTTAACTATTCCCTCTGCCTCTAGCACCACCCTCTACCTCTAGCTTCTCCCTCTACATCTTGCACCTTCTTCTGCCTCTAGCCTCTCCCTCTGCCTCTAGCTTCTTCATCTACCTCTTACTCCTCTCTCTGCCTCTAGCTCCTCCCTCTGCCTCTAGCTCCTCCCTCTGTCTATAGCACCACCCTATACCTCTAGCTCCTCCCTCTACATCTTGCTCCTTCTTTTGCCTCTAGCCTCTCCCTCTGCCTCTAGCTCCTTCATCTACCTCTTACTCCTGTCTCTGCCTCTAGCTACTCCCTCTACCTCTAGCTACTCCCTCTGTCTCTAGCACCACCCTCTACCTCTAGCTCCTCCCTCTATGTCTTGCTCCTTCTTCTGCCTCTAGCCTCTCCCTCTGCCTCTAGCTCCTTCATCTACCTCTAACTCCTCTCTCTGCCTCTAGCTACTCCCTCTGCCTCTAGCACCACCCTCCACCTCTAGGTCCTCCCTCTACCTCAAGCTCCTTCTTCTGCCTCTATCTTCTCCCTCTGCCACTAGCTCTTCCATCTACCTCTAACTCCTCTTTCTGCCTCTAGCTCCTTCCTCTGACTCGCCCCTTCCCCTCTACATAGTATCTAATCAACAGCAAATTTCATCTTCTATCTCCATAATATATATATTTGTCGTCATTGAATATATCTGTAGATTGAGAAATTTCAGAATGACTGATCCATCTTGAGGAGAAAAAAGCGGATTTCTCTACATAAGCCTGTCACCAGTTATTTGCTATCTCAACAAATGCCACAGCCTTTTTCTGTTTTTCTTAATCATTTCACAAATGATTGACCCCTGACTCTCCCTGTACAATCCAAAAATTATATTTGATTTGGTCCTGCATTGTATTTAAATGAGGCCAGTCTGGTCCGATGGGCATCCTCCTAGCGGCATCTGTTCCTCCTCTCTGTGCATAAGCCCTCTTCCGCCTCTAATTGATATGTATGACATTTCCTGTGTCATCTACGTAGCTGAATGAAAGCTCGTATCTGCACAGTAGCATCATCGGATGTGCAGGAGCACTTTGCTCTGCCCTAATGCTTGCGTGTGCCTTGATGTCCATTGCTCTGCTTGCAGTAGGGCAGAGCAAAATGTTATTAACCTTTTCTATGCCACAATCAATCTCTGACAGCGGCATTTAACGTGCAATGGCAGAGGGGGGCGTTCATCTGACCCCTCATTGGCGGGCCCATGATGCCATCACGGGACATTAATGTAATGAAAGCCAGGGGTTTGTGTCTGTCATCACAATACTCTTAAGAAAACCAGCCTGTGGCCGGCATTCATTAGAGACTGTGATTTCTTCTATATACCACAATGCTGTAGCATTGCTGTATATAGAACAAGTGATCAGAAATTAACAAATAATAAAAAAATACACATTTATGGTATTGCTACGTTTATAAAAGTCCAATCTATCAAAATATAAAATAAATTAAATCTGATCTCAAAACAGAGGAAAAAGAAAAAAATCTAAGCTTCAGAATTACAGTTTACAGACAAAAATGTAATACCAGGCTATCAACACATCATATACAGTCATATGAAAAAGTTTGGGCACCCCTCTAAAATCTTACTACGGTAATTTTTTTTTTTTAAATTGGGTTTTTGCACCAGCTATTTCAGTGTGATATATGTAATAACTGATGGACACAGTAATATTTCAGGATTGAAATGAGGTTTATTGCACTAACCAAACATGTGAAATATGCATTATTTAAAAATTTGACAGGTGCAAAAGTATGGGCACCCTTCTGATTTTCATGAATTGAATACTCCTAACTACTTTTTACTGACTTACTAAAGCACTAAATTGAGCTTTGTAAACCTCATTGAGCTTTGTACTTCATAGCCCGGTGTATTCAATCATGAGAAAAGCTATTTCAGGTGTCCACTTGCAAGTTGTTCTCCTAGTTGCATCTTCTCTGAGGAGTGGCATCATGGGCTCCTCAAAACAACTCTCAAATGATCTGAAATAAAAGATTGTTCAACATAGTTGTTAAGGGGAAGGATATAAAAAGTTGTCTCAGAAATTTAACCTGTCAGTTTCCACTGTGAGGAACATAGTAAGGAAATGGAAGACCACAGGGACAGTTCTTGTAAAGGCCAGAAGTGGCAAGCCAACAAAAATATCAGAAAGGCAGAGAAGAAGAATGGTGAGAACAGTCAAGAATAATCCACAGACCACCTCCAAAGACCTGCAGCATCATCTTGCTGCAGATGGTGTCACTGTGCATCGGTCAACAATACAGTGCACACTGCACAAGGAGAAGCTGTATGGGAGAGTGATGCGAAAGAAGCTGTTTCTGCATGCACGCCACAAACAGAGTCGCCTGAGGTATGCAAAAGCACATTTGGACAAGCCAGTTTCATTTTGGAAGAAGGTCCTGTGGACAGATGAAACAAGATTGAGTTGTTTGGTCATACAACAAGGCGTTATGCATGGCGCCACAAAAACACAGCATTCCAAAAAAAAACACTTTCTATCCACTGTCAAATATGGGGGAGGGTCCATCATGCTTTGGGGCTGTGTGGCCAATGGCGGCACCGGGAATCTTGTTAAAGTTGAGGGTCGCATGGATTCCACTCAGTATCAGCAGATTCTTGAGAATAATGTTCAAGAATCAGTGTCAAAGTTGAAGTTACGCCGGGGATGGATCTTTCAGCAAGACAATGATCCAAAACACCGCACCAAATCTACTCAGGCATTCATGCAGAGGAACAATTACAATGTTCTGGAATGGCCATCCCAGTCCCCAGACCTGAATATCATTGAACATCTGTGGGATGTTTTGAAGCGGGCTGTCCATGCTCGGCGACCATCAAACTTAACTGAACTGGAATTGTTTTGTAAAGAGGAATGGTCAAAAATACCTTCATCTAGGATCCAGGAACTCATTAACAGCTACAGGAAGCGACTAGAGGCTGGTATTTTTGCAAAAGGTGGATCTACTAAATATTAATGTCACTTTTCTGTTGAGTTGCCCATACTTTTGCACCTGTCAAATCTTGAAATAATGCATATTTCACATTTTCGGTTAGTACAATAAACCTCATTTCAATCCTGAAATATTACTGTGTCCATCAGTTATTACATATATCACACTGAAATAGCTGTTGCAAAAACCCAATTTTAAACAAAAAAAATGAGTAAGATTAAGAGGGGTGCCCAAACTTTTTCATATGACTGTATACCACAAAATAATATTAATAAAACATCAGCAGTGAGTGTAAAAGATAAATCTCACACAGCTCCATATCCCAAAAATTGAAAACACTACTATTCTCGGAAAGTCGCGAGCCTCGCGACACAAACAAGATTATTTTTTCAAAATTTTGTGATTTTTTTTGACAGTTTGATACTGTATGTACTGTAGAAAATGGTACTGACCTGGAGAATCATACTACCATGTCAATGTTATAGTAAAATGAAGGCCGTATATAAAAAACCCCAAAAACAATTGCAGAAATTCACTTTTTTTGTTATTTCAATTTTTTTTCTCATTTGCCGTTACATCATATGATAAAATGGTTGGTGTAATTCAAAAGTAAAACTCATCTTGCAAAAAACAAGCCCTCACATGGCTATATACTGTAGATGGAGAAATAACAAAGTTATGGCTGTTGTAATGAGGGGGGGGGACAAAAGTGCTAAAATGAAAAATCCCCCAGTCCTTAAGGGGTTAAATCAACTTCTCCTTCTTATTAAAGGGCATCTGTTGCGAGTTTGAGAGCAGCATAATCTAGGGGGAGAGGTCCTGATTCCAACTACATAATCTCAGAGGGGTATAATGTAGAGTCATAGGCCCTGATTCCAGCATTGTGTCACTTACTTTGTTGCTTTCTGTAGTTTTGATAAAATCATTGTTTTTTTTCTGCTGAAAATGTCCCAATCCTTTGAATGTTGACCTTTGCATAACCCTGCTCACACCACTGATTGGTAGTTTTCTACCTATACACAGTGTACACTGAATTGTACTACCTGGCAGTAGGTTTACTAGTTCTCTGGTGATAAACAGTGATTTTCTCAAAACTACAGCAAGCAGCCCAGTAAATGACACATCACTAGAATCAGGGTGTAGATCTAGAAATCATGTCCCTGTCAGATTAGGTGTCAAAAGCTTGGTGACAGATTCCTTTTAAATTAAAGCTGCCATTGCAATCAGTCGATCGTCACAGTTTGGTCATCAGGGACTTTGTTCGGCTGCTGCAGGGGTAGTGTATTGTTACATTCAATGACTACCGGTAGTTTTTCATGCAACACATAATTTGGGTGGATAAAAAAAGACTTTCAAACAAACAGAGGGGAGTACTAATAGGGTCACCTTGATGACACCCATATAAATAGAAATCCTATTAGTAAACCTCAGGGAGATATTGGGTGAGAAATAAGATGTCTAACTTTTCTTTACTTTTTTTAGTTATGAGATCATATTGTAGGGACAAGAAGAAGAAAAGACAGGTAAGAGACTGGTGTCCATATAGCTGCAAATCCATACAGGAGCCCAACACCTACTGCATTGTTACCATGATTAATTTAGCTTTTTTCTATTTCTTTACAGACTCCACCAATGGAAAATAACGAAAAGCAACCTATTAAAACTGTAGAAGTCAACCTTAACCTTCCTGAAGAAGATCAGGATGAGCAGGATATTACAATGCAAGGATTACCGGTGGCCCAAGAGCAGGGGAAGGACTACCACATGTCACAGGAGGAAGCCTAAGAGAACGATGAACATCAGAATCAGCAAGGGTTTAAAATCCTACTAGTGAAATAATTAATAGTCTGGCAGACATTAATATTACTAAGAGTACAAGCATAAGGTTCTACACGTCAATAAAGACTCCCTAGAAGTTGTACTTCCCGGAAGAAGCAAACATTGGAATGTATAGTACATTTGGGGCAACTGCTGTGTTTGTCAGTATCTACATTACATGGCCTCATTTGACTATGTACTTTTGTCTCTATTTTTCTGTTACTGGCTTCTTTTCAGTATTTATTAATGATCGACAGCCTTTATAGATATTTTTGCAAAACGTGGCTAATATGGTGTTTTTATGCAATGTGTTCCTGAAATTTACTAAACAATGTTTAATGAATTATGGATCATTACTCATCATTTACTGTGAGTGTAACTGTGGTATTGTTAAAATGTGTAATATCAATAAAGGTGAATTATTTTTCTATTTATTTGTGCTTTGTATACCTGCAGGTCTTTCTATGTTAGTAAAGATGGTTGATCTGGATTTAAAGGGAATGTGTAAGTAGGATTGGCCCTTCAATGAGTATTTAGGTCATAGGCAGCTAAATTAAATGATACCTTAATATCTGCAATTCAGTCACGTGGTGGTTTAACAGATAGGGAATCTAGCAAGATGGTAAGATAGGCAAGGGTGTTCAGGAGAGATAGTGTGGCTTTAGATTTGGGGTCCCTGACTAGCCCTGTTCACGAAGGTACCTTGGAAGGTGAGGAGATTCTGGTTGCCACTCTTGCCCTTAGCTCCTGATGAGCCCTAGACTAAGGGTCCCTACCTCCACCAATGGACCAGAAAACCCAGTAGCTTTGATGGAAGTCAATGGCAGCAATAACACAGCTCAGCACACACAACTTCACACCATAGAGTTCAGGTAGAAATGAGCTCTAGCTGTGACACCTAATGGAGGGAAGTGAAGCTATTTAAAGGCTGAGGGAGTGGAGATTTGAATAGTAAGGCACACCCCTCCATCTCCATGCAAATGCTATGACTCACTCCTCTAATTGTAGCTACAACACACAGCTTAAACTAGGGAAAAAAACCCATGTGATGGCCGCTCTCTGTTCTCCTGATCTCACTGTAGAGCTGTGTGTGGTTATACCTGACACATCTGTAGGTGCCTCTCAGCTTCAGTCTACATCTCATAGGTCAACAGTGTTGTATTACAGCAGAGCTGTGAGAGCCGCAGCTGCTAAAATGTTTGCAAGAAGATAAAGCTCTAATGTTCTGTGTTAGTTACATGTCTCACACCAGTTACTCCCCTTTTATTAAAAATAAGCTCTGAAGGCAGATTCATATATGTATCATGCATGTATATATACAGTATAATCTTTATTTTATAGTGTTCAACAGATGATAACAATCCAAGATAAACATTACGATATAGATCAACATTCATTCATTTTATATAGAAAAAACAATTAAACAATGGGTTGGAATTGGGGTAGGAAAGAAAACTGGAGTAGGTAAGGGGAGGAAGGAGGGAGGGAGGGGAAAAGGTTCCGGTAAGCATTTATACAATATGATAATGTAAAGACATATGTATGGGCAGGATCGGACTGGGGTGTGTGGGGTCCACCTGGGAAATTGACTTCAGGGGCCAACCCACTCTTGAGCTATATGCTGTTAGCCGGTATACCCATTATATTGGTGGCTCTTTCACATCACTGTGCGCTCACCATAACTGCGATGTTCAATCACTGTAGTTTGCATTAAAGGGATTCTTTAGTGAAAACAAGTTATCAGTGATCCACAGGTTGGTGATAACTTATTTTTTAGTGGAATTCGACCAGTGGACACTGCACCGTAGGGAGAATGTGGCACTTTTATGCCCATTTTAAAATACAGCGGTGGGAAATAATGTGACCGTGGCTCCATTCATCATCATTGGGGCTTCCAGAAAAAGCCAAACACAGTGCTCACAGCAACTGAGAGAATGAGCGGGTCACGGGTCGAGCTGTACTTGAGCACCAGTCTAATGGGGAGAAAACAAACCTCTGACTAAGTAACGTCTTTAAGGATGATGATTTTAATGTGCGTTTTAATTTTTTTTCTAATAAAATTTAATTTTAATTATCTATATCTCAGGATTCTATGCTGGATGGTGTTCTATTTTTTGGACATGTAATGGGGAATAAAAGTTGCACATTCAACAGTCGGACACCCCACCAATAAATAACTTATTACTTATTCTTAGGCCATGTGCACACAATGAGTATTTGCTGAGATTTTTACCTCAGTATTTGTAAGACAAAACCAGGAGTAAAACAATCAGAGGAAAAATATAATAGAAACACGTCACCACTTCTGTACTTATCACCCACTCCTGGTTTTGTCTTATAAATACTGATGTGATTAAAGCATTAGATGAAAAAGTGGTAGTTCGTGCTTTCCTCTTCAACTAATGCTTTCATCGTTTTCCTTGGGGAGAGTGCTGCAAGCCGGCTTATGCTTCAATAGTTGTTGTGACTCTCACAACAACATAAGGTTAGTGCAACAGCACGCAATACAACACCCCGGTTACACCCAGATAAGACCCTATGTGCGCTTTTCTGCTTTTCTACTAGTTTCCAAATACTGATGTGAAAATCTCACCAAATGCTCAATGTGTTCACGTGACCTTAAAAGGGATGATTACTTGCTTTCTCTGGAGAACCTCTGTAAGTGCATCTCTGCTGCTGTGTAATAGTCACAGGACAGAAGAGGTTAAACATCCAAGTATTTAATATCTATTGGAACTAAAGAATTTTCCCCTTATTGATATCAGAAAAAAAACAAATGACCAACCACAATCCAATATACCAAGACTAATAATACCACATAAAAGGGAGAAGTACCCCCACTCCAAGACCAGAGTAAATAGTTCCACTACACAGTGACCAAATAATGCCACATACAAGGGACAAATACAGTCACACCATGACCAGGGCACATAATGCCAGCACAAAGTGATCAAATACTACCAAACCATGGCAAGACTACATATTACCACCATATTGTGACTGAATAATACCACATAAAAGGGACAGATACCATCACACCATGGCCAGAGCACATAATGCCACTACATAGTGACCAATAATACTACAATAATGAAGAATAAATAAAGCTCTGTATTTTGGGTCAGTGTACAGGTAATATAGTGATTATCAGTGACATTATACACAGGAGCTCTGTATATAGTGTCAGTGTTCATGTAATACAATGATCACTGGTAACATGTTACATAGGAGCTCTGTATATAGTGTCAGTGTACAGGTAATGCAGAGATCACCAGTGACATGATATACAGGAGCTCTGTATATTGTGTCAGTTTACAGGTAAGGCAAAGATCATCTTTGACATTTTACAAGAGAGCTATGTATATAGTGTCAGTGTACAGGTAATATGATGGTCACCAGTGACATTACACACAGGAGCTCTGTATATAGTGTACAATGTATATCTATAGGTAATACATATATTCACCAGTGATATCTCTAGGTGAAGTCATTCATCTTCAGGTTTCTTCTTTATGTGGTGCTGTCCGACATCTCGTTTTCTAGCTAGTACTCATCCAAAACACTTATATTTAACTACTTATTTCCAGAGCACATTCCCCACTTTTCCCAGGATTTCTATGCTACATCAAATGACAAAAAAACGACATAGTGCCGCCATGCACAGTAACAAGACCTCCATTTTGTTCCCCTCATGGGAAACAGTATTCTCAAAAATAAATTATATTACAGCAGTAATAATGTTCCCTAATTGGTCCCCACAGTAAATATGTCCCCACTTGCCACCATAATCCTATAATGTATGTTCCTCATTCTGGCCCCCATGTAGTAATAATGTATCCCATCTTGGACCCCTATGTTCCTCCATTCTGGGCCCCTATGTTGCCCCATTCTAGGTCCCCCGACCGACATGACAACTTCTCCAGCCATCTAGATAGATTACAACAAAGACACATCTGACTTCTCACATTTTCAGCCACGTTCCCAAACTGGACAAACTCCTCATCCTACTGTTGCCCCAAAGCTTATCCCCTGCTGCTGTACATGTCCCTAATATTGCACCTGCTGCATGGTACAAAAACAATGTCACCACTGTGTCCCCCACATAATACCACCACTGTGTCCCCACATAATAATACCACCACTGTACCCTCACATAATAATACTACCTCTGTGCTCCCCACATAATAATACCACCACTGTGCCCCTTACATGGTAATAATGCCTCCTTTGTGCCCTCCAGATGGTATCATTGCCCCCACATAATAATGTCACCATTGTGCTCCCCACTTAATAATACCAACATTGGGCCCCCCACATAATAATGTCACTACTGTGCCCCCCGCATAATAATGCCACCACTGTGCCCCAACATAATAATGTCACCACTGTGCCCCCCACATAATAATACTACCACTCTGCACCTTACATGTTAATAATGCCTCCTTTGTGCCCTCCAGATGGTATCATTGCCCCCTAGAAAAGTATTAGCATTTTGCCCCTAGAAGTAATAATGCCCAATGTTCACCTTTTGACAGTCACAATACCCTGAGTGTCCCTATAGCAAGAATAGTTAAGTGCCTACTTAACATTTAACAATGTCCCCTGAGCCCCTCCATGTACACAGCCCCTATGCTATTTGGGAGGCACAGTGTCCTGGATTTAAGTCCCACCAAGGACAACAGCTTCAAGGAGTTTGTATGTTCTCCCTGTGTTTGCATGTGATTCCTCCCACATTTCAAATACATACTGATAGGATATTTAGATTGTGAGCCTCAATGGGGACAGTATTATGTATGTAGAGTGCTATTGAATTAATAGCGCTATATAAATGAATAAATATTATTATTACCTTCCACCTGATGCACCTCCCCTATACACAGTATGATGGACTAACAGCTCCCTCAAAACAATGATTCACACACACAGTAAAATGTCCCTCACACTATATAAAAACCCTCAAAGCAGGTGTGCAACTAGAGTCCGATTGACCCCGATCAAGATTTGCATCTGCCTCTCCCCACCCCTATTCCTACCCCTCTACATGTCAGATGTATGGGCCCTTGTAGCTTTCTAAATCTTATAAAAACAAGTGTTGTTACTCATGGTGTAGTAATGTCCCCAATCCTCTACAGATGTTCCTTATCCTGGGTCCCTTACAGGTATATATGTCCCCACCCTGGTATATGTGCTCCCATCCTGAGCCCACTCTGGTATATATGTCTCTATATTGGGCTCACCCTGGTATATATGTCTCCCATTCTGGTAAATACTGTCCCCTATCCTGGTATGTATTGTATGCCCCCATCCTGGTGTATCTGTTACACATCCTGGGTCCATCCTAGCATATATGTCCTGGTATATATATGCCTCCATCCTGGTATATATGTCCCAGTCCTGGGCCCCTTCCTGATGTATATGTCCCCATCTTGGGACCATCCTGGCATATATGTTCCCCACTGTGGTATATACATAATCCCATCCTGGTATATATGTCCCTGATCCAGATATTTATGACCCCATACTGAGTCCTTCCTGGTATATATGTCCCTTATATGTGTCCCCCATTCTGATAAAAAGGGGTGGACAAAAATATTGGCACTGTTAGAATCATCATGTGATGCTTCTCTAATTTGTGTAATTAGCAGCACCTGTAACTTACCTGTGGCACCTAACAGGTGTTGGCAATAACTAAATCACACTTGCAGCCAGTTGACATGGATTAAAGTTGACTCAACCTCTGTCCTGTGTCCTTGTGTGTACCACATTGAGCATGGAGAAAAGAAAGAAGACCAAAGAACTGTCTGAGGACTTGAGAAACCAAATTGTGAGGAAGCATGAACAATCTCAAGGCTACAAGTCCATCTCCAAAGACCTTAATGTTCCTATGTCTACTGTGCGCAGTGTCATCAAGAAGTTTAAAGCCCATGGCACTGTGGCTAACCTCCCTAGATGTGGACGGAAAAGAAACATTTACGAAGATTTCAACGCAAGATTGTGCGGAAGGTGGATAAAGAACCTCAACTAACATCCAAACAGGTTCAAGCTGCCCTGCAGTCCAAGGGTACAACAGTGTCAACCCGTACTATCCGTCGGCGTCTGAATGAAAAGGTACTGTATGGTAGAATACCCAGTAAGACCCCACTTCTTACGCCGAGACATAAAAAAGCCAGGCTGGACTTTGCCAAAACTTACCTGAGAAAGCCTAAAATGTTTTGGAAGAATGTTCTCTGGTCAGATGAGACAAAAGTAGAGCTTTTTGGGCAAAGGTATCAACATAGAGTTTACAGGAGAAAAAAAGAGGCATTCAAAGAAAAGAACACGGTCCCTACAGTCAAACATGGTGGAGGTTCCCTGATGTTTTGGGGTTGCTTTGCTGCCTCTGGCACTGGACTGCTTGACCGTGTGCATGGCATTATGAAGTCTGAAGACTACCAACAAATTTTGCAGCATAATGTAGGGCCTAGTGTGAGAAAGCTGGGTCTCCCTCAGAGGTCATGGGTTTTCCAGCAGGACAATGACCCAAAACACTTCAAAAAGCACTAGAAAATGGTTTGAGAGAAAGCACTGGAGACTTCTAAGGTGGCCAGCAATGAGTCCAGACCTGAATCCCATAGAACACCTGCAGAGACATCTAAAAATGGCAGTTTGGAGAAGGCACCCTTCAAATATCAGGGACCTGGTGCAGTTTGCCAAAGAAGAATGGTCTAAAATTCCAGCAGAGCATTGTAAGAAACTCATTGATAGTTACCAAAAGCGGTTGATTGCTTTTTTATGCTTGGTGTGGAATTAGATCCCATTTGGCTTTAGGACGATTCTTTTTGTGTTTTTTCATTGAAGACAAATTAAATGAAGATAATAATACCAAAGAATTTGTGATTGCAATCATTTTCAAGAAGAAACTGAGTATTATCTGACAGAATTGCAGGGGTGTCAATACTTTTGGCCACAAATGTACATGCAGATTTTGATGCAGATATTCAAAAGTTGGGTAAAAAAGCATCAAACAATGTATCATCGTCACAGTGCCTAAGAGATCCAAGGAAAAGCACAGCTGTAGTGCAAGGTCTTGAGGATTCCTCTAGCCCCTTGGCTACCTCAACAGAGACTTCAAGGGCAGGGGTGGCCAACTACAGTCCTCAAGGGCTTCAAACAGTGCAGGTTTTCAGGATTTCCTTAGCATTACACAGATTCCAACACCTTGAGCAATACTAAGGAAATTCTGAAAACATGCACTGTTTGCAGCCCTTGAGGACTGCAGTTGACCAGCCTGTTCTACAGGAGTATGTGTAGTGTCTTGCATTTCCATACCTCATATCTTCAGGCAAGAGGTCTACTGCTTGTTCACCAGCATCTGTAGGATAGTATCAAAGCACCTCTTAACTGGCAGATATTACGCTAGAGTGACTTGATAATTTGCGCAGTCTTTATTGACATATACCTGACAGAGCAGTCAAGTCAGAATGGTAATAGAGTTTGTTAACAGAAGTTGCAAGCTGTGAGGTGGGTAACACAGCTATAGACTCCAGTAGGTTCCAGTCGTGGCAGAGTCCAACGAAGAAAGGTATAAGTGTGGAGCAGGCTCACCGATGTAGAGATGCAGACTGGCAGGCATGGCAGACTCACAGACTCGGATGTGATGTAGCAGGCTTGATGTAGTTGACTCAGAAAAAATAGGTGCAGGTCAACAGGTGCACCAGGCTCAAAGAAGCGCAGCACTACAAAGACAAAGAGTTTAAGTACAGGAGCGGTGACAGGAACAAAGCACAAGCATAAGATATGAAGCAAGGGACCTGAACACAAACACCACCACTAAGGGAATAAGAGATTGCCCTGGCACCTCCCTTAAGGGGAGGGTGCATTAAATACACAGAACCTCTCAGCAATAGGCTGAGGAGCACTTCCAGGTCAGGGTGTACAGGCCCTTTAAATATCAGCATGATGCGGCAGATGTCGCCTAATGGAGGTCTTGGAAGTACTCCTCTGTGACTGCAGACTCTGGGCAGTGAAGGCTGCAGACAGGGAGACAGGAGGCATAGCAGCATCACAGGCTGGATGAGTAACCTCTATAGGACAGAGAACCACTATGTGGTAAATAATTGATGACGTTCAAAAGTACAACTTGTCTCGCAAAAAACAAGCCCTCAACAATAAACCCAATTGACAATATCCCTCTGACACCAATCAATTACAGAATTATGCATATGCAGCCATGGGCACAGGTCCTAAGGGCAGTGAGAGGAATGAATAAACATTTAAGTTTTTATACACATTCCTGCTACTATGTGCAGTAATATTCTTCATATATACCATATGTGTTTATAAGACACAAATTGGTGAAAGGTCCTCTTTAATTCAGCTTCTTTTTTGTATTATACACTGTAACTTGGGATAAATACACGATAACGTGGAAAAAACTTATATTATTTTTTATGTTTTATGTAGCTTCTTGCATTTAGGGTGTTCCATTTGTAAATTGTTTTAATCTAATGCATTGCAATATAAATGTATACACGTGCATCTCAATAACTTAGAATATCATCAAAAAGATAATTTATTTCAGTAATTCAATACATAAACTGCGAATACCATCAGTAAAAAGGTAAAAAAGACTCTCTGCAGTGTGTGTGCATTATTCCTCTCTGTCCCCAGCCTCCATATAAACTGCCCCACTGCGTCTTACCTGGCCTCAAGTCCCACTCCAAGCTGCCCCCTTACTCTACGCTGCCCCGGAGGCCCAGCTCCACCTGTAGGGAGCTTTGCCATCCTTGCCGCAATACCATCGCCCTCCGGAGGACTATGGCGGCGCTGGTGACCCATCACCAGGTACTACAGGTGACGTCACGAGACAACTCTTTTTCCTTGTACATAACCCCTCTTTGAAGTGTCACCCAGGCCACGGGCTCAGGCACCGCCACCCGTGACATCCCCGTGAACCCCTCTGAGCCTGATATCCGAGTACACCCGGGCATGGGGCTCGACAATCACCTATCTACAGGATAGGTTATACTTTGTTGATTAAGGGGACCTGGTTGCTGGGACCCGCACTGATCTACAGTACGAGGCACTTTTCTCTTCATTAAGGTGGAACAGCATTATGCATACCGACCACCACACAATTTATTCCTAATGGGGCTGCCGATTGCTGTGATTTTCCCAGCAGTCCCATAGAAAATGGATTGTGCGGCGGTCAAAATTCTGCTGTTATGTGCTGGTCCCAGAGATCGGACTCCTGGGCAAAAGTGGTAACCTGTCTTCGCCGGATAAATACTTAAAATTCTTAGAAATCAGATACAAAATATTGTTGTCTAAATGTTTATTTATCAATTAATGTAGAAGAATAAAATATTTTGGCATCGTTCATTAATATGGATATTTTATAAATGTACAATACATGAGCCCTTTTTTACTCACTGTGCATAGATTTTGTCATTAAGATGCTTTTGTCTTTAATGCCAAGGTTCTACTGTTTTTCCTTATTCCTGATACTTTTTTGTCTTTCTGGAACTGGCTCTTTATAAATGATGGTAAAAATATCTTAAAATGTGTTTTGCATAGCAATTGGGTTGCGGTCATAGTAATAAATTCTGCCTAAATGGTGGACAATCTATTAAAGCGAAAGAATAGATGTCTTCCCTTAAAGAAAATCTCCATCTTGTGAACTGCTGCATAAAAATCTTATATTTCTAATTCTTTGCTTTGTGCTGATTTTATGCTACATAATTATTCTTTACTCTTCAAAATGTTCATATTTTAAATTGAGAAGTGTATATTCTGTTTGTTTCCATCGACAACTGGCAGATTTTAGTTATTCAACATTTTATGAATAATTTTAATAAAGTATTAATAGAATTATGATTTGTATTTAAAGGTGTAGTTTTCATTCTACAATTTTCAAACACAATTGGTTATTTTTATTAAGCACTACAAAACTTAAAACTACTGCATTTTGCAACTTTCTCCAGTTACAAATGTACTACCATTTTGTACATAGTTCCTAAATAGAACAGTGTCTCCATGGTAACTGAACGGTGAACAATTGGGATGGTGATCTGCCCCACCATCCCAATGGTACTCATTACTAGTAACCATGGAGACAACGTTGGATACAAATGCCTGTGGAAGCAGAGTGGGGTTTGGTGTCCCAACTTAGGGTTGGCAGAAAGATTGCAATTGTACTCTACTAGTAGTTTAAAATAAGTTTGCTCTCCATGACACAACACACTTGATAGGTTACCGAGTCTCTTAACCT
The DNA here is from genome assembly GCA_033576535.1 of Allobates femoralis. Lineage (NCBI taxonomy): Eukaryota > Metazoa > Chordata > Amphibia > Anura > Aromobatidae > Allobates > Allobates femoralis. The sequence goes on along the minus strand of JARQOC010000006.1, from coordinate 303,710,431 downwards.
CTTAACGACAGCCGTACGTCTATAGACATCGGCTGTCATTACCCGGTGTTTGAAGTGAGCTCCGGCGTGGAGCTCACTTCAAACCTCCCACATCTCAGCTGATCTCACTAGCTGAGATGTGGGAGTAACAGCACCAATCGGTCCCGCCATCCGATCAGTGCTGTTATCCCCTTAGATCCCGCCCTCAATCTCTGAGAGCGGGATCTAAGGGAGCCGGAGCGGGCAGCGCGCGCTTACCGGGCTCCAGGGGAGATCTCGCGATAGTATCGCGGGATCTCCTGTGCTGATGTCACAGGCCAGGGTCCTGGCTTGACCCTGGAACCTGTCATGGAGCATTTCCGGGTTGTGGTTGGCAGGGGCTGCCAACCACAACAGGTCCGCGATTCTGCCACATACAGAGGAGCTGCAGCTCCTCTGTATGTGTCAGAAGCGATCGGACTGTGCAGCTGCATGCATCTCATAGGGGCTGTGTAAAATTAAGAATCAATAAGCAAATAAAGTTTTTAAAAAGTTGAAAAAAAAACAAAAAAACATAAAAGTTCAAATCACCCCCCTTTTTCTCCCATCCACAATAAAAGTATTAATAAAAAAAAAAAAAATACACATATTTGGTATCGCCACATTCAGAATCGCCCGATCTATCAATATAAATAATCAAATAATGAGATCCGTAAACTGCGTAGCGCAAAAAATGGTTCAAACGCCAAAATTAAGTTTTTTTGATCACTGCAACAATGCTAAAAAATGCAATAACGGGCGATAAAAACAGCGAATCCACCAAAGTATGGTATGATTAAAAACGTCAGCTCGAGATGCAAAAAATAAGCCATCATTCAGCCCCAGATCCCGAAAAATGAGGACGCTATGGGTCGCAGAACATGGCACAAAAAATGCAATGTTTTTTTTTTCATGCTTTTGAATTTTTTACCACCACCTAGATACCAATAAAGGTATACATGTTTGGTATCTACAAACTCGTACTGACCCGAGGCATCACACGGTCATGTCGGTTTTACCATATAGTGAACACGGCGACTACAAAACCCAAAAAACAAACGTCTTATTGCACTTTTTTTGCAATTTCACTGCATTTAGAATTTTTTTGCAATTTCCCTGTACACTATATGGTAAAACAAATTATTGCATCTGAAAGTACAACTCGTCCCGCAAAAAACAAGCCATCATATGTCTGTGTCGACAGAAAAATAAAAACGTTATGGCTCTTGGAAGCTGAGGAGCGAAAAAACGAAAATGAAAAATGACAAATTTCTTCGTCACTAAGGGGTTAAAAAGCAATGTTCTTGGTAAATACTAAGGATACTTACATTGGAACAAGGTATACCACTTTAGTGATCACTACGGATGAGTGAGCATGCTCGCCGATACTCGGTGCTCGTTCGAGCATCACAGTACTCACGATGCTCATGCTTGGCTCCTTCTCCCTGCATGTTGCTGATCTTTACAGAGCCAGCCCACATGCAGGAATTGGCTGCCACACACTGTATTGCCACGGCCATGTTGGTTGTGGAATTACAGTGATTGGCTAGCTGCACAATGTCATCAGGTCTAAATAAGACCTGATGGCGCTGTGCTCGTCACTGTTCCACATTGTCAGCTAGTGTAGGGAGAGGTGCTCCTGACCTAGGAACAGATTTTGTGTCTTTTAGGTAGTGTAGGTAGGGTACACAATCCATTTAAACCAACAGTCCTCTTGAGGACTAATCTAGCTGTATACAGGCAGACAGGGTATATTGCACACTGAAGTGTAGCACATGAGGCTACATCCATCAAAACAACAGTCCTTTTGAGGACTAATCTAGCTGTATTCAGGCAGACAGGGTATATTGCACACTGCAGTGTAGCACAAGAGGCTATATACCAATCATCACATCTGGGGCTCATGTACCAGGCTTCTAATATCCATCAAAACAACAGTCCTTTTGAGCATTAATCTAGCTGGATACAGGCAGGCAGGGTATATAGCACCCCACGGTGTAGCACAAGAGGCTGTATTCCATTCACATCTGGGGCTGGTGTAGCAGGCTTCTAATATCCATCTAAACAGTCCTTTTGAGGACTAATCTAGCCATGTACAGGCAGGCAGGGTATATATCAAACTGCGGTGTAGCACAAGAGGCTGTATTCCAGTCACATCTGTGGCTGGTGTATCAGGCTTCTAATAACCATCTAAACAGTCATTTTGAGGATTAATCTAGCCGTATACAGGCAGGCAGGGTATATAGCAGACTGCGGTGTAGCACAAGAGGCTGTATTCAAGTCACCTCTGAGGCTGGTGTATCAGGCTTCTAATAACCATCTAAACAGTCCTTTTGAGGATTAATCTAGCCGTATACAGGAAGGCAGGGTATATAGCAGACTGCGGTGTGTAAACTAAACTTATTTTCAGGAGTAATCTAGCTGTATTCAGGCAGGGTATATAGCAGACTACAGTGTGCAAGCTCCTTTTCAGAATTAATCTAGCTGTATACAGACAGGGTATAAAGCAGACTGCAGTGTGTAAACTCTTTTTCAGGATTAATCTAGCAGCTGTATACAAGCAGGATATATAGCAGACTGCAGTGTGTAAACTCCTTTTCAAGATTAATCTAGCTGTATACATACAGGGTATATAGCAGACTGCAGTGTGTAAATTAAACTCCTTTTCACGACTAATCCAGCTGTGTACAGAAAATGTATATAGGCAGTGTATATAGCCCTCTGTTTAAAATGTGCAAAGCACGTGGCAAATGATGAGGAACTAGATGTGATGGTGATGGTGAAAGCAGAGGCCGAGGCCATGGGCAAGCTACAATTGTGCCACAACAAACACCCACATCTTCTAGCCTGACCTTCCTGTCCCAATTCCTAGGGGACCGCAGCACACCACTATTAAACCCAGAGCAGTGTCAAAAGGTTGTTAGTTGGATAGTGGATAATGCTTCCAGTCAGTTTGCCACCACCACAACCACCCTGTCTTCCACACGGTCAAGTCTCAGTAGCCATGAGTCTGGACCGCATATTCCTCACCTTGATCCTCCTTCCTGCCTCCATGCTGAGTGGTATCCCACACTAAGACACTCTGAAAAGCTGTTCACTTTTCTATTTATCGATTCGAGCCTCTCGCCTGCTCCATTTGAATGGGGGCAAGAGGAGATCGGCGCATGTAGCGATGCCCAAATATTTGAGCAGCCATGGTCGCATGAGGGCAACAGTGGAAAAGTGTCACAAGAGGTGGACGATAATGAGACACAATTGCCAGAAAGTCAGGAGGAGGACCAGGGTGCAGAAGTGGAAGACGACGTGGTGGATGATATATTAACTGACCCAACCTGGCAGTAGGACATGCAGAATGAGGACAGCAGTGCACAGGGGGAGAGAGGCATAGCCCCCAACAGGCAGGAAGAAGCAGTGTGATGGCCGCAGACAGAAGGCGGGCAACCGTTCCCCGTATCACCAACACGGTGGACGTTGCCAGTACAACTGTTATGGTACCTTTACACGCCGCCACAACAGGATGGATACAACCCGCTACAGGCTACAAATGTAGCTTGTCGCGCCAATATCGCCCGTAGTAGCGGCGTCTGAAGACGGGACGACACAGCCGGCTACAGATACATCTGTATCCGTGCACTGCCCATAAACAGATGGCTACATCGCCGATTGTAGCGAGCTGTATCGGCGTGTAAAGAACCCACAGAAGGGAACTCTGGACACCCGGCGATGTAGCTGCAATGTAGCTAAGGCGTCACCCAGGCTCCGTGTTACCCCGCCCCATCTGCGATCATTGGTGGAAGCTCCTGCATGACGATTGGTAGTCGCTGCATAGGGAGGCATATTTAAGGAGCTGACCAGTCACACTACACAATTGCTCGAGCGTGCTGTATTAACCAGCATCCTGCGATGCCTGCCCAATCATGATGTTCTGGCTTTGTCCTATCAGCGTACGGACGTCTTGTAATCCACAATTGTGGCACGCCTATGTGCTGTCTCTGCTGCACCAGGTCCGCCCATATTAGCTTGTTGTAGCGTTGTGTAAATGAGGTACGCTGAGCTACAGATGGCTACTTGAGACACCCGGCGATGTAGCTAGCTGTAAATGTAGCGTAGCGTAGCGCACCTTGTGGCGGCGTGTAAAGAGGGTGCGGTTCCCGTTGGTAACCGTTCGGCCGTGCTCGTGCACGTGAAGTTGCCGTTGGTATCCATCCTGTTGTGGCGGCGTGTAAAGGTACCATTAGGGCTTCCCGAGTCTGGCTGTTTTTTTTTTGTTTTTTTTTTTATAATTCTTTATTTTTCGTTTTATAGTAACAATAGAAAAAAGAACCAAAACTTACAGATTCAATCATCTTGCAAGTACAAAGAACTGTTCTTAATAAAATGTATTCTCATTAATTGAATCACGAATCAGTTTCTAATAGTCAATAAGCTTGATAAAAGTATTCAATTTACTATAGCAATATTAAAACTAACTCTGGCATGAAAAACAAGCTGTCTAGTATAACACATCGGAGTTGTTTGCCAGTCAGAATTATAAAACAAGCATTACCTACTCCATAGGTACCCGTCTATTACCAATAATAATGACAATGAAAGATAAAAAAACAAAAAAGAAAGGAAAAGATAGGAAACACATAAAGAAAGAAAAGAGTAGAATAGACCAGAACGGGGGATAGGATGGGTGGGGGGGTATGAAGAGGGGTAGAAGGGAGGGTAAGGTAGGGGTCTCGTGAAGTTACCAAACCTCAATGGAGTAAAAGGAACTCTCAATCGCACCCATTTACTAACCAGTTCTTAAGAGCAAGTTCCTCAGGAGCTTCTGTGAGACTTATACAGGTCAGATTGTTGGAAACTCATCCAATTAAACCACGTGTTTCTGAACTTCTCATATGAATCATGTATAGCTGATGTCAGGTCCTCGAGAAGCATGAGGTCGTTCACCTTCTCTATCCACATAGCCACAGAAGGACATGTCTCCTTTTTCCAAAGTATCGGAATGCAGGATCTCGCAGCCATGACTAAGAACCTCAACAGTGTATGTTTATATTTGTTTGGTGGAATCCTACAGTGGTGCAACATGAAGAGGCCAGGATCTAACTCATCCGTGTATCCCGTAACTTGCCTTGTAATCTTTTTCACCTCCGACCAGAATGGTTGGAGCTTCGCACACTCCCAGAACACGTGTAGTATTGTACCATCCGCCCCACCACACCTCCAGCACTTCGGGTCCATAGAAGGAAAGAGTCTATGCAAATAAGCTGGGACTCTATACCATCTCGTCAATATTTTATAATTTGCCTCCTGCAGCTTTGAGCTTATCGAGGTAGAGTGAGCTAAAGAATAAATTGCAGATCTCTGTTCTGTAGACAGTTTGAGACCAAGATCTGTCTCCCATCGCAGCATGAAATGGGGAGTCGGGAGGTCCGGTGGAGAAATCAAACACGCGTATGTCTGTGATAAAGCATGCCTACAGTCAACTGTGGTAGAGCATAGAGATTCAAACAGTGTCTTAGGATTTAAAAACGTCCTCTTAGGAGGGAGTCTATGAAGATAATGCACAAGTTGTACACATCTCCAGAAACCCAGAGCCGTCGGGTAGGTAATTGAATTAAGTTGTTCAATGGTTGGCCACGCTTCTCCCTCACTCCATTTTTCAATCCTATCCAGACCTGCTTTTATCCAACGTTGGAACACGGGGTCATCAAGACTTGGTCGAAAGTCCGGGTGACTAAGGATCGGACTCAAGACAGAGGCAGATGGTATCATTAAGGATCTAACTAACGTGTGATCACAAATCTTGAGAGTAGACCCAATTGTCGGATGGTCATATAATAACTCTTCTTTTCGAAGTGACACCCAGGGTAATGTCTGAAGTCTGAAAGGAGTAAAATCCTGTTCGATTTGTACCCACAATTTATTTGTACCATGCCTGCACCAATCTATTACCCGCGTGAGGTGGGTGGCTATGTAATACAGTTTGATATTTGGGAGATTCACACCACCATCTTTTTTGCGTCTATACAGGATTGATCTCGCTAGACGTGGTTTCGAGTTACTCCAGATGAATTTTGTCTGCAGTTGTGCAATTGTCTTAAAGAAGGATAATGGAATGGTGATAGGTAATGTCTGTAGGTAATATAATATCCTCGGAAGGATATTCATTTTGAAAAGCTGGCATCTACCAGCCCATGTGAAAGTAGACAATAGCCATCTCTCACAGTCTACTGTAATTGACCGCAGCAGTGAAGGAAAATTTGCACCATACAGATCTCTAACATCTGGAGTAATCTGTACCCCTAAATAGCGAAGAGATTTAGGAGACCAATGAAATGTAAAGGCGTTCTGTATTCTAGTAATTTGACTCAGGGGAAGCGACACATTTAGGGCCTCAGATTTTGATCTATTTATTTTAAAATTGGAGAGAGTGTAATATGTCTCCAATTCTTTCAATAAAATGGGGAGAGAAACCTCTGGATTTGTTAGAAAGAACAGGAGATCGTCTGCATATGCCGCAATTTTATGTACACCTGATTTTACTTGCATGCCTGAAATATCTCCATTCATTCGGACATGACGCAATAACGGTTCGAGAGTCAAAATAAAAATTAATGGGGACAACGGGCATCCCTGACGCGTGCCATTGTTAATATCAAATGACTCCGAAAGGATCCCGTTGACCCGCACTCTTGCCGACGGAACGGAGTACAGAGAGAGCACCCAACCAAGCATCTTAGCTCCCAATCCGATGTGAGACAATGTCTCTTTAATAAAAGTCCAATGTACGCGATCGAACGCTTTTTCTGCGTCTGTAGATAGTAACATCAGCGGGGTTTTAGATGTCTTGGCTGTATAAATTAAGTCTATAGCTTTGGTGGTGTTGTCTCTGGCCTCCCTACCCGTGACAAATCCCGTCTGATCTGGATGAATCAAGTCCGGTATGAACGGGGAGAGTCTTGCCGCCAAAATTTTTGCAAAAAGCTTAATATCTACGTTCAGCAGGGATATTGGGCGGTAACTGGAGCATAGCAGAGGATCTTTCCCTGGTTTATGAATCACTGTTATATTAGCTCTTAATGCATCTTTGGGTGGTGTAGATATCGCCAAGGCATTAAAAAAGGCTTTTAGGTGTGGTAATAGAGCTTCTTTTAATTTTTTATAATAACCAACCGTAAACCCATCTGGGCCAGGTGCTTTCCCCGATTTAGATGAGGACAACGCATCTTCAATCTCCTGATCTGAGATAGGCATCTCTAAGGATTGCGAAACTGAATCCGCCAATTTCGGCATAGCCGAAGATGTAATATATTTTCTTATGCGTGATGTAAGTGCATTCAATGCTACCGGCGCTTTAGTCGTGTCAAGATTATACAAAGCGGTATAGTAATGTTTGAATGCCTCAGCTATGTCGTGGGTAAACTTTGAGCGTTTTGAGGTATCTGGGTGTGATATTTCAGAAACATACGTAGTAGCTCTGCAAATTCTAGAGGCCCTCGCCAAAGCTCTACCGGACTTATTCCCATATTCATAGAAATGTCTACGGCATCTGGTAAGTACCCCTTTTGCCTTATATAGTAAAGTAGTGCGTAGCTTCTCCCTAACATCTAATAGTTCTCTCTTCAGATCAGGGAGGGAGTGACGTTTATGCCTAGTTTCGAGGTCTCTCAGTCTAATCATTAGATCTTGGATTTCTGTATCTCTAATTTTCTTAAGTCGGGCACCATGTTTGATTAAAATGCCTCGAACTACACACTTGTGAGCCTCCCACACTCCCCCAGGTGTCACATCTGTGGAAACATTTAAATCAAAGAAATCCTTCAATGATTTAGAGACGTCCGCTAGGACTACTGTGTCTTCTAATAAAGAAGCGTTTAGCCTCCATTGCCACTGTCTTGGGATCGGGGAGTGGAGCATAAGGGAAATCTTAACCAAGGCATGGTCTGAAAAGGAAATCGGCTCAATTGAAGCATCTATTAGTTGTGTCAGATCAGTGTGTCTCAGGAGAAAGAAGTCAAGTCTAGAATATACGTCATGTATTGGGGAGTAAAAGGTATAGTCTTTAGAGGTAGGGAACAAGAGGCGCCAAGCATCTAGTAATTGGTGATCATGGAGCGCTCTGTTCAACCTTCTAATAGCTGCTTTAGACATACTAGACCTGCCTCGAGACGTGTCAAGGTCGGGGTCAAGTGTAACATTGAAATCTCCCCCTAGAACCAGCGTTCCCTCTGCGAAGACCTCAATTTTATCTAAAAACTGCAGGAGCGTTGTGATCTGACCAGAGTTAGGGAGGTATAGCGAGGCAAATGTATATGTTCTGGAGGCGATCTTACCTTTTACCATAAGGAGTCTTCCGTTGCCACCACTGCAGGAGTCCACAAATTCCCATGGTATCGACCTCGATATCACGATACTGGAACCAGAAGAGTGTGAATTATTAGATAAGCTGTGATATGATGAAGGAAACCAATGACTGGAGAGCTTATAAGGCTTGTTCTCGCACATATGAGTCTCCTGAAGAAAAGCAACATGAATTTTGTTAGTTTTCAAATAGTTAAACAAAATAGATCTTTTCCCTGCATCATGTAGACCTTGCACATTCAGCGTGCCAATTTGTATAGCAGATAGGGTGCTATGTGTCATAGTGTTCCCTTCTGCTAACTAGGAACTTCAAGGAAAAAGGGGACCAAGGTACAGGAAAGAGGGGGAGGTAAGAGGGGAGGGAGGTGTAGAGGAGTGTAAAACAAAGAGATTGAGAAAAAAAGATTAAAGGGAAGATAAGACTATTTTAGTCTAAGCCGGTCAAGCCAGCAAATCAACTCTCTCTAAGAAAACAGAAAAGAGAAAGAGAGAGAGTCGTAGGGACCGTAACTGACCAAAAGGCAACGATCCACAGACCCAGGACTCTTGTATATCATCAAGATCATCTCTTTACACCACATTATCAACTTCTTTAAAAGTCAACAAGAAAAAGTTACAATCGATAAAAGGGAAAAAGCAACACAAAACCCTTAATAAATTTGTTATACGTAACGAATGCACTATCTTTTTATATAACAATTGTTACCAGGCAGACCAGTCTAGAGCAATTCTGGGTGAGGTCTGAGGCATCAACCTCATATAGCTCAATCAGTTCCAACAAAGGTGGATCAGGAATCTCATGTTGGTAAGACCTCTGCAAACGCCTCGTCTCTTCCGCCCCTCGGGCTGCCAGGCTGTGACGAGGGCGTACGTGGAGCATTGCCACTCCGTGTCTTCCTCTTGCGGAGAGCATCTGAAAGGGAACTGCGTTGGCGGCCCATTGTTGCGAACCTCTGAAATCCTTCCAAAGAGAGCCAATCCGGGATCGGGATGGATGGGATATCCAAGAACGAAAATAGTCCAGGAAGGTCATCCCTATGCCAAAGATAATATGTCTTGTTGTTTCTTCTCACTATAAGATGGAAGGGATGACCCCAGCGGTACGTGGCTCCCCGCTCTTTAATCTTCACAAGTAAGGGGCGCAGCTGCCGTCGCATATACAAGGTGCGACTAGAAACATCTGGGAAGAGGCGAACATTTACGTTGTCAATCAGAATGTCGCCAAAAGACCAAGCCGCTTGTATCAGAGCATCCTTGTCTGTAAAATTATGAAATCTACACAGAACATCTCTGGGGTTGTCTGGGTCAATTGGGCCAGGGCGAGATACTCTATGTATCCTATCAATTTTATATGATGAGCCTGGTGATCTTTGTGTTACCGTATTAAAGATGTCTAGAGTCCTGTCAAGGAGCATATTAGCCGTAATGGTCTCAGGCAATCCTTTCAGGCGTATGTTGTTGCGCCTTTCCCTATTCTCCTGGTCATCTGCTTGTAGAATCAGGGCAACAATATGTGCATTAGAGCGTGTAGCATGTCTCTCCAAGGCAGTGACTCTCTCTTCAATGGCAGCTATGGTCTCAGACACAGCAGTGGATTGTGACTTTAGAGTCTCTATATCCTCCTTAATGGGGCTCAGGGCTTTGGCTTGGGATGCCTCCATGCGGGCCATTAAACAGTCTAGGTCTTGTCTGGTGGGGAGAGCAGCAATCATGCTCCTAATAGCCCTCAGTTCAGAGTAGGAGCTGCTGGACTGGTCTGAAGCAGGCACCATTACTGCAGCATGTGTAGGGGAGGGGGGAGTATCCCTCCATGTCTCCTCGGTCTCCTCTCCAGTGTCTGCAATCTCCTCTAATGTTTCCACAACTGCAGACTCCCTTGATCTCTCCTTCCCCTTATCTGAGGAGCTGATAACAGCTGTTACCTGGCCTCCAGTGTTTTGTTTGCGGGGGTTTCTCTGTGGCAGCTGTGAAGGTGACTGTGCCTGCAGCTTCTGAGCATGAGGTCCTCCCTGTGCCATTACAGAGGAGTGTGCTGCCTTTCTTCCTGCTGTCCCAAACAGTTTTGCCATGCCTGCCTCTCTCCCTTGCTTCTCAGGAGGTGTCAGGGCTGTCACAGCATCTTCAGGCTTCTTTCTCCGTGACATTGGAGCAGAGATTGTGAAGTTGAATAGCTCTATAAAGTCCCGGGTCTGCAGAGCTTATGGAGGTGCTTCCTCACACTTCCATGGCCAGGTCACGCCCCCTCGTCTGGCTGTTTTTTAACGAGACTGCTGATAATTCCAAAAAGGCCATTTGCACCACTTGCCATGCCAGCATCAGCAGGGGTAGCAAAACTACGAACCTAACCACCACAAGCATGATCAGGCGTATGTCAGCAAAGCTTGCAGGGCTCTCAAAAATTGGGAGGCACTCCAATGCCCCTTGGAAGAGATGTGGAGGAGGGCCTCATAAAATAATGTTCCCATTACTAGAAAGTGGGTCTCCCATAGTGTTGCCCTATGCAGGGCTGCCAAAAATTGGAAGGCACTCCAATGTCCCTAGGACGAGACGTGGAGGAAGGCCTCATAAAGATAACGTTCCCATTACAAAGGAGTGGGTCTCCTATACTTGTAATGCCCATGCACTATGTATGGACTGACAAACATTTACACCTGGGGGTATACATGAATATACAGTATAACTTTTTTTTTTCTTATGGGCATCATCAACACCCTTTAAAAATATGGGTGTTGCATCCTGGACCACGGACGGTCAACCTGGATATATGGTGTGGAGGATGAGGAGAAGGAGGAGGACTAGACAAATAGCCAAAATCAGGAAGTGTATACTCATGTGTGGGGTGAAGTGGAGCATGGGAATATGCCTCCCCAAAAAAGACACTGGCTTTGAGTTTATATTACGCTGCTATCATTTGGTGGTGTTGAGAAGTCTGGCCCAATCGAGTCCTTGTTCATTTTGATAAGAGTCAGCCTGTCAGCATTTTCAGTTGACAGGCTGGTGCGCTTATCAGTAATAATTCCCCCTGCGGCACTGAAAACCCGCTCTGACAAAACGCTAGTGGCAGGGCAGGCCAGGACTTCCAAGGCGTAGAGAGCCAGTTCATGCCACGTGTCCTGCTTGGATGCCCAATAATTATAAGGGAAAGAGGAATCATGGAGGACTTTGGTAAGGTACTCCTTCAGCATCTTCCCAAACTTTGCACTCCTTGTCAGAGTACCCCGTGCCTTAGGGCCTGTGCCATGGGAGGGGCTGAAAAAACTCTCCCAGAACTTTGACAGTGTTCCTCTGCCTCTGCTGGAGTGGAGTTATGTCACTTTCGCCTGTACTCCTTGGTTGTCCACTGAACTGAGACCTCTGCTGCCTGTGTTTTCAGATGGGATTTTTTTTTAAATAATTATGCAACAAGGGCCTTCTGGTACTACCCCATTTTATTAGACCTCTCCACCTCGTGAATAAGAGATATAAAGTTCTCCTTGTAGTGTGGGTCTAAAAGTGTCACCAACCAGAAATGAGTGTCACCCAAAATTTTGAGAACGCAAGGGTCACGAGACAGGCAGCGTAACATAAATTAAGCCATACATGCCAGAATGGTAACAGGCAAGACTTCAGTGTCCTCACCAAGAGGATGACTGACCATGCTCTCCGCCTCCCTGTCCTCTGGCCATCCACGCTGAATAGATGGTATAACAGTTGTGCAGGTAATACCCTCTATAGCACATGAAACTAGCTCCTATTCTTCTTCCTCCTCCCACTCCTCCACCTCATTGTCCCCCAATCCATGTTGGAATAAGATGAGGCTAGGCTGTGTGTATGGTTCCTTGCTCCATCTCATTGTGCTTCGCCTGCAATACATCATCTTTGATATTGAGCAGAGAGCATTTCAGAAGACAGAGAAGCGGGATGGTGATGCTAATGATGCCGCTCAATCTTGGTGGAGTCCTCAAAGTTTTGGAAGATGGTAATTATGTCGGACATTCATGTCCACTCCTGAGGTCTTATTTGTGGAGTCCGAACCGAATACCAATGGCCTTGTTGATGCTGGCAGTCAACAACTGCCCTCTTCTGCTCACAAATCCTGACCAACATTAGCAGTGTTGAATTCCAATGTGTGGGGACATCACAGTCTGTGAGCTGGAAGCTGCAAATGCTGCTGAGACCTGGCAAGGGCGGCCAAAGCAGTAGGTGATTTTCTAAAATGGGCACACAGGGGGCATACTTTGACGAGCAGATCCAACAGCTCTGGGTAGGATTTAAGAAACCGCTGAACCACAAGGTTGAGCACATGGGCCAGGCATGGTACATGTGTGAGCTTGCCTCACCTCAGAGACGCCACAAGCTTCCGACCATTGTCACACACGACTATGCCTGGCTGTAGGTTCAGCGGTGTGAGCCACAGATCTGCCTGCTCTTTCAGACCTGTCCACAACTCTTCAGCATTGTGCGGTTTGTCACCTACGCATATTAGCTTCAGCATAGCCTGTTGCCACTTGTTCGAGGCAGTGCTGCAATGCTAACAGCTTGTGAGCGATGTGGAGGCTGAAGAGGAGGAAGAGGCTGAAGAGGATGACGTGCAGGAGCTGTAGACTGTGGGGGAATTCTGATTGAGTTAGGGCCCGCAATCCTTGGCGTCAGGAGGACGTGTTCTGTCCCAAGGTCCAACTGGGTCCCGGCTTCCTCTATGTTAACCCAGTGTGCTGCCAGTGAGATGTACTGTCCCTGCCCACAAGCACTTGTCCACGTGCCTGTGGTTAGGTAAGGAATCTTGACGGCGATATGTCACCCTGGAACTATCGCCGTCGAATTGCCTCCCAATTGCGGCGTGTAATTTGGGAATTTGGCGGCGATATGTCGCCTCGCGTCGGTCGCCTGATTTCAGAGCACTGCCGTCAGTATTCCTCGCCGCAGTTGCGGCGTGTAAAGGTACCCTTAGGGCCTCTCCATAGCACTGAGATTGCACACCTATGGCACACACAGCTGGGCTCCACAGCTCTTCATACATCTGTCAGACTGTCTGTTTGTAGGTCTGATCTCTACTAGAGGGAAAAGGGACTATTTTAAGGAGCACTCTTACCAACAGCTACTCTATTGTAGCTAAAAGAATGAGACATCTACCCATTATGGCATGCCTAAAGGAGCTTTTCTGACATCACATTCTAAATCTATAGACATTTAAATGATCTTCCCTCAGGGACAAATAAGTGACTATACATTTCTTATATACAGTCACCCTACTTGTGTTTGTCCATCACAGTGACATGGGGTGAAAAGTGTTAGGTCAAAGCCATTCCTTTCCTACTTTTCATACTCTGTGATGCAGGAAAGACAGGAAGACTTTTCCATCAAACATGCGAGATTTGTCAATTCTCAGATTACGTTTTTACTGCTTCAAAGTCCAATGGGTGGAGAAATTCTTTTAAGCATAACTGCCATTTAAATTTATATTTAATAATCATGTAGAGCAATTGATTTTAATAGACTTTCAAATATACTTTATTAATGAAATCTGTAATTGATAAACCATCCATAAGGTGTCCCCACTAGTTGGTGTGTGAAGCAGACACATGTTCACTCTCAGTCAGATCCGTCTTCAAGCTTCTCACACTGAATATGGGCATGTCTCCATATAAGGGTAAAGGGGGTGTGGCCTACACAGCCTCTACACTGCTGACTGCAGCTCATGAGGTGATAATGTATCAGATTACCACAGGCTACAGCAGAGTTGTTAAACAATGTCAAAATGTCAGGATCACTGCAAACTCCTGTGACCTTGGCACAAGTTTCTCATCTGTCATCTGGCTCCACACAGCTCATTCACGATCTCTGTTAACCCCTTCTCTGCTGGCACATCACACTGCTCTCTATAAAACAGCATATACTACCCTCAGCAGTGCCTTTGCTGCATTTTATGAAGGTGTGTCTTATCCCCCTATCACACTGGTTCACCGAATAAACAACCTTATAAATGTTCCCGCCCTGTATGCTAATTCATACTTACGGGCAAATGGGTTTTTATTCCGTCTGATCCTCACCACCTCTTTGGTCTTCCTCTGCCTCTTTATTCGTATCAGTTCCACCTCTTCTCAGGTCCCAGTCTTCTTTTCGGCACCTGAGCAGATCCCTCTTGGCTCACGCAGGCTCCCTGAGCTCTGCCTTCTGTGGGTAGAGCATCTGAATGCACTACGCCTGTGGTTTTCTGCAGCATTATAATGCCAGACCAAACACTTTAAATGTCACCACTGCAAAATTTAAGAGACTGAAGCTCACCACTGAATGGCATCCTCCATACAGTCCAGATATGGTGCTGTCTAACTTCCATCTGTTCCTGATAATGAAAGAAGATCTGCAGCGACATCACTATGCATCTGATGAAGAAGTTGAGAGAACCGTGAGAGGCTGGTGCAGAAATGGAGTGCCAAATTCTTCCATGACAGCTTCAAAAAACGTGTTCATCGCTGGCAGAAGTGTATCCAATTACTTAGTGATTATGTGCGAAAATGAATGTCGGTGATTAAAGAGCACATTCTAAGGATTATTTCTACATTTGATTTATTAAAAATTTTTAAGTCAAAACCCAAGGTACAAAGGTGGAGACATTACTTTTCATTCAACACTCATATAGTCGCAGATTGACTCTATGACGTTGAAATTAGGGCTTTGTGTACATGCATATATACAATGACAAGCAAAAGGGTAACAATGTTTTGAACTTTTGACTTTCAGGGTCCATATCTCATCATCCACTACAGCTTTGAGCGTGACACAACTTTAATTTAATAGACAATCATCTTGGCTATATTTTACATAAATTTGACTTGCAACTATTTGCCATATGATTGGTTATGCAGATTCTTGTCATGTCACTTCATTGTTACTATTTTGCTCCTAAAAATTAAAATTTACATTTTTATTATTTTGTTGGTATTTAGCTTTCAACACTGTCTGAATCCTCCTGGGCATGCTCTTGATCAGATTGAAGCATGTCTCAATTGTAATCTGATCCCAGGTCTCTTGTGCATGTTCCTAATTTTGATGCATACTGGTCAATTCACTTGGTTGTGTATACAACCTTTTCTTCAACACTACCCACAAATGTTCAATTGGGTTGAGATCTGGGTACTGTGGGGCCAGTACAGCACATCTACCTTATTATCACTGAACCATTTGTTCGCCAAAATCAATGTATGCTTCAGATCTTTGTTCTGCTGGAAAACAATATGTCTCCCTTATCTTACCCATAATATTTGAATGTACGGAGTAACGCATCCTGTAGGATATTCAAATGTAGCTCAGCATTGAGACCACCATTGATTCTAGGCAAATAAGCAATGTTTTTGGCTGTGAAAAAACCCTGTATCATCAGACTTAGGCCCCTTTCACATCAGCGTTTTTTCGCTGATCGCCGCAGTTGAAAAAATCGCAACTGCCGCGATTACTGCATGACGGCCGCACTTGCGGTTCACTTGCGGCAAGCCCCATACAATGTTTATGGGGCTTGCGGCAGGTGCGGCAAGTGCGGTATCGCATACCGCGTTTTTTTCGCGGCCGCACCTGCCGCAAGTGCCGAAACCGCACTTGCCGCACCTGCCGCACACTTACCGCAAGCCCCATAGACATTGTATGGGGCTTGCCGCAAGTAAACCGCAAGTGCGGCTGTTATGCGGTAAGCGAAAAATGCTGATGTGAAAGCAGCCTGAGGGTACCTTTACACGCCGCTACGGCAGGATGGATGCATCCCGCTACAGGCTACAAATGTAGCTTGTAGCGCCAATATAGCCCGTCGTAGCGGCGTCTGAAGACGTGACGATACAGCCGGCAACAGATACATCTGTTTACGACCTCTGCTCGAAAACAGAGAGCTACAAAGCCGATGGTAGCAAGATGCATCGGCGTGTAAAGACGTTATGGAAGGGAACTCTGTACACCCTGCGATGTAGCTGCAATGTAGCTAAGGCGTGACCCTGGCTCCGTGTTACTGCGCCCCATGTGCGATCATTGGTGGAAGCTGCTGCATGACGATTGGTAGTCGCTGCATAGGGAGGCATATTTAAGGAGCTGACGAGTCACACTACACAATCGCTCGAGCGTGCTGTATTACTCAGCCTCCTGCGTTGCCTGCCCAATCAGGATGTTATTGCTTTGTCCTATCAGCGTACGGACGGCTCGTAATCCACAATTGTGGCACGCCTATGTGCTGTCCCTGCTGCACCAGGTACGCCCATAGTAGCTGGTTATAGCGGTGTGTAAATGAGCTACAGATGGCTACTTGAGACACCCGGCGATGTATCTAGCTATAGATGTCACGTAGCGTAGCGCACCTTATGGCGGCGTGTAAAGGTGATGCGTTGAGCGTTTGTAACCGTTTGAGCGTGCTCGTGCACGTGAAGTAGCGGGATGCATCCATCCTGCCGTAGCGGCGTGTAAAGGTACCCTTACTCTACCAAACTTGACAGTTCCTTCAAGTTTCTCAATCCTTTAGCCCCTTTTGCCCTTGTGTCTTCAAGACCTATTTGTACCCATCACAGCCTAGTTTATTGACTCAACTCATTGGTCCAAATCACCCATTTACAATGTTCTACAGTCCTATTTTAATTTTTTTTTGCAAACTCAAGTCAATACTTCTTATGACAATATTGAAGTCGAAGCTTCTTCATCTTTTTTTAGATCAATATTCCAGACTTGTGTAAAGTGCATTATTATTATGCAGCATACAAGCCACCTCCACTGTCATGTTTAGTGTACAAGAACTGACAGATCTTGTGATGAGCGCACTTTCTATCATGTGCACTATGCCTCTCTAGAGTCAGGATGTGTACACCTGGCTTCAGAGTATTGCCCATGACCAGATGTGCAGATGACTTCCAAACATGCACTGTGAGCCTCTCTGAAGCTGGGATGCGTACATTTGACTTAAGTAGCTCAATGATGTGAGGGGAACAAAGTGCACGTGTGGCTTTGTATAGTGCTGGCGATGATGCTGGCTTTGTTAAAGCATGATATCATGCCCACAGCAGGGTGATAACTTGCTAAATAAGCCAACTGGTTGGGGAACTAATGCCCTCTTGACTAGTGAAAGCTCTTATTTCTATATCATAGACAGAATATAGAAATGCTTTTTCTAAAGATCTATTTATATGTATAAATATATGGAATTTTTATATGTGCCCACAAATGTTGGAGGTTATGGCGCCACAGAGGCCCCGACAAGTTTCTTTTAAGTAAGGAGCAGATGGATGGAACTAGACTGCATGATTTGACAACATAATTAGTTACTATTCATTGATCCAAACATCATCTCTTGTACAACAGTACCATATTTTGTGGACTATAGGATGCACCGGACCATAAGAAGCATCAAGGTTTTAGAGGCGGAAAAAAGAGAAAAAATTTGATCATAACTCACTGTTACCGTGTTTCCCCGAAAGTAAGGCCCTGTCTTACATTCTTTTGGGGGCCAAAAGTGGCCCCCGGCCTTACTTTCGGGGGGGGCCTTACATTGGGTGCCCCAGCAGTGTGGCCTACAGGCCCCCTCCTGCTGGGACACTGCGGGAGCGGGTCGCACGTCACGTGCGCCCGCTCATTACATATGCACTGCATCCCCCTGTCAATCAGCGACAGGGGGAGCAGTGCATTATACAGTATATATGGGCCCCCTATTGCTGGCACACTCCCCCCTGTTATGAGGCCCCCACCGCTGCTGCTGCTGAAGAGATCTTACCCTCCAGGGTCTTCTTGCAGCGCGTCCATCCGTCCTCTGTACTCGCTCGGCGGTCTCCCGGATCATGTGACCGGCCCGTCGCAGTCGCGATGACGTCATGCGCTGCGACGGGTCACATGATCCGGGAGACCGCCGAGCGAGTACAGAGGACGGATGGACGCGCTGCAAGAAGACCCTGGAGGGTAAGATGTCTTCAGCAGCAGCAGCGGTGGGGGCCTCATAACAGGGGGGTAGTGTGCCAGCAATAGGAGGCCCATATATACTGTATAATGCACTGCTCCCCCTGTCGCTGATTGACAGGGGGATGCAGTGCATATGTAATGAGCGGGCGCACGTGACGTGCGACCCGCTCCTGCTTTCCCCCCCTCCGCTAGCGGCCTTATATTGGCCCCCCCGATTGTAAGGCCTTATAATCGGGGGAGGCCTTACATTGGCAGGCCCCCCCTTCACCCCCAGGCGGCCTTACAATCGGGGGGGCCTTACTATCGGGGAAACACGGTATGTGGGATTTGCTGAAGACATTATTATGGGGTAATTTTGCCTAATTCTGTACTAATATGCCCCTTTCTGGGCCTCTTTCAGGTATAAATGCTACGGCCACAAGTGCCAGGGCGTACTCGGTAGCCGAGCAGGCTGGTTCTTTGGGAGGTCATTGTGGCTGTAGCCCAGTTCTATGACCCTGGCCGTGCAGTGAAGGGGGTAATTACAGGGGAATTAGAAGTCTTTTGTTGATGCCACCTTTGGTACTCGGCCAGGGATGGCCGACGCTGCTAGTTCGGACCTCTGGGGCAGATGGTGCGGCAGCTGGAATGGTATCACTCCCCACAGGTGGAGTGGGGCCCCAGGGACGGTGTGGTAGTCTATGTGGTTGATTGTAATGGTCGTTGGAGTGCAGGACGAAGGGCGCGGGAAATAATCGGAGGACACAGAAGGGTGCAGTTTCCTTTACCTTTACTTGGCAGATGGTGGTACAGTCCTGGGAACTGGTCACCAGGTTTTAGAAGGGTCCGGTCAGCCTAGAAGCATTCAGTAATCCACCTCGCCAGGTGGGCTTGGAGTTCTTCCTGCTGCGCTTTTCCTTTTGGGTCCCTGCTGCTTGTAGCTATGCTGCAGCCGTTTTCCTGCGTGTTTGTTCATATCCCGTAAGGCAGACAGCACAAGCCTTTTATGGGTACCGCCTTGCTGATGGCAGCTCTGGGCTCTTGATCCGCTGTGGTGCCGCCAGGTCTTTGGTGTGGCCAGGAGACATGCAGCCTCCTGCCCTTCAGATTCGGTTGCCGGGACGTGCAATGCCCATGCAACCAAGGACTCTGGTGTCCTCTGTAGCACCTCTCTGGGGTGAGCTCACTTGCAGCTCCACTCCCCAGAGTTTCTCCTACACATCCTCTCCTTTCCCTTTCCTCAGATGTTCTCTCTAACCCCTCCTCCATGCCAGAAATGGGGCAGCTCTCCTGAACCGGGATTTAGAGCTCCCCCTTCAGGCCTGGAGTCAGAACTGGTATGTGAATGCTGGGTGTTACCTAGCGTGGGGACCTCCTCCTGCTTCCAGGCATGACATCACCCCCAGTGAAAGAGGCAATGTCTACTCTGGCAATTGGACCACTGGGGTGCCATATAAATGTCACCAATCTTGGTATATATGTCCTCCAGACTGATATATTCAGAGGCATGCAACATTTTGGACACCCCTGGTCAAAATTACTGTTAAGGTACCGTCACACGCGGCAATATTGCTAGGCAATTTCACTGGCAATTTGCTGGTTGCAGTGAAATCATGGACACATTGTTCTATTTTGTTGCCGTGTACAAATGGAATAATGTGTCCATGATTTCACTGCAACCAGCAAATTGCCAGTGAAATTGCCTAGCAATATTGCCGCGTGTGACGGTACCTTAATTGTGAACAGTTAAAGAAGTTGAGGATAAAATTATCTCTAAAAGGCATAAATTTAAAGTTGACACATTTTCTTTGTATTTTAAGCAAAAACAAACAATAAGTTAATCTATATGTAAAAAAAAAAAACGAGAGAAGGCGCTCCTAGGATTATATATGGGGGCAATTTTGACAGGCTAGTTGGGGGTTTTGAACTAACCTGAGTGGGTTATGCAGCCTGCATAACCCGGTTGTCAGACCTCCGGTGCTCTGCACGCACCATGCGCTGTGTTGTAGCTTCCTGGTTGCCGGGAAGACTATTCACATGGGGTATCACGTGCCGCTGATGTCACCGCAGGTTTTTGTTTTTTGCCAGGTCTTTTTCTCTCTTTCCAACAGGCAATTACAATCTCCAATCCTTCAGTGCTGCACCTCACCGCTCGCCATGCCGGCGTGTAGACAACAGAATAAGAGGTAATTAGCGGTTTAGGAGGGCGCTACAAAAGAATGGAGGAGCACAAATGGTTTTTAGTATATCTTACTTTGTTTATTCAAGCATATCACAACATATTTCAGCAGATACTCCGCCTTCATCACCACCCCAACCACTCCACATACCAGACCTCTGCCCTTCACTCATAAACTCCCTCTCCAACATTAGTGAAGGAGAGCTTACTCGTCTCCTACACAAATTACACCTCACCACCTGTGCACTTGACCTTCCCACCTCCTCCCCAACCACACTAACATGCTTAGTTCAGCCCTAACCCACCTCTTCAATCTATCACTATCTTCCGGTACCTTCCCCTCTGCTTTCAAGCATGCCACCATCACACCCATCCTCAAAAAGCCAACCTTGACCCTTCAAAACTCCTCAAGCAGCATGTCCATGCTCAACATTCCTCCCACCTCTCATCTAATTATCTCCTTGACAATCTCCAATCTGGCTTCTGCCCCCACCACTCCCCCCCCCCCCCCCCCCGAAACTGCCCTGACCAAAATTACTAATGACTTACTCACTGCCAAAGCTAACAAACAGTTCTCATCCTCCTCCTTCTAGATCTGTCCTCTGGCTTTAACACAGTTGACCACTCCCTCCTACTACAGATCCTCTCTTGTCTTGGCATCAAAGATCTTGCCCTCTCCTGGATCGCATCATATGTTTCCCACCGCACATTTAGTGTTTCCCACTCCAACACTACCTCCTCGTCCCCCTCTCTCTCTGATGGAGTCCCACAAGGCTCTGTCCTGGGGCCCCTACTGTTCTCCATCTATACCCTTGGTCTAGGACATCTTATAAAGTCCCATGGCTTCCAGTACCACCTGTACACTAATGAAACTAAGATCTACCTCTCTGGCCCAGATGTCACCTCTGCTGTCCAGAACCCCGGAGCCATATCCTCCTTCTTTACCTCCCACTTCCTAAAACTCAATGTGGGCAAAACCAAAGTCATCATCTTTCCTCCATCTCATGTATCTTCCCTACCCTATCTATTATGGTACATGGCATAACACTCTCTGAAATCCGCTGCCTCTGAGTAATTCTCAACTCAGCCCTGTCTTTCAAAGTACACATTCAATCTCTTGCCACCTCCTGTCACCTCCAGCTCTAAAATATTTCCAGAATTCGTCCCTTCTTCAGTTCTCATTCTACTAAAATTCTTGTACACGCCCTCATTATCTCCCGCCTCGATTACTGCGACATACTCCTCTGTGGCCTCTCTTGCACCACTCCAGTCTGTCCTCAACTCTGCTGCCTGACTAATCTATTTCTCTCCTCACTACTCCCCTGCTTCTCCCCTCTGCAAATCTCTTCACTGGCTCCCAATTCCACAGTAAATCCAGTTCAAGCTACTAACTCTGACCTACAAAGCCATCCATAACCTGTCTCCTCCCTATATCTCTGAATTAATCTCTCACTATCTTCCCTCATATAATATTCGATCCTCCCTAGACCTCCTCCTCCCCTCCACACTTAAGGTACCGTCACACGCGGCAATATTGCTAGGCAATTTGACTGGCAATTTGCTGGCTGCAGTGAAATCATGGACACATTGTTCCATTTGTACATAGCAACAAAATAGAACAATGTGTCCATGATTTCACTGCAACCAGCAAATTGCCAGTGAAATTGCCTAGCAATATTGCTGCATGTGACGGTAGCTTTATTCGTACCTCACACAACCGCCTCCAAGATTTCTCCCAAATATCCTCCATCCTCTGGAATTCTATGCCCAAACACGTCCAATTATCCACCACACTCGGATCCTTCAGACAGAACCTGAATACTAGGGATGAGCGAGTATGCTTGTCACTACTCGATACTCGCACGAATATCTCAGTACTCGGGGTACTCGGCGAGTACCGAGTAATCTTGCGATATTCTTGCTATGCTTGGGGTCCACCTCCCTGCATGTTAGCTTCCTTTCCACGATCTGGGACAGCAGAACAGTTCACTGGACAAAAAAGTGGACATGGTTTATATTGGTTGCTGCGTCTGTACAACTGCAGCTTGTGGTGGGAGGTGGGAGCGCCTGCTTCATAGACAGCAGATTGAGAAGGACCCTTTGCAAAGTATAGAGGAGGGCCCTACCTACTACATTAAGAAGGCCCCTCCTTAATATATAAAGGAGGGCCCTCCTAAATGTATAAAGGAGGGCCCTCCAAAATGTACAGATGAGATGACCTTCAGTGCCAGCAACCATGGCTTTGCTTATGCTGTGTTATTCATAAGGCAAATGATTAGAGGAGGGCCCTCCCAAACATATGTTACAGGGCCACCTCTGGGCCCTCACCAAACTCAGGTTTGCAGGCCCTGTGAACAATTGATTTGAGGGCTGCAGAATGACATGGAGGAGGAGGATGAGAAGGATGAGAGTAGGCAGACTCTGGCACACCAGTAGATGGAAACCATGATGGAAGTTGGGCCGACTATTATTGGCATGTGTAGGATGTGTGATGTGACGTCCCATACTGTCACTCTGTCCCATCCTCCAGCAAGTTCACCCAGTGTGCTGTCACAGAACTGTATCATCCCTGACTGTCCACAACCACTTCTTCACGTATCTGTTGTTATGTTGATCTTCCTAGTTACAGTGTTGGTGACAGCTTGGTTGATATTGTTTCAGACTTGCTTATGTAAGTCGTGGACAGCACACTGTCTAAAATAGTGGCGGCTATAAACCGAGTATCGTGGGGCAGCCACAGGAAAGAAATCACATACCGTATATACTCGTGTATAAGCCGACCCGTGTATAAGCCGACCCCCCTACTTTTGCCCCAAAAATCTGGAAAAACCTATTGACTCGTGTATAAGCCGAGGGTGGACCCCAGCACAGGTATACAGCCCCCAGCAGTGTGGTATACAGGCCCCCCCCAGTGGTATACAGGCCTCCCCAGTGGTAGTATATAGCAGCCCCAGTGGTAGTATACAGCAGCCCCAGTGGTAGTATACAGCAGCCCCAGTGGTAGTATACAGCAGCCCCAGTGGTAGTATATAGCAGCCCCAGTGGTAGTATACAGCAGCCCCAGTGGTAGTATATAGCAGCCCCAGTGGTAGTATATAGCAGCCCCAGTGGTAGTATACAGCAGCCCCAGTGGTAGTATATAGCAGCCCCAGTGGTAGTATATAGCAGCCCCAGTGGTAGTATACAGCAGCCCCAGTGGTAGTATACAGCAGCCCCAGTGGTA
Source organism: Allobates femoralis (assembly GCA_033576535.1). Taxonomy (NCBI): domain Eukaryota; kingdom Metazoa; phylum Chordata; class Amphibia; order Anura; family Aromobatidae; genus Allobates; species Allobates femoralis. The sequence goes on along the minus strand of JARQOC010000006.1, from coordinate 303,686,804 downwards.
GTATACAGCAGCCCCAGTGGTAGTATATAGCAGCCCCAGTGGTAGTATACAGCAGCCCCAGTGGTAGTATACAGCAGCCCCAGTGGTAGTATATAGCAGCCCCAGTGGTAGTATACAGCAGCCCCAGTGGTATACAGCAGGCCCCCAGGGGTACATATAGCAGCCCCCAGGAGGTACCCAGCAGCCCCCTGGGGTACACAGCAGCCCCCTGGGGGTACACAGCAGCCCCCTGGGGGTCCCCAGCAGCCCCCAGGGGGTACCCAGCACCCCCCTGGGGGTACACAGCAGCCCCCTGGGGTCCCCAGCAGCCCCCTGGGGGTACACAGCTGCGCCCAGGGGTCCCCAGCAGCCCCCAATTGCTGGCACTCGCCCCCCCTTGCAAGGGCCCCCCCCCGCTTCTCTTACCATTCCAGACTTCTGATCCGCGCCGCTCCTCGGTGCTCCTCGCTGCTCCGTCCGTCCGTCTCTACATCCGGGATCCCCGGCCGTCGCGCGATGACGTCACATGCCTGCGACAGCCGGAGATCCGGATGTAGCAGACGGACGGAGCAGCGAGGAGCACCGAGGAGCGGCGCGGATCAGAAGTCCGGAATGGTAATATAACCATCGGGTGGGGGGCCCTTACAAGGGGGGGCGAGTGCCAGCATTTGGGGGCTATATGCACTGCTTCCCCCTGCCGCTGATTGACAGGGGGAAGCAGTGCATATTTAATGAGCGGCCCCACGTGACGGGCCGCTCATACAGCAGCCCCCCCCCGCCTCCTGAAGCCTCCACAGCCCCGGACACAGCCCCCACCCGTATTGACTCGTGTATAAGCCGAGGGGGAGACTTTTCAGCCCAAATTTTGGGCTGAAAAACTCGGCTTATACACGAGTATATACGGTAAGCATTCTATTCCCAGAAACCGAAATGTCAATATCTTCACAAATAGCAATTTTGGAGATTTTAGTATTTGTGCCTGTGGGTACATGGCTGGTTATTTACGCTTCCTTTCCAAGCTCTCTGCTACGAACAACTTGACGCTTAGCTTGGACAACTAAGTGGATGAGGTTGACGTTTGCTTTCTCTTTGCAAATGCACCTTGTGGGCAGGAAGTATGAGAGAATGCTTGACAGACAGCAGAATGTCAATGACAAAGCACAGGCAACATGGCACTGTTTTGACACAGATTTGGTACTCTGGTGTGTCGTCCACCTACTGGGGTGCTCGGCTGCCATGTGGTTGCATATACTTGTGGTGCTCAGGTTGCCTTTGCCCTGACCTCTGCTTAGTTTGATATGGCAGATGCTACAGATTACAATGTTTTTTTTCTAAAGGACTTTCAGTGAAAAAAATTCCAGACAGTGGCTGAACCCTCCCATTCCCTGACTTGGGCCATAGTGTGGTTGCTTTTAGGCACAGTTGGCCCAGTTCTCAGTCTGGTCAAACTAGTACCCCTTGGCACCTGTGTTGGTGTTACGTATTAATCTTCCTCTGTGTTGCTTTGCTGGCTATGTGTGCCAATGGCCCAGGTCGTATAAGTGGACTTATCATTGACCAACTCATCTTCCATGTTATCCTCCTTAACAATTGAGATTGTAGGCTGACCTGATGGTCACATGGGCTAACTATCAAATTCAGTAAATATTCACTCCTCCCCATGCCCGTAATTCTGCTTACCTCTCTGCACAGGTTGCTGGCGTTGAGAGGTGGGCCAGAGTATAGGCAAGTGGAGCAGTGAATATTCAATTTTTTTAACAGCAGGCACACTGTTAACCCTAGTGCTGACTCTTGCCTCCTGTGACCCTGCTCCTGGCTCCTGTGACCTGCTCTTCCTCCACCCCCACACAGCCACAGTCAGGTACATCCAAACTATAAGATTGCCACCCAACTTTCCATCAAACTTTTTTGGGGACAAGTGTGTTTCATAGTATAAAAAATACAGTAGGTCTCTGTGACCATGTTTAACATTTTCTGTGTGTACACAACCTAATTTTTGGCTCCATGGAAAGATACTTTTCTAGCTTAGTAAATGTGCAACTTTTGAATTTTTTTATTACGACTACAAATCATTCCAGCATTCTGAGCTCATTTATTTCTTATTTCTTTTTTTTTAAATAGTATCTCCATTTTTCTGAAACATAGCTCCAAATTTTGTGCATTGCCATAGAGTAAAGAGATGAAATATTGGCTACCTTCAGGGATATTTAGATAAACATTAGACTAATGTTAGATAAACTTGCCAATAAAGTCTAATATTGTAATGTGTATGGGGGGGCCTAAGATAATTTATGGTCAGGGTAAATATGGATCCAGGATGTCTAATTTCAAATTTGTTATCCTGAAGATGAGCCACCACCAGAAAAATCTGGCAACAACTCTCTTTTAATGAACATAATAGCGCTTGGCTAAATGAGCACTCCTGTGCATGGGAGAGCTTGCCAAAATGGCTGCTGCTGAAAGCATTGTTCAGCCAACAGCCATCTTATGTGTATAAGAAGCTTACTTTGGAGCAAGAGTGTAGGATAGAGGCTCAGTCGTTTACTCTATAGCCCAGGGGTCCAGGGTAAGCCATTGTAGATCTGAGTCGCAAATACATTTCAGTGTTGATCTGCATGGGACATTTTCTGTTAATCACTGTTTAGGGCAGGGGTGAGCAATTCCAGGCCTCAAGGGCCACACCCACTGCAGGTTTACAAGATTTCCTTAGTATTTGACAGTTGATAATTTAATCTTCTGCACAGGTGATGATTCTAACCGTCAAATGCTAAGGAAATCCTGAAAACATGAACTGTTTGCAGCTTTTGAGGACTAAAGTTGCCCACCTCTGGTTTAGGTTGATGATAACATTAGGTCAGAATAATTTTTGGTTGTTTTATTAGAAGTGACGAAAAGATTAGACATGTTGAAATTGAACATTCCCAATCATTCTTCTCAAACGTCAAATGATAGAAGAGTGACAGGAGATCTCCACACACATTAGTCTTCTGATCTTGCCAAAATGGTGAGATTATTGACATTTATTTCATGCACATGACCATGTTCATTATTTTATTATTGGACTGTGGGTAGCAGTTTAATGTGATTGCTTAGTTTTAATACTTCATAGGCTCTGAGACTGACAGAAGGAAGTGTTGATGTCCTGTGTATATAGCTTTAGGTAATCCCTAGGTTTAGTGACTCTTGCAGTCAACATCGGAAAAGCCACAGGGTCCTGTGATTGGCTGCAGCAGTCAAGATTGACAGAGACGTGATGTCACCACTTCATCAGATTAACAAAGACTGGAGCAGCAATGGAGAGGCATCACTACACCTGGAGAAAGTAAAAAAATCTGTTTATTTTCTCAGTCTTTGAGCGTATGACATAATAAAAGTTAAACAGAATAACCCCTTTAATATCTTGTGAACCTGCGTACACTTCTCATTGAGGTTACTTAGCAGCAAATCTAATTTGGTTGGTAAATCATCATTTCTTCTCTTATTTCCAAATATGTCTAGATGAACTTACATTCATATATGTTATGTTTGGATTTGGTCCTTAAAGTGTAAAAAGTAAGTAAATATGGTTATGAATCACTTTTCTTTCGTAATTTAAAAAAAATAAATGTAATTACATATAAATGAAATAATACTTTAGATTCATTAGACATAGTGAACTGGAAATGGTGAAATGCTTTATAATATTTGGAACTCTTGCCAATGTATTAGTCATCCGTCTGTTTATGTTCCCAATTTTAACACCTCATTGGATGTGGAGATAACCCGTTGTTAATATATGCTGGTAAACTGATTTAATCAAATGCAAAAAATGAATGTAGCATTTAAAGAGATCCCTAATGGTGTTCTGATGAGTTTCTGATGAGTTTCTCATCTACACAACTTGTTAAGTTTCTTTCAACCAATTTTTCCAGAAGCATTCACCGCAACCACCTAAGTACTGCTTAATGATGTTTTCATTTTTCTACATTTTTTGGGTCAGGAAAGGGGTCTAGTTCATGAGCAGAAAGCCATTGGTATACTAAAAGTAGTGCACCTAAGAATTTTGTAAGGCATGCTTTGTACTCTTGGATACCAAGGACAGAAGGAAGACAGCATTTGTAAACTCTTCTTTTTCCTACCACCAGACCACATCTCACATCCTGAGGGGGTTTTCAGAATTTTACTCTTGTGAGGGTCCTTTGTTCGACACTGTTACGGACACCCAGAGTTAAGCACTGCATTGATGGATTCTCTTGCGGCCATTGTTTGTCATTCTGTATGACAACTGAAAATCCTCATTTAATTATGTTAGAATCTGTACAAGGGACAATTTCCGTAAGTTCCACTTTTATTTGGATCTCAGTGCTCTCTAGATAATTTACAATGCAAAATGATTACATATTTGGACTTGCTTTGACAAAGTTTTTGCCACCCTTGGACTTGGCTAAAAACCCAGATGTAAGTGCTTAGCGTAGAGCAAAGGATAAATCTGATCCAAAATTTTATGTAAAATGTTCCCAATAAAACAACTTAATGTCCAAAAAAAAACAAGTCCCCACTTAGATCCATCAACCATCAATGTAAAAATAGGGGTTTTCACATTAGTCGTAACACAAATGCTCTAGAAAATCGCTATAGCACCCCCAAAAGAAATCCTGCAAAATATGCGTTCCCAAATCCAAATGCCCCCCTCCTGAGCCCTGCAGAGTGCCTAATCCACATTTATTGTCCATGTTTAGCATTACTGTAGTGAGAAGAACAGGTTTAACTAACCCTGCTGTTCTCTTTGGGTCCATATGACCCAAAATAAAATTTGAGACCCTGCAGATTATTTATTATGTGAATCTGAAACTTGTGATTAATTGACTTTTCCTTATTTGAGGGTTTTTTATCTTACTAAGGGTGCTTTCACATCAGCGTTTTTCGCTGATCGCGGCAGTTGCAGTGAAAAAAACGCAACTGCCGCGATTACCGCATGACGCGGCACACTTGCGGCAAGCCCCATAATATGTCTATGGGGCTTGCAGCAGGTGCAGCAAGTGCGGTTTTGGCACTTGCGGCAGGTGCGGCTGTGAAAAAAACGCGGCATACCGCATTTTTTTTCGAGGCCGCATCTGCCGCAAGTGCCGACACCGCACTTGCCGCACACTTACCACAAGCCCCATAGACATTGTATGGGGCTTGCCGCAAGTGTGCCGAGTCATGCGGTAATCGCGGCAGTTGCGTTTTTTTTCACTGCAACTGCCGCGATCAGCGAAAAACGCTGATGTGAAAGGACCCTAAGAGTGTTGTTTTTTTGTTTACTTTATGCTACATGCTGATTGTTACATTTATACTGTTCGGGTTAATATGACCCGATAACATTTTATACTGTTCAACAGGTCACTAATTATTTCTGCCTGCAAAATGTATTTGTTTTCCTCTGTACTTCATCTCATTATTCAAAAGGATGGAGGTTTCACTGTTCTCATCAGTGAGCAAGTACTCATCAAGACATTTCACTTTCAATTCTCATGTACAGCACCATGGAATCAATGGTGCTCTATAAATAATAATAAAAAAATAATAATAATATTAATAATATTAATAATAATACATTCTGTGAGAGAGAACACAAGCAGTTTCACTTTCAATCCTGGGAGAAAAGACACTGGATTCTGTGGGAGTGGACACTGAGCTGTGAATACACATCTTTACAGGTATGTAGTATATAAGCTATGCTATTCTTCTCAAATTATTCAATGTTCTTTAGATTGTATACTGTAAAGCCATTTTTTGATTACTGTGTCATGATGTAAGCTAATGTGTTCCGTCTAAAGGTACCATTAGGCTTGTGTAGGCTGAATGTTTGTCTAGGAGGGGGTGTATTCTCATTGATGTGATATATTGATTCCATGGATGAGCATTGAGGAACATGATTCTCAGACAACTAGTTGGATGCAAGCAATCCATTCTAAAAACAAGTATGTAATTTGGAACTTGCAGTCCAGTTATTCTGGTAGATTGTCCTCTGAAAATATCATAAAAGCTACTCCTGGTCCTACTAGGTACACTATATTAAGAATATCTGATATAGGATGAGCATTCGCATTGTTCCTAAATATGACTATCCTAAATATTATAATACAAATGACAAACATTGAGGGACAACGAGTTTATGGTAATAAATGGAACAAATTAGATGTGACAGCTCTAGATGCTTATATTGATTTACTCCTTTTAGCAGGAGTACAAATCTTAAGGGGAATCAACTACACGTTTGTGGATTTCCGAAAAGAGTCACCACATGTTTAGAGCTACACTGTCTCTTGAAAGGTTTGATGAGATTTCTACAGTACAGAGGTCTAATAATAAAAAGATCGAAATGGAAGAAGAGCTAAAGATAAACTAAGCCCTGTTAGAAATGTTTGGAATAAATGGGTAGAGAGAGTCTACTAAAATTATATAATATTGGTGAAGCAGTAACCGTCGATGAACAACTGGTGGCATTCCAAGGTAGTTGCCCATTCAGGCAATACATACCGAATAAGCCAGCAAAGTACGGCATCAAGATATGGACACTTTGTGACAGCAAAAGTTCATATGTTGTAAATGCTCAAGTGTATACAGGAAGAAACCCTGGAGAAAGACCTGAAAAAAATCAAGGTATGCGAGTTGTTCTCAATTTGACTCATGGACTAAAAAAGACAAAATGGCACATTTTTACATTCTACCAACTGAGCCAGATGTTGAGAAAAAGACAACTTACCATGCTGGGTACTATAAGGAAAAATAAGCCAGAACTGCCACAATGTATACTTAGTAAAAAGAGATGTGTATAGTTCTACTTTTTACTTTACTAAAGATACAACAGTTGTGTCTTACGTTCCCCAAAAAAATAAACATGTAATTCTAATGAGCACAATGCACCATGACAATGCACTAAGTAATCGAGAAGACAGAAAGCCGGACATGATATTAGATTATAATGCCACAAAAGGGGCAGTTCATACCAGATAAAGCAATATCAACTTACACTTGCAAATGCAAAATGAATTGTTGGCCAACGATAATATTTTATAACCAAGCAAAACAAAGTATTATTCTCGACTACACTCGATCCCTCCTCCTGAGGAAGCATTATGATAAACATAAAATAATATGAAACATACATAGGGGAAGAGTGAGGACCAGCCTCTGTATTTTGCTGTGCACTTTACTGCCGGTTATAGATCATGGGTATTTGATGTCTATTATTTTTCTGGCTACACATGGAGCCTTCATTTGGGTTTACCCCGGTCTTTGTACTTTACTTCTGTGTGTTAGTGAATTTGATTGTATAGCTGTCTATATATGTCCTAAACTGACATATTGGTGTAAATTATTTGTAATTTAGACACATTTGGATCAGTTATATGTGATATGTTGCTATATACTATATGCTTGTAAAACTGTGTTATCAATGATATCTTCTACAGCACTTTAGTGCCTGCTCTTTTATCTCTTATGGTACCTTTACACGCCGCGACGGCAGGCTGGATACATCGCGCTACTTCACGTGCACGAGCACGGCCGAACGGCTACAAACGGTCAACGCACTCTCTTTACACGCCGCCATAAGGTGCGCTACGCCACGCTACTAGGGATGAGCGAGTCCTAAATTACTCGGAATCGCTAGACCCGCACGAGTCCGAGCCCAGGACTCGGTACTCGTGGCGAGTCTAGCGAGTCCAATGTTAAAGAATAGGGAATATGGATTCGCGAGTCCCGAATAGATAATACAGGACTCGGAATCGCAGACTCGCTAGGATTCGGAGCATTGGACTCAGGGGCTGGCTGGAGCCTCTTCCCCTGGGTGGCAGGTCCAGGCAGACTTGAGAACCCGGGGGGGGGGGGGGGTTTTGGTGCTGTCGGGTCCAGTCAGCCTTGAGAACCGGGGGGGGGGGGGGGGGGGGTGCTGTCGGGTCCAGGCAGCCCTGAGAACCGGGGGGGGGGGGGGTGCTGTTGAACCCGGCGGCCTTGAAAAGCGGGGGGGGGCTATCAAAGCTGACCTTACCTCCTCCAGCCGCGAAGCAGCCCGCCTGCCGCAAACCGACTCGCCGGATTTGGACTCGTTACTGAGCGAGTATTCGCTAAAAGACTCGCCGATTCCCGAGTCCAGCGAGTCCCTTAAGAATCGCCGAGTAACGAGTCCTAGCGAGTAGACTCGCTCATCCCTACACGCTACATCTGTAGCTAGCTACATCGCCGGGTGTCTCAAGTAGCCAGCTGTAGCGTAGCATACCATGTTTACACACCGCTCCAACAAGCTACTATGGGCGGACCCGGTGCAGCAGGGATAGCACATAGGCGTGCAACAATCTTGGATTACGAGCCGTCCGTACGATGATAGGACAGCGCAATATCATCAGGATTGGCCAGGCATCGCAGTAGGCTGATTAATACAGCACGCTCGAGTAATTGTGTAGTGTGACTGGTCAGCTCCTTAAATATCCCGCCCTATGCTGCGACTACCAATCATAAAGCAGGAGCGACCTCCAATGATCGCAGATGGGGCGCGGTAACATGGCGACTGTGTCACGCCTTAGATACATGGCAGCCACATCGCCGGGTGTCCAGAGTTGCCTTCCGTTGCTTCTTTACACGCCGATACAGCTCGCTACAATCGGCGATGTTGCCTTAAGTTTATGAGTAGAGACCATAAACAGATGTATCTGTCGCCGGCTGTAGCGTCGCCTCTTCAGACGCCGCTACTACAGGCGATATGGACGCTACAAGCTACAATTGTAGCTTGTAGCGCGATGTATCCAGCCTGCCGTCGCGGCGTGTAAAGGTACCATCACTGCTTAGTCACTGGATTGCACCCAATAAAATTTAGTTTTTACTTGCATAAGACTCCGTTTTGCTTGGCTATATCGTTTCTTGAAGTATCTTTGTGCATTTGGTTTATTTTTGAATCCCCTGCAGGGTGCAAAGATAACACCAGGGGTTATTAGTATCATAGAATATGTTCTCTTGGGTCCTATGTCTAACAATGATAATATTTTACAACATTCTGGGTGTTTCGGCATACAACACATTTGTTTTATGGAGAGAAATCAACCCTGATTGGAATGGAAATAAGCTGCATAAAAGAAGAATTTTTATTGAAGAATTAGGAAAATCCCTAGTTAGACCATATATCGAAGCTAGAAAAGTAAACCCCAGATGTGAAGGAGCAGCAGCCATTGTGAAGAGTGTCCAGCAGCATGTTCAGGAAAGTGACTCCACACCCTCCACCAGCACAGTTAAGAGCCAAACAAGGATGAGATGCAGCTTCTGTCCATCTTCTTGTGACAATAAAACAAATCTGACATGTGCTGGATGTGAAAAATATCTATATAAAAGACATGTGTTTTATTATTGTGTTCAATGTAAAAATGCATGAACCTTTTCACGCTTTTTAGAGATAGAAAAGAATAACTGAAGTTTTCATTATTTTTCATTTGTTGTTTTATGAAATATGTTAACACAAAGTTATATTTCTTTAGATTTCATGTTCTAGCAATAGAAATCTAAAGCAGGTTTGTTATTTGTGTGCAGAATGCTATAAAGCGAACATAATTGCAACAGCCCGTGTAACCTTTTTCTGAAAGAAATAAATAAAAGTAAAGTTTTAATTTAATTTTTCATTTGTTTATGATTAACCATGTTCACATACAGTTTAATAATGAAATAGGTATTCAAATAAAACACTTACAGTAGATAAACTCAACATTTTTATAGGTCGGTCATATTGTCCTGAAACAGTACAAGTGTATAGTAAATGTGATTAGAACAGCAGGGTTAATAGAGTATGTTTCTCCATAAAAACAAGCTGGGCACAATGCACTACAATATAAAAGGAATATAAAATAAAATTTATTTTTATCAGCTCACCCGCATATGTGTAGCTCCTCATAAACTGCATGTGATAAACACAAGTCCAGGCTGTATCTCTAAGGTGCTGTCCGTATGTAGAGGGAGGTGATATGTTTCGATGCAAGTGATTTCCCAAGAAGACCATCAGATGATGGAGTGTTACAGCTGTATTCCTCTTGAAATCCTGTCCAGATAACCCATTGTGGTACCACTGCCCTCTCAGGAAGAGGTCTGTATTCAAGTGCTCCAGGGGCAGTGGGACAGTAGTTCTTGTGGAAAGCAACTCCTAAGGTACACTTACTGGGGGATCTGCAGGCTGTATGAAGAATTAATTATTAGACCCTGTTATGGTATGCATCTGTAGCGCCCCTGCAGTCTGGTCGCCACAGAGGTACTGCACCTAATACATAGGTGTGGTATCCCACTCACAAGTAAGATGGGGACACAATACCAAGACCCACACACCTTACATTCAACACCCATCCAAACCCCCAGGACAGGAACATGGTGGGGCCTAGTGGGACCAGTGGAGAGGTAGCCACAGAGCCACAACATTGGCTAGGGGGAGGAACGAATGAAGGGGTGGGGTCAGAAGAGAGAGAACAGAGTAGTCTGCAGGACAGAGAGGAATGAAGAGCATCACCAAGAAAGATGGAGTTCTAGGGGAACTCTGGCACTCAGGAAGTAGTGGGGACCAGTGGGTTTGTCACCTATCGAACCCAGGCCAGCGTGAATTCACTCCAACCTAGCATTGTGGTGGAGAAACTGGTTGCAAGAGGGGACCTTCACCAATCGGGCAACAGTACTGCAGGTTTGAGCCTGGAGACTGGGGGCCACTGAACACTATGTGCAGTGGTCAATTGCCGTGGACAAACCGCAGGATGGTGGCTAGGCCTAGAGCCAGAGGGCGTACTGACCGTTGCTCGATGGGCTTGTAGCTATCTGATTGGGATCATGTAGCACGAAGGCGCAAGGTGAGCAAAGGAGTAGATCAGCGCAGTGAAAGGGGCAACCTAGAAAGGCATGCAAGAGGGTGTCTCGGTGAGGTAACCCTGGACTGCCTGGGCTAGGTCCTTCCCTGGAGGTATATCTGGCTAGTCCCATGTTTGAGACTCTTAAACGAGGCTCTACAGACTCCATTTGCATGTTCAACTCCTGGGAGCTTGCTACATCTGTGGGAAGTGTTCCATCTTTGCTGCTAATCTACCTGTCCCCCAGGGCTCATACGGCAGCGCTGGTCATCCCTGACCAGGCACCACAGGTGGCATCACAAAAAGACATTATAATGCCCTGTTAATTTTCCCTTTCATCTGCTCGGCCAGGGTCACGGAGCTGAGCCATTGCCACCATGACCTCCCTGAAAGACTTCCAGTCCGGCTACCGAGTACCCTACGCCCTTACAGCTGTTGCACATCAACCAGCGGCTTGTCAGAGAGAGAAGAAGGGATCCACGCCTGGCACACGGAACTGCATAGGCCCGGAAAGGAAATTTTTCTCACTTGCTACAATGTAAAAGGCACTAAAATGCCAGATTTGCAATTTTCACTCATTAATTTTCATAGCTGCTTGTTTCTGAAAAAAACAAAATTTTCACTACTCCTTTAGATAAATTCCTAGAGGGGTTGTTTCTAAAATGAGGGTACTTGGGGGAATTCTGTTCTTCTGGCACTTAGGGGTTCCCTATATGCAGTTGCTGTGCGCCATGTGGGAGGTGCCAGATGTTTCAGAGAGCCCAGCTGGGAAATGTATTCCACTGGCATCAGATGGTAATTTCATGTGAGCTGAAGTGGGTTACTGGACATCTAAACACTTTCCTCGTGTCTACAACAATTGTCAAAAGAGGAGGGGGCTCTCCTGTAGTGGTGATGTCTGGGTGCAGATATTGTATCACCTGTGATGTTTGTGCAATTATAGACAGCCAGACACACGGGAGAACTTGAAAACATAACACTTTACGTAAGACAATATTATGATACAGTCAAAGACAAAGTAGCTGTGGTTAACCATATAGGAAACACTTGATATTTTGCATATGAAAAATGGTGTTTGATCCTCATGAAACTAGCAAATTTAGGGCCTCTCAGACTGCTGGACTACAGTTCTCTTAAGTTGCTATGAGAGGTAATATTACACACAGTCCAGGTAATATTGTGGACATTGTGGTGGTCACTATCTATTTCAGACAATTTTGCATACCAAAAGCCAATTAGCCGTTCTTCCCCTCCAAGCAGAGGCATAGATAGGGGTTCAGCTCAGGGGGAAAGGGGAGTGAAACATCTGAGTGACCACCTAAGCTGGTAACCCTGATTATAACTACAGTGGTGTGCCTTAATTGTTGGTATTCAGTAGTCGTGCACAACTACAGTCCTCAATAGCCACCAACAGTGCATGTTTTCAAGAATTATTTAGTATTGCACAGGTGATAAATAAATCACTTGCACTAGTGCTAAGGAAATCCTTAAAATATGCATTGTCAGTGGGTCTTGAAGACTGGTATACTGGATTCTCATCAGATGACTGGGTTGTTACTGAAAATTAATCACTATACAAAGACCAACACTAATATTACCACCATGTACAAATGCACAAATGCCTTATCCTACGCATACTACAATGTTGAGCCATGCGGCTGTATGTGTTTCTATTACTGAACTTGCTGTTTGGTACAAAACTGTGCTCTTCTTACTGCCCCCATAATATTGCCACCACTGTGCCCCTTAAAAGGAAATAATGCTTTCTTTGTGCCCCTTGTTCCATAGAAAATATAAGCGCCCTGGAAAGTGTCCACATATTGCCCCTAGAAAATAATGTCCCCTGTGCACCTTTGACGATCACAATACTCTAAGTGCCCCATAACAATAATGATACTTGTGTCCAATTAACATTTAATAATGTGCCCTGAGTCCCTCAATGTACTACTCCTCTATACACAGTAGGATGCCCCCTCACCTCCCTTATACACAATATCATGAGATGTATACGGAACCCACAGCTCCCCTATGCACAGTATGAAGCGCCCACAGCTCCTTTGTACACAGCATGACGGGCCTTCAGCACCCTTATGCGCAGTAGGATGCCCCCACTGCTGCACTATACACAGTATGATGGGCCCACAACTCCCCTAAACACAGCACAATGGCCCCCACATAGTAAATAGCCCTCACAGTATCTGACACACTGTATGAGGGCCCAGATAGTGGCCTCCAAACTGTATTATGACCCCCACACTAGCTACTACACTGTATAATGACCCCACATTAGTTCCACACTGTAAAATGGCCCCCACATTTGCTACCATGTTCTATAATGAACCTCAAAATTTCTCCCACACTGTATAATGGCCCCCACATTGGCAGCAACACTATATAATGGCCCTCACATTAGCTCACAAACTATATAATGACCCCCATATTATCTTGTATGGTGCATAATGGCCTCCACATTAGTTCCCATGCTGTATAATGGCCCCCACATTAGCTCCCACACTATATAATGACCGCCACATTAGCTTACATGCTATATAATGATTCCCACATTAGCCCCACCTCATATAACGGCCCTATTCCCTACAATGTGTAAGGACCCCCCACAATGCATAAGGGCCCCCACAGTACTCCCTATAATGTATGAGGGTTCCCCCACACTGTAAAAGGCCCTGCATAATTTATAATGCCCCATTGTCCCATCATACATTTTAATAAAAATGAAAACCATCATATACTCACCTAATCCAGCATCCAGAGTTCTGATAGGTCTATCAGGGACAGATCATCGCATACACAGGAAATTAGAGTCCCGACACTGCATGATGACATCACTGCCCTTGGACTCTGACATCCTGTGTGTGTGCCAGTTTGATGCTGTTCTGTAGACTGCAGGAGAGCGCTGTGCTCTACAGAATAGAGAAGACGGCAGTGTAGGGAGATCATGAGTCCCTGCTTAATGATGGAGAATAAACACATCAGCATGCAGCGCATGCTGATGTAATTAATAGTACTATGCAATCGTACTGTGCAACCGCTCCATCTACCCCTCCCCTGGTACCTATACTACTGATTCCATGCCCTGCTATGTATCCAAACAGTAATTTTACACCACATGTGGGATTTCAGCATGCTCAGGAGCAATTGCACAAGTTATATCGTCCATTTTTTCTTCTTACCCTGGTGATAATGCGAAGTTTGGGGCTAAAGTAAAATTTTTGTGGGGAAAATGTGATTTCTTATCTTCATGGTCCAAGGTTATAACACACTGTGAGTTCTGCTCACCACACCCCTGGATAAATTTAGTGAGGGGTGTAATTTCCAAAATGAGGTCACTTGTGTGGGTTTTCCACTGTTTAGGCATATCAGGGGCTCTGCAAACAAGACAAGGCATCTGCTATTTATTACAGCCAATTCTATGCCATAAAGTCTAATGGCAGTCCTTCTATTTCAACCTGTGCCATACGCCCAAACAGATACAAACATGTGTGGTATTACCCAGGAAAAATTTCACAGCAAATTGTATGGTCTATTTTCTCTTATTACCCTTGTGAAGATTCAGAATTTTAAATTAAAGTAACATTTTTGTTGAAAAAAGTTACATTTTCATTTTTTCCTTGCACATTGCTTTCATTCCTGTGAAACACCTAAAGGGTTTATAGACCGCTTGAATTTTTTTTAGCAGTTTGATGAGTGCAGCTTATACAGTCATATGAAAAAGTTTGGGCACCCCTCTTAATCTTACTCTTTTTTTTTTTTTTTTTAATTTAGGTTTTTGCAACAGCTATTTCAGTGTGATATGTGTAATAACTGATGGACACAGTAATATTTCAGGATTGGAATGAGGTTTATTGTACTAACCGAAAATGTGAAATATGCATTATTTCAAAATTTGACAGGTGCAAAAGTATGGGCACCTCAACAGAAAAGTGACATTAATATTTAGTAGATCTACCTTTTGCAAAAATAACAGCCTCTAGTCGCTTCCTGTAGCTGTTAATAAGTTCCTGGATCCTGGATGAAGGTATTTTTGACCATTCCTCTTTACAAAACAATTCCAGTTCAGTTAAGTTTGATGGTCGACGAGCATGGACAGCCCGCTTCAAAACATCCCACAGATGTTCAATGATATTCAGGTCTGGGGACTGGGATGGCCATTCCAGAACATTGTAATTGTTCCTCTGAATGAATGTGATGATAGAAATCCGGCACCAGACGTATCTCCTTATTTTCAAGCCTTTATTCCAAGTTTTAGGTGAGTATAAAATCAAACATATGAAATGGGAACGCAGTCCCCGCTGACCAATGTCACATAGGTAGGAGGATACCAGAGGCTCCATTGGCCTAGCAGTTAACCCTTTGATTAATATAATAAGAGATGAGATTTAAAACAAAATACTATAAAACCTAAGCAGATAGCAGAGTCATCTTATATCACAAAAAAAAAAGCAATGTTTCATTATGTGCCTTCCTTTAGGAAATGTGCTGATCATCGATTTTTACTTTGTGTTGGCATAAATCCCAGTGTGCCTATAAAGTTATTAATAAAAATATGTGCAATCAGATCTATAGTTGAGACCTTCGGGAGACCTAGAATTCAGGGTCATGATCCAAAAAAACTCTTTACTGTGTACCTCACGACCCCAATCTCCTCCTCTTTTCCTCTTACAGATCCTATCAATACCCTGCACTCTCAGATTAGACAGGTTCCCATCATGAATCTCTTTAAAATGTCGTGAGAGACCAGACAGGTTTCTGCTGATTGATCTTGAGTGCAGATCCGCTCCGGAAATATGTTCCCCCAGGCGCTTTTTTAATGTTCTAGTTGTGCACCCAATGTAATCCTTGCGACAGGCTACACAAGAGGCCATATACACCAGGTGGGTGGTGTTGCAGTTAATGTACCCCCTGATATAATAATTTTTGCCTGTTACTTTATTTGTGAAGGATTTCGTTTTAACCATGTAACGGCACAGTCCACATCTGTTGCCGCCACATGGATAATTGCCCTTCGTTGTCAGCCATGTTGGCGAATGGGTGACTGATGTAAATTCTGAGGGGAAAGAATATTACCCAAGGTTGTCGTTTTCCTGGGCACATATCTGTAGCCTTTGGAAAGGATTTTGTGGAGAATGGGATCCTCATGGAGTATGGGAATATACCGGTGCACAGCTTTGACTATTTCATTATAGTCCTGGCTGTAACTTGTGGAAAAGGTAGGTATAAACTCTCTGTTATTATATTTTATCCTGCGCCTGGCATGATTATCATTTATTATTCCATCTGAAGATTCCTGTAAGGGATGTTCCTACAAAAGGGAATCCCGGGATCTCAATTTAAGTTTGTTTACAGCATCGTTCACACGATGCACAGAATAGCCTCGGTCAAACAGTCGTTTTTTTTATGTTAGATGTTTCCACCTCAAAGCTCTGCTCTGTAGTGCACGCTCTTTTCGCCCTGATTAATTCGCCCATAGGTAAATTGTTGATCACATGAGGCGGATGACAGCTCGTTGCGTGTAACAGTGTATTGCCACTACCCGGTTTGCGATACAGAGATGTGCTAACACTGCCTGTTGCTGTGCATCCTGTTAATGTGATGTCTAGATATGCTGCACTCACCCCATGCACTTCGTGTGTGAAGCGGAGATTGTATTCATTGTTGTTGATGTATTGAATGAAGCTGCCAAACTCCGGACTGGCTGGGGGAGGTACATTCATGTCACTTCTCCAAATGAGGATCACGTCATCAATGTACCTCCCCCACCATATCACATGATCTAGGAAGGGGTTGTTCTCATGATAAATGTATTCACGCTCCCAAGCCATCATGTACAGGTTGGCAGCGAGGGTGAGAAGTTAGACCCCATTGGCAGCCCACTGCTGCACATAATAATCTGTATCGAACTGAAGATTTTTAATAAATGCATTAATCTCAAGATCATAAAAGACTTCTCATCCTGTGAGTACATACAGGTGTCTGTCAGGACATTAGTTAGCACTTCAACAGCACGATTGTGGGGGATGCATGAATACAAAGAGACTACATCGCAAGTCACCCAGTGGTAACCCTCTCCCCATCAGAGGTTCTGCACCTCCCTCAGCAACTGCTTAGAATATTTAATGAAACCAATTGAGCTGCTCAGTAGTGGCTGCAGCATTGAATCTAGCCAACCTGACAGCCTTTCATTAACCCCTCCAGTGCCGGCCACGATTGGCCTCAGTTGGGAAGGAAATGTTGATTTGTGTACTTTGGGTAGACCATGGAATACAGGGCACACAGGTTTGTCAACATATAAATATTCCCTCATTTTCTCTGTAAATACCCCCAGATGTTCTCCTTCTACAAGTAATTGATGTAACTCTTGCTGTATGAATGTAGTTGGATCTGAGGGCAAAAGCTTATAAGTAGTGCGGTCAGACAGCATGGAGGAGACCATTTTATGATACCATAAAACTTGGAATAAAGGCTTGAAAATAAGGAGATACGTCTGGTGCCGGATTTCTATCATCACTTAATGTGGACTTGCAGTACGTCCTTTCCAGGCACCACCGGCCATAAAGAGAACTTGGTGAGCACCTTCCCTTACCCTTTCCCATACCTCTGAATGAATTCCTGAGTAGATTTGGAGCGGTGTTTTGGATCATTGTCTTGCTGAAAGATCCATCCCCGGCGTAACTTCAACTTTGACACTGATTCTTGAACATTATTCTCAAGAATCTGCTGATTCTGAGTGGAATCCATGCGACTCTCAACTTTAACAAGATTCCCAGTGCCGTCATTGGCCACACAGCTCCAAAGCATGATGGACCCTCCCCCAAATTTGACAGTGGGTAGCAAGTGTTTTTCTTGGAATGCTGTGTTTTTGTGGCGCCATGCATAACGCCTTTTTGTATGACCAAACAATCAATCTTTGTTTCATCAGTCCACAGGACCTTCTTCCAAAATTACTCTAGCTTGTCCAAATGTGCTTTTGCATACCTCAGGCTTGTGGCGTGCATGCAGAAACGGCTTCTTTCGCATCACTCTCCCATACAGCTTCTCCTTGTGCAGTGTGCGCTGTATTGTTGACCGATGCACAGTGACACCATCTGCAGCAAGATGATGCTGCAGGTCTTTGGAGGTGGTCTGTGGATTGTTCTTGACTGTTCTCACCATTCTTCTCTGCCTTTCTGATATTTTTGCTGGTCTGCCACTTCTGGCCTTTACAAGAACTGTCCTCTGTGGTCTTCTATTTCCTTACTATGTTCCTCACAGTGGAAACTGACAGGTTAAATCTCTGAGACAACTTTTTGTATCCTTCCCCTGAACAACTATGTTGAACAATCTTTTTTTTCAGATCATTTGAGAGCTGTTTTGAGGAGCCAATGATACCACTCCTCAGAGAAGATGCAACTAGGAGAAAAACTTGCAGGTGGACACCTGAAATAGCTTTTCTCATGATTTGATACAGCGGGCTATGAAGTACAAAGCTCAATGAGGTTACCAAACCAATTTAGTGCTTCAGTAAGTCAGTAAAACGTAGTTAGGAGTATTCAAATCATGAAAATAAGAAGGGTACTTGTTAAATTTTGAAATAATGCATATTTCACATTTTTGGTTAGTACAATAAACCTCATTTCAATCCTGAAATATTACTGTGTCCATCAGTTATTACATATATCACACTGAAATAGCTGTTGCAAAAAAACTATTTTAAACAAAAAAAAAAAGAGTAAGATTAAGAGGGGTGCCCAAACTTTTTCATATGACTGTAAAATGTATCCATGTAAAAGATAGAAAACAGCACTCACAAAGTTGTTACAGCAGCTCTGTTTATTCAAACCTGGAGGGGGGGTTACATTAGTGCGGGGAGAGGGAGTCTGGAGGCGGCGGACGACGGCTCGCCGTTTCGTGGGATCTCTACTTCAACATGTCCTGTAGTCGGCATGTGACATCAGATCCTCTTACTAAATAGGGAGGATCCATGCACATCACCGGTCTAACTAAAAAAGTTGCAATGATATATATGATTTTACTCTGTGAAGTTTATTACTGATCTAGATGGTATTCTCAGTAATGTGGTGGTTGCAGGAATAATAATTTTTACAGTTTGAAATGACCTATTAGTCTTTTTTCATCCAAACAGGTTTTTAGTCTCTGATTGTATACGATTCCTCACCAATAAATCCCTCAGGTTTTGTCATTTTTTGTAAGTAACAAGTGGAGGTCGGATACCTAATGCATTCAGTTCCCTGTCACCTTCTATTACATGCCAATGCTTAAAAATTACAGATTTAACGCTATCATACATAGAATCAAACTTGAATGTAAAGGTAAACCTCTTTTTGTCACTTATTATTTGTTCGCTCTTCCTTTCTTTTTTCTATTGTCATTCACATAGGTCAATGCCTTAACTCTTGCCTCTTTTACTATTTCCAGTGGATAACTCTGCGCAGAAAATCGCTCTGTAGAGAATCTGCCTGTTTTTCGGATAGTTCTCTATCATTATTGATTCTTTTAAGCCATAAAAGCTGGCTAAATGGTAAAGAGTGCCTCTGTGCAGGGGTGAGCGCTGGCAAAATGAAGAAAAGTGTTAGTGGCGTGGGCTTTTTATTAACTGATCTTATTCATTTACTTTCTTCTATATGCAATTAACATCAAGGAATTCCAGACTGATCACAAACACAGAAGTAAAATTCATGTTGAATCTGTTATGTTCATTAAGATGTGTAATAGGTGAATGAAAAGGAGTTTCTACGTGCGCTGCCTTGAAATATTGATTGACTTGAAAACTTGAACCAAGATTCTTTATTTGTAAAAACTCAAGTGTTTCGTGAGAGTCTGCCTCACTTCATCAGGAGATACAAATATGTATACATATATATTTGTATCTCCTGATGAAGTGAGGAGGACCTCACGAAACGCGTTTAGTTTTTACAAATAAAGAATCTTGGTTCAAGTTCAAGTCAATATGATACGACAGTGAATGGAAACTCCTTTTCATTCACTTTACACATTTTGATCCTTGAGGAGGTGCAGCAGCCTGGCTCTTCACGTTTAAAAGGTTTTGTGATTTGGCACAACCTTCTAAGGTGAGTGTAATATACACTGAGTGACATCCTTTACTTTTCAGATAAGACCCTATGTGCGCCATTTCCCTTTCACATAATCCTGATGTCATTGAGATGAAATATAAGTTCTCTTGATCGTCCTTATTTCTCACAATCATAGGTTTAATATTCAGAGAAGCTGGACCATTGCTCTGAGATACATATAAGATCCATAAATGTAAAGAACTACACACAAAATCCACCAAGAAACGTCCTGTCCAGAATCAGTCAAGATCTTATGTATTGTCTCAACTGTAAGTTCTTGTGAAATACATTTGTATAGACTTTCTAAGTTTGTACTTTAGAAGCTAACTTATAGACCTCTTGCCACTGGACCTCATCAATGGCCCTTTATAAGTAATTTGTACTCTTTAACATAAGCATAATTTTAACCAATAATGGTCTTAAAAGCCAGTCAATATACTGGGACAGCGGCTCTGTAAGTGAGCCTGTCCTCAACACTATGGGGGGCCCCGGGAAGGGGGGTAGTTATGCTCTTATGTGTTTTGAGTAAATGGTACCAGTGAGGTCTTATCAGAAATTAAGAGAGGTTTTTTTCTGCCTATTTCTGCCCAATGGTACCATTTTCCACAAATCTTCTAAGAAGGGTACGTAATTTGTTCTTAAATGAATTAGTTGGGTCAGATAATAGCTATTTGTAAGTTCTCTCATTGTCCAATTATCTAAGGTTTCTTTTTATATAATCAGTTCTTTTTAGTAAAATCCCGAGTACAGAACCCGTTCATGCGGAGATCCTGCGAAACAGCGTGCTGTCATCTGCCGCCTCCACACTCCTCTCCCTGCATTGATGTAACCCCCCGATTTGAATAAACAGATCTGCTGCAACCACTTGGTGAGTGCCGTTTTTATCTTTTTCTTTGTAATGGATACAAAGTTGCTTTCTGCTTAAACGTGCAACCGAGGCTATGGTGTAACCAGAGGGGCATAAGGCAGGACCTGGCCAGTCCTTTAAGGATATAACCTACACTGGTGCCGAGTTTAGCCCTTTAACCCTTTATAGCAGCAGCTTATAAAATTATTACTTTTCAGTAATTTCTGTCAGTCGGCCTCTCAAAGTCACTTTAAATATGATGTGGTCCCTAAAAATATTAATTTTGTAAATTTTTTGAAAAAATGAGGATGTACCCCTTCTAACAAAAAAAAAGTAAAAAAAAAAGTTGCGGATGGAAATGCTAGTTATTCCCTACTAGACGGGGCCTGATTCAATTGCATTGTGGATTCTATAACATGTGAGATTATATATTAGTTAACTATGCTTTTTAATGTTTTAGGCTACGAAATTAAATAAAAAATAGGTCTGTTTAAACGTTAGTGATAGCCGTAGAATTATATCACATGCAAACAACAAAGTAGGTATATGTATGGTAAATATCATGAATGCTGTTATAGATGAAAATGCTGCTATTCATGGTTGAGTAACGAAAATAAACAATGAAATACCGTAATGTCTGGACTCCAGAGATTCATAATTAATGTACTGGCGGTGGGATGCTGCATCCTGTAACAGTGTGATAGATCTGTACTCGGTAGATTCATCATTACAGACGGTCTGTCCTGTGTGAAAGCTTTGCATCATTGTTTCACCAGTGGTGGGTAGATCTGTCCTCCATAGATTCGTCATTACGGCGACGCCTGTGTGATGCTGCATCCTGTGACAGTCTCATTGATCTGGAGTTGCAGATTCATTGTCACAGTGCGACAATGTAATGATGCATCCTGTAACAGTGTTGTAGATCTGGACAATGGAGACTCTTCTTCAATGTCGCTCGCGTTGTGATACTGCATTGTTTGTAAACATCCTAGATTTTGATGTTGGAAACTCGGCAATGAGGCATGTTTCTGTGAGGGAGCATCTTGTGCACGTCACACTGATCTTGACAGCTGCGATTTGTGTTGTCGGTGCTGTCACTGCAAAATGGCATCCTGTGACAATCTAATGGGTCTGAATCGGGGGGACTCATGTGCGAGATGCATGCACTTCGTTTAATGGCTTGGTCAAGGCAATTCTCTCTTTGTTCAGTAGTCTTGCTTTGCGCTTGTTGGTTTTCCGTTGTGTTGCTGCTTTCCTTTCCATATCATCTGTGTACTTTTAGGGACGGCCCATCTTGACATAGATTTGAGTGATCAACCAAACTTGACTTATCAGCAAAACAAAGTTTAAATTCTCACATTCCAGTTTAACTCCCTTTTGTAATGTACACGATGTCCTTTAGGTGGCACCGTTTTAGGGACAAACTTACAGTCATACAGACAGATGGACAGGATAGGGCTTTATATAGTAGATTTTGTGTAAAGTAACTATCTAATTTAAGGGCTTAAAAATTCAAAGTCTGAAAATGTTTTGTTTTTTCAAATTTACAATTTTTTCATAAATGATTTTTCCAGAAAGGAGCGGCACTCACCCAAGAACTTTATATGGCGATAGCCTTTAATTTATTTCCAGTAATCATCTATACACAAGCAGGGAGGGGAAGGAGGACGGATGACGGTCCACTGTTTTGTACTGACTTGGTACTTTTGCTGGTCCTTCAAATAAAAGGCTGTCGCCATATAAAGTTCTCAGGTGAGTGCCGTTCCTTTCTGGAAAAATGTTTGTGATACATGTTGATGCTTAGAACATGCAACACCCTTGACAGCATTGTACACCCACTCCACTCATAGGACACATATGGTGGAAAACCGTTGCCTGGTCCGTCGAGGTAGTGTCCAGTGTTCCCTTCTCACTAAGGACTATTTTCATAAATAAACACAAATCATTTTGACCAAACATCACTAACATGAAGTGTAAAGTTTTGAGCAAAAGCAATCTCAGAATCACTGGAATATATTGATAAGGTAAAAAAGTACCGTGTTAGCCAGTAGATAGAAAAATATTGAAATCTGAGAGTCCTCAGTGGTTGATACCTTTTAATGGCTAACTGAAAAGATGGTAAGCATAGCAAGCTTTCAGTACTCTATGGCCCCTTCGTCAGACTGATAATGACACAAATTCTGAAGACACACTCATGTATACATAAGTAAAAGAAGAGAAAAAAACAAAACAGTGTTAGATGCTGTAGTAAATATGACAGGTGACTTAAAGCAGAGTCAGGTTAGGGAGGAAGAGAGCTGAGCTGGGAGGTAGATTCAAAATTGTAAAACAAGAAGAACAGATTGTATTATTGTTATACGGTTAGTGGCCTGTGGAGACCTGAAAATACTTCAGTGAGTTTATGTTTAAGCATTTCAGACTTACAACATTACCACATAAGGTAACACTGGTCAGATTAAACTAATTAGCCTGGTCAGGAAGGTTAAAATGGGCTTGGGGTGAAGGGGTTAAGATATAGATTATTACTTTTATTTGCCATTCAACAATGCTGCACGGTAATGTCTTATCTAGTTGTGATTCTGCCTTTATTCCCTACATTTCATGCATCAAGTGTCATCTGTTCTCTTTTAAACATTAAGGATTTTCTTTACACCGTCTAGATTTTTCAGCTAGGGATTCGTAAGACTTTGAGTATGCCCAACCTTAGTTTTCCCCCAGGAATTAGTGTATTCAGAGATTTAGATATTTGCTGTTCCATGTATTGGTGCTCTAATCAGACCTGAAAAACAAAAGATGCAGTAATTCTCTAAAATACAACAGTATGTATGTAAATGGCGTTGGTGTTGCAAAGTTACATTCCTTTTAGGAAAGCTTTGCACTTACCTTGACAGTTCTAAAAAGGGACATGGCGAAATAATAATTTTTGCTTTCATTTCGAAAAATTAGTACTTGCTTTACATAGTTTCCAACACTCTTAATCCTGTTGCTGTGCTGAGAGCTGGAAAAGGGATGGGGTTAATGCCCAAAAGTCAAATTCCCATAGGGTTAGGGACATTCTTGAGCATGCATAACGAAGGGTGTGTATGTCCCACTTTTTGGGCTCTAAAAGGGTAGTAAATATGCTTCTGGCACCGATATCTGAACGCTGTGTTTCCATTGCAACAAGCTTTCTGTGATTATATCCCAGAGGTACAACCTAAAAACAGAAGATTGGACTGCTTACCTTCATCTGCATATAGGGTAGTTTCTCTCTGTTCTAGTTTTTCTTTTTTTACCCTGACGCTGAGTTGTCTCTGGACTGTCCCATCCTGACTGCTATGCATAGCTTTGTTCTTGACGTTGCATCTGCCTCTCCTCAGGATGCTCTTTGCTGTGTTCCTGCTACCAATTGATGACTAAAACATAGAAGTCCGACTGAGAAAGTCCATACGTCCATGTGATGATAAAGGGGAAAAATGGGGTGATCCACCCCTCTGGTGAGGAGAGTAACATTAGCTATTTCCTTAGAGGCAATGTTGTATGCAGATTTTAGTGACGCCAAAACCTGATATATATTGAAGAACATGATAAAGTATACAATATTCTATATCTAGCTGTTCTCTTTCTGTCTCTTGCTGTTTCCCGTCTCTCATTTTTCTACTCTCCTCTCCCCCTCCCTTCCTTTTCAACAACCATCTCTGGTTTATGGGTCTCTGAGGCCTCCTCTGATTAAATGATTTCTTCCTTTTCAGCAGAAAAACTAATAAGAGCCTCAAAGGATTTTTCTTTTGACTTAAAAAAAGAACAAATATCTTAATTTGCATCCACCCTGCAAACTAATTGGTGGAAAATGAAACTGGTGAAGCCCGTTAATTAAATGAGGACAGAGCGAAATCCGACCAGATCCTGATTAGCTGGCACATTAATTCAGTTTGTGTGAATTTAGATGAGTTGGGAGCAGAGAAGAGGAGGGAAGGGAGGGATGGGAACCTAGCGAGAGGTTACTGTAGACAGGCAGGCAATCTCAAGATATCATATGGATAAATTGTTATACAAACAGCGATTTAGCATGGTATAGGAAAGCAAAAGAGGATCTCAACTAAACGTATTTGTTTACCCACTTGTGGCTTTAAAGAAGAGTGATCATCCTCCTCGGCTACAATTAAAGATGGTTATAATTTACGTTGAAATTAATCTACTACAATCGGCTTAATTCATCCACCTGGTGGATACCTCACATTGCATCAAATAGTGTATTAAGTACTGTTATCTTCAAATAATACAGTATATTGCCTCCAAATGGATCATAGAACATGCAACGTCATTGTTTTAGTATTTGTAGCATCAATAAATATGCTTTAAACTTTATGTCTATTCAGAAGTAAGACGTATTTGTACCATAAATTTATAAACTTGGTAAAGGATGGCAAGAATCAACCTTCAATAATAAATACTAGTAAAAAAGTGTATATATCGTCAATGTGGATATGAAAGGTCTACACATCCCCTTTAAAATGTAAAAAAAATCATACCAAGAAGAGAAATTTTAGAATTTCAGATTGCGAGGGCATCTCCTGTTTACAGCACACCCCTCAGGTCAACCCACAAGTTTTCATTGGATTCAGGTCTGTACTCTGGTTAAACTATTAACATTTTTTAATCATTTCTGGTAGAACCATTCTTTTGTTGATTTGGAGATGTACTTAGGTGACACCACCTGACGAGACAGACTAGTTCTGTCGAAACGCATTGTGGAGCTGTAGAGGGGACCATATAAAGGTTTGCCAACCATTAATTTAATTGTGCCTTGTATGTGTCCCATAAGTGCTTCTATCAGACCGCTGCAATACTTTTCCATATATTTCAATTCCCTTGCTGAGGGAGTAGCTGCAGGAGCAGCTCCGGGACTATACAATTGGGCCTTAAGGACCTGGCGTCGGCCGGCAACGAGCTACAACGCTGAAGGACCTGCGGTGATGTGTATCCAGCCAGCCGCACCACATGACCAGACTTGGAAAAAAGTCGGGAGCGGCAGCTCCTTGGAGTTTAGTGCTGAACACAGTCTCCGACGTGACATAACAACAAACAGCCCACACACCGGGTTGTGCAGGCGTGCACAACGCTATCAGGTTAGCGGCCCCCCAATCCCAGTCACAATTTGCTAAATGATCCTTCACATTGCACCCCTGTTTCTCCTTTTTTTCCATATTCAGAAGTAAGAAGCATTTGTACTATAAATTTATAAACTTGGTAATGGATGACAAGAATTGACCTTCAATAATACTAGTAGAAAAAAAGTGTATAAATTGCCACTGTGGATATGAAAAGTCTACACATCCCCTTTAAAATGTAAAAAAATCATACCAAGAAGAGAAATTTTAGAATTCAGATTGCGAGGGCATCTCCTGTGTACAGCACACTCATCAGGTCAACCCACAAGTTTTCGCTTGGATTCAGGTCTGTACTCTGGTTGAACTATTAACATTTTTTAATAATTTCTGGTAGAACCATTATTTTGTTGATTTGGAGATATACTTAGGGTTGTTGTTATGTTGTCAAAGGTGAAATTAACCTACAACTTTTTAACAGCCTGTGACTCACCGTGGCCGGGACTCCGGTTTAGACAGGCTGTAGCTCCTTCCTCCTTCTCACGGGTGGTCCGCGCCTGCCGGTAGTGGGGCCCGGTGGAGTGCAGATCAAAAGTTGAAGATGTCTTGTAGGAACAGATTAAAGGGGTTTAATTTATTCGTGACGCCACCTATGAGTAGTTTCGGTAATCGTTACCGACGCTGCGCAACCTCCGGGGGATGGACAGCAGCAAGATGGAACGCTCCCCACAGGCTGAGCGGTGATTCCCGGAGGCTGGAGCTGCTTAAGATGTTGTGCGGCAGCTGTGGTTACCTTGTAGTGCGGACGGACAGTTCATAAGGAAGCATGGACACAGAAAGTCTCTGTAACGGGTCTTTACTGTAACCAGCAGGCAGTATATGGCATACAGTTTATGGGTAGTAGACCGGGTGGACTCAGCAGTGATAGTGTCCCTCAGAGATCCGCAAGTGTTCCTCCATTCTAGCTAAGTGTTTCGCCATTGTCGCCCAGGAATACCAGGTCGGGTACGGGGAGGCTGCTTCAATGCCCTATCCAAGTTGTACGTTGTGGATGTTTTGGGGAGCCTTGGATCCCTCAGTGGGTACACCGCTGGTTAGACGACTGGAAGTTGGCTGGTGGTGGGGTGCTCCTTTGAAGCTGCTCCTCCACGCTTCTGGTTCGCGTAGCAGAGGTGAACTGCTGCCAGCTTCGGTACCAGTGAACCGGCTGTGAATTTTGGGCACGGGAGTCTTTTGGAACCCGTGGTTACGATGCCCGATCCCGGTTGTTGCGGCCTCAGGTGCTGACACCCGACCGGTGACGGCCCGGGGACTGCACGGGGTGCGGAGCCCCCGCTCCTACTTCAAGTTCTCGGTTCTAGACTCTGTTCTAGACTCTTCCGTTCTCTGTTCTGCGTAGACTAAGTGTCTGTTCTCCTACACACTTCCCTAGCACTCCGCCCACCAGGACCCTAGATTGGTCCTCTGTTCTAGGTGATGCATGCAGGGTTGGATCTCAAAGTTAACTAGGTCACTGCTGTGTTGGAGAATATTGCGGCTGCATTTATGGCTGCAATACCCTCCTGTGACGCACTCGTTGCGGGGCGCCACACCTGCAGATTTTGATGCAAAATCGACAGATGTTTGAACTGTTCATAATTCCTTCAAAGCCTGATTAAAGCCCGAATTCCAGCTGCCAGAAAAAAGCACAAAACAATAATTCAGGCTCCAATATGCTTCACTTTGGGTAAGGTACTTAATGGATAATTTGCAGTGTTGGCTTTAAACCAAACACACCTTTTGGAAATATGTCCAAAAAGTTAATTCGATAATATGATTTCCTACATGCTTTTGGTAGACTTGATCTGGATTTTTGCAAAACATTGCTGTGGTTGGATATTTTAATTTGTAAGACAAGGCTTCTATCTTGCCAAGCTACCCCACAGGCCAGACATATGAGAAATACGTGAAATTGTTGTCACATACAGTACACAATCATGCAGGACTAATTTTCTTCTTGTCTACTGCTTAAAGGGAATAGTATAGTGTTAAAGTTGAAAAAAAGCATTTATAAACTTACATTTTTGTATATAAATTAGCACACAGACTAGTCTTTAGGGCATTCGTAAAGTATTCGTATAGTATCCATGCCTTCCTTATTTCCATGGTTATCACATCCCTCGGGGCATGTTAACTTGATATACAAGTGCTGTCTTCTTCCCTATTTTGCGCTCACCTACATTTGTACTTCTCTGACTTCAGAATTCTCAGGGCGCTGATCTGGAGCTGGCAAGCATTTAGGTGACCTGAGGTGAACCTAAGTCGGTCGACAGGGTAGAGGGTACTCAGATACCGGGACAGGTGGTTACTTCGGTGGGGGGGAAGAATCACAGCTGGTTGGTTCCCGGTTCCATGCCCTGGACCTTCAATGGCAGGGTGGGGGTGATGATGATGGGGGATTGGTAACATGACGCCACCTGTGGTACCTTGTAATAGGGTTACCAGCGATGCGGCTGACTGCTGAGGTGATGGATATGCAGCTTTGGTAGTACAACTCCCCACAGGTGGAGCTTTACCTCAGGGCAGCAGGGTGGATGAGGGGAGTAGTAGTCCTCACCTCCTGTGAGGCAGAGTCCAGATTAGCTCAAACAGTTCTTTAGTGGTACCAGGCAGATGTTAAGGTACACAGTACAGTCTGGTTGAACAGGGTTGGTAGCCACAGATCTTGGAGGACTTTCCAGAGTCTGGCAGTCGTGCCTTCAATATGGCGTTCCTGGTCCTGTCCCTCTGTCTCTGTCTGTATTTGCCCCACTTGAGCCAAGTCTCTAGTACTCGGGGTCTGTTACCTAAAGTCTCTTACTTGTTGGTGTCATGGACCCAGCTGCGGGACTGATGTTGGGCTTCTTTAGGGGTGCTGTGGCCCTCAGCTTGCCGGTCTGCAGTTAATGTTGTAATAGAAACAAATAGGGTATTAGCGCTCGGATTGCAGCCAGACAATGCTCACGAGATATTTACCTCAAGGCTTTATTGAATCAGTGTAGAATTCCAATTCTCCACAACGCGTTTCTGCGCTTAGTGCGCCTTTCTCAAGTGCCCTTGAGAAAGGCGCACTAAGCGCAGAAACGCGTTGTGGAGAATTGGAATTCTACACTGATTCAATAAAGCCTTGAGGTAAATATCTCGTGAGCATTGTCTGGCTGCAATCCGAGCGCTAATACCCTATTTGTTTCTATTACACACTTGCACGCCTTCCCATCCGGGAAGTGCGAGTCTGAGCAGCTCGGCTCCCGGACCTTGCCCACAATTACACGCTACCTCCATCTGCACGCCCCGTTACTCACCGACTCGCACGACGAAGGAGCACAGCTCAGCCCACGTTGTCGGACCCCCACGGTTGGAGGCCTTGTCGGATCGCCCCTCGCTCGCCAGCCGGCGAGTCGTTCCCGGCTTGCACGAACAAGGACTGGTCCACGTCCTCGCACGCTCGGCTTATCCGACCCGGAGGTCACGCTTAATTGTTCCCTGCTCGGCGGTTAGTTGTGCGACCCAGGCACAACACAAACAGGTGAGCACTTGAGTTATATAACCGCTTTTAACACAGTGATCAAGCAGTTTGGCGCAACCTGTTTTATTTTTTACTTTGCAGTTAATGTTGGACATTTTTACTAGCTGCCTCGGCTCTGGTATGCTGGTGTGACCTGGGCCTCCAGCTGGCTCCAACCAGTCCTGGAGTAGCCCCCTTCAGAGTCTAGGTTACCCCTCTCCTAAGAGGCGCCCTCCTGTTGCAGCCGCATGGTCCCCTGCATCTGCCTTTGCTGCTCTCTTCACACCGTCTGCCTGACACTATTGTCACTCCCTGTCTCCCTCTCTCTAGGTTCCACCCCCTGGGACCTACTGAGTATCAGTCCCCTGTGTTAAAATGGTCTACTGTTTGGATGCAGGGTGCAGACTCTCTAGGGTCCTCCATATCCATGGCTACGGAAGCACTACACCTTCTGTTTGGGGTGCAGCACCTCCCTGTGGCGCCTTGCCATAGAGGCGCCACAAACCTGACTGTGATGTCATCCCGATGACAGCTCACATTTATGGCCTTGCCATGTTACATGGCGGATGCTTGCCTTCACCAGATCATGTGCACTGTGCATTCTGAAGCAGGATAAGTACACCCAACACTCAGCCACAATGCGCAGGATGAAAAACAGATGCGGGTGGAAGCAAGATAGGGAAGAAGGAAGCGCTTGTAAATTAGGTTAATATGCTCATAGGAGCATGATAACCATGGAAAGAAGGTGGGCATGGATACTATATGAATGCCCTAAGGACTAGTCTGCGCGCTAATTTACATGTGAAAATATAAGTTTATAAATGCTTTTATTAAAATTTACCACTACACTATTAGCTTTGACAGGGATGCTTAGGAAAGGACTATGAAGCTGCAGGTACAGGTACTGATAGCTTGGGGGCATAAACTAGCTGACATGTTCCCTTTAATTTTTGAGGGCCATCCAGTTCTAGGTAATGTTACTGTTGTGCCAAATTTAAGCCACTTTTTGCTGACTGTCTTCACAGTATTCCATGTTAAATGATTTGGAAATCTTTTTGTACCCTTCTCCTAATAACTTTTAATAATAAGATCCATTTGCTGTGTTGTAAGCTCTTTACAGGTCATGACTTTTGCTGTAAAATGTAACTAAGAAAATGTCAGAAAAATCCTTCTAGAATAGCTACATTTTCAATAAGGTTAATCAGAATTACATTAAATGATTGCAGCTGTGTACTGCACATGAGTTAAATGTGATTGGCTAACAACCCCATTCCCAATATAAGAGGGTGTTCACATGTATGCAATCACATTGGTTTAGTATTGATATTTTCATTTTACATTATAAACTCATTTCAGTTTGTTTCTTAAATGGAACCTGACAGCAGGATTTTCCCATATTAACTATGCTAAATACTCATTTTAGGCAACCATGTGTTAAGGGAACGTTGCTTGTATTAACATTTGCTGTGTATATGTGTTATTGAATATTTAATGTATGCATTGTGTTTTTGTAGTCTGGGTTGTATATTTTATGTCTATATTGTGTATTTGTTGTGGGTGGTTGTGTGGATCAGTAATTTTGAAAGCCATGCCATTGGCAATGTATTTTGCCATCAGCAACACTCCAGGAGGACAGATTTAAACTGAGGTACCAAACTAAGCATATTCCCAGTATCAGCATTGGCAGCAGGATGTTGCACAATGAGGTGGTTGTGTATTGACAACATACAACTTTGATTTAGTGTGGCTCCTTCAAGAGTCATGTTACTACGCAGTAGAAAATATTGGCAATCTACTTCTGTATCAAGCCAAGAAAACTTGATAGACAGTACAACTAAAGGAATATAATATAGTGCTGGAAGATGCTCCCTTAGGTTGGAAAGCACTCCACAAGCTAATGGAAAAGAATCGATGGTTGACCCGAGTATGATCAAATCTATTGATGTGCCAGGATCAAAGCTACAAGGACATCTTGGTGTTGATATCACTTGGTCGAAAGGGAAGATGAAAAGCTGCAGGGATATCATAAAGTTTGGAACTTGGAATGTACAAACCATGAACCAACGCAAACTTGACATTGTGAAAGCTGAAATGGACAGAACAGGACTCTACTTAGGCCTGCTTCACACCACGGGACGATCCGATTCAGGGCTGTCAGGGGTGAATAGCCCCGGATCAGTTTTCAGCCCTTTAGTATGCTATGGGGTTGGATGGAGCCAGATGGCAGCTATCTGCCATCTGGTTTCCATCTGTCCGGGAGGATTCGGGGATATTCGGATTTTTCTCCCAGACACAAAAATGCTGCTTGCAGCATTTTTGTGTCCGGGGAGAAAAATCTCCCCAAACTGGATCCTCCTGGATTCTCCCGGATCCTCCTGGATCCGGGGCAATCCGGCACTCCCTAACATGGGAGTCTATGGGGCCGAATTGCCCCGATCTGGGAGGATCCGGGAAGATCCGGGAACCGGACACCTGCGGCTGAAGTTCAGCGTGAGCTACACTGAACTTCAGCACCAGAGAGCTGTTCCCTGTGAAGCGGTTCAGCACCACTTCCAGGGGACAGATGAGCTCTGCAGCATCCGGCTGCACACCGGACTGGAGGGCATATCAGCCCTCTGATTCTGTTTGCAAATCTGTTCCGGGGATGTCAGGTTCATCCCTGACAGCCCCGGATCGGACCGTCCTGTGGTGTGGTACTTGGAATTAGCAAACTTATATGGACTTAATACAGACATTTCCAGTCAAACAAACATTGGGTCTGCTATTCTGGCAATGTCAAGAAAAAACCAAAAAGAATTGTATTGCAAATATAAACATACTAGATGGTGGCCCGATTCTAACGCATCGGGTATTCTAGAATATAGAAAAAGAGATTGCATGCGGAAGGCGGGGAGGGCTGAATTGGGAGGAACTTAGAAGAAGGAGCGGCGGGGAAAGGACGGCGTGGCAGGGGGAAGGAGGAAGGACAGAGCAGCAGGGGGGAGGAGGATGGAGGACAGAGGAGGTAGCGCGGCGGGGTGTGGGAGGATGTAGCAGCACAAGCAGGGGAGGAAGGAGCGGAAGGGGGAGGATGGAGCACAGAGTGGCAGGGGGGAGGAGGACGGAGGACAAAGCGACTGGGTGAGGGAGAACGGAGCAGCACAGGTAGGGGGAGGATGGAGGATGGAGTGGCAGAGGGGAGGAGGAAAAAGGAAGGAGGAGGAAGCGTTGGGGTGGGGGAGGATGGAGCGGCACAGGCAGGGGAGGACGGAGCGTCAGGGGGAGGATGAAGCACAGAGCGGCGGGGGGGGTGGAGGACAGGATGAAGCGGCGGGGTGGGGGAGAATGGGACAGCACAGGCAGGGGGAGGACGGAGGATAGAGTGGCGGAGGTGAGGAGGACAAAGGAATGAGGAGGAAGCGGTGGGGTGGGGGAGGATGGAGTGGCACAGGCAGGGGGAGGACGGAGCGGCAGGGGGAGGACGAAGCACAGAGCGGCGGTGGGGGGGAAGAGGATGTAGGATGAAGCGGTGGGGTGGGGGAGGACGGAGCAGCACAGGCAGGGGGAGGATGGAGGATGGAGTGGCGGAGGTGAGGAGGACAAAGGAAGAAGGAGGAAGCGGTGGGGGAGGATGAAGCAGCACAGGCAGGGGGAGGACAGAGCAGCAGGGGGAGGACGGAATGGCAGGGGGAGGACAGAGCGGCAGGGGGAGGAGGACAGAGGACGAAGCGGTGTGGTGGGGGAGGATGGAGCAGCACAGGCAGGGGGAGGATGGAGAGGTGGAGAGGAGGCGGACAAAGGAAGGAGGAGGAACCGGTTGAGGAGGATGGAACGGCACAGGCAGGAGGAGGACAGAGCACAGAGCGGTGGGAGGAGGAGGATGGAGGACAAAGTGGCGGGGTGAGGGAGGATGGAGCACTGTACGGCAGCTCAGTGGTTAGCAGAGTATATGGTGGCTGAGTGGTTAGCACTGCGCGGTGGCTGAGTGGTTAGCACTAGTGATGAGCGAGTACTAAAATGCTCGGGTGCTCGAAGCTCTGGCCGAGCATCCCGAGATTCTCGTGTACTCGGCCCGAGTACCGAGCCCAATGTTATCCTATGGGAGACCCGAGTATTTTTATGAAATGACTGCCGGCAGCATGTAGAAATCCTAAAAATGTCACAAAAGTCTCAGAAGAGTGCTCAAATGACATGGCAACACCATGGGGAAGACCCCTGGAAGCATTTCTCACTCAAAAGTCACAGCTGTGAACAATCTTGTCCGAGTTTCACGCCAATTTTACGGAGTCACCAGAAAACCTTCCAAAATGAAACCAAAATGAATATTCAGGGTGGAAATGTTAAGGGCACATACCCAATAGTGAGATACAGCTGGTGTATGTTACTTTTTGTGATTACATGAAAGATTTTACGTGAAAACATTGTGCGGCACTCCGATGTCCCTGAGAAGAGACGTACATGAAGGCCTCTTGACATAATGTGCCCATTTTGAGGAACTGGGTCTATTGTAATATTTTCCTTTGCCAGGGCAGTCCAAAATTTGGAGGTTCACCAATGCCCCTGGATAGAGACGTGCATGAGGGCCTGTAAACCTGAAGTGGGTGTATAGTAGTATAGCCCTTTGGCCAGGGCAGCCAAAAATTGGGAGGCTCCACATTGTCCCAGGATAAAGACGTGCAGGAGGGCCTGTAAACCTGAAGTGGGTGTATTGTAGTATAGCCCTTTGGCCAGGGCAGCCAAAAATTGGGAGGTTCAACAATGACCCATGCATACAGACATGCAGTAGGGCCTGTAAACCTCAAGTGGGTGTATTGTAGTATAGCCCTTTGGCCAGGGCAGCCAAAAATTGGGAGGTTCAACAATGACCCATGCATACAGACATGCAGGAGGGCCTGTAAACCTCAAGTGGGTGTATTGTAGTATAGCCCTTTGGCCAGGGCAGCCAAAAATTGGGAGGTTCAACAATGACCCATGCATACAGACATGCAGGAGGGCCTGTAAACCTCAAGTGGGTGTATTGTAGTATAGCCCTTTGGCAGGGCAGCCAAAAATTGGGAGGTTCAACAATGACCCATGCATACAGACATGCAGGAGGGCCTGTAAACCTGAAGTGGGTGTATTGTAGTATAGCCCTTTTGCAGGGCAGCCAAAAATTGGGAGGTTCAACAATGACCCATGCATACAGACATGCAGTAGGGCCTGTAAACCTCAAGTGGGTGTATTGTAGTATAGCCCTTTGGCCAGGGCAGCCAAAAATTGGGAGGCTCCACATTGTCACAGGATAGAAACGTGCAGGAGGGCCTGTAAACCTCAAGTGGGTGGATTGTAGTATAGCCCTTTGGCCAGGGCAGCCAAAAATTGGGAGCCTCCACATTGTTCCAGGATAGAGACATGCAGTAGGGCCTGTAAACCTCAAGTGGGTGTATTGTAGTATAGCCCTTTGGCAGGGCAGCCAAAAATTGGGAGGTTCAACAATGACCCATGCATACAGACATGCAGTAGGGCCTGTAAACCTCAAGTGGGTGTATTGTAGTATAGCCCTTTGGCATGGCAGCCAAAAATTGGGAGGCTCCACATTGTCCCTGGATAGAGACGTGCATGAGGGCCTCAAAACATTTTTCCCATTGAAAAGGAGTGGGTCTCCTGTCGTTGTAATGCCCATTCTAAAAGAATGGGCGAAAAAATTTACCACTGCGGGTATACCTCAAACAACAGCCTAACTATTGTAACGGTCATCATGGTGGCTCATGAGGAGAAGGAAGAGCTGTCCAGCGATTAGCCAAAGTCCAGAAGTGTGTACCCATGGGTGAGTGTAGGTACATGGCAAATTCACATAACAAAATTTAAATTCAGTTGTCATTTGTTGGTGGTGTGGTGAAGTCTGGCTCAATCCAACCCTTGCTCATCTTGATCAGAGTCAGCCTGTCAGCATTTTCAGTTGACAGGCGGGTGCGTTTTGTCAGTAATGATTCCACCTGTGGCACTGAAAACACGCTCTGACAATACACTAGCGGCAGGGCAGGCCAGGACTTCCAAGGCGTAGAGAGCCAATAATGCCACGTGTCCAGCTTGGAGACCCAATAATTGAAAGATCCCAGCACTCATCTATTAGTTGCTTGTTAGTGTTTATTTGAAGACATATACACAGGGTTGGTGGTGACAGCAAACGTTTCGGTCTTGTGACA
Source organism: Allobates femoralis (assembly GCA_033576535.1). Classification (NCBI taxonomy): domain Eukaryota; kingdom Metazoa; phylum Chordata; class Amphibia; order Anura; family Aromobatidae; genus Allobates; species Allobates femoralis. Next base: position 303,651,286 of record JARQOC010000006.1, on the reverse strand, counting down.
GACCTTTATCAATATGTCACTATGAAAAAACAGTAAAAAGTACAGTGAAAATATATACAGTGCAAAAAGGTGAAATATATATCTGTCCATATATATATATACATTATATACAGAATTGACACTACGTTACATAGGATGGTAATAAAACAGGGTTTCTTATTATGCATAAGGTCCTAGTAAAATAACGAGATAAGCAGCTAAAGATAAGAGAATAGGAGATCTCAAAAATGAAATTTAGAGTAACATGGGAGTGTGTTATCAGTTGGCTAGACTGATTACCTGTTGTTCCTGGTGAGGAGTCAAGGCTGGCTTGCAAATGATACATATGATGTTATGTCATGGAGACTTTGAGTAACTATGGAGAGAAGGTGGTCGTGTAAAAAAGGAATATAGATATCACTTAGATATCTAAGTTGTAAACTAGATAGTGTTACCTTTTAGACAGGTGTTTCAGTGGTTCCCTTGGGGAATATAGTTCCTGTTTTTTCTTTATAAGAGGAGGCTAGTCTGGAAATATATATATATGTGTGTTTAGTTGGAGCATGTAACTGTTATGTGATCATAATTGCAGATGTGTTGTTACCTCAAGATATGGTGATATCCAGACTTATATGCGTGCTGTCCTGTGTTTAGAACCTGTCCTGGTCCCACTGTCTGTAGCCTATGGATGTATATATATATATACTTAAGGGTTTTTTATCTAGTTAGGTATCCCCATAGAGCCAAAGAATCCCATATATACCGTGTCTATCGTAGTGAAAGTATAGTGCCTGTATTCCTCCGTGCCAGATGCTGTAATGTCCGTTGGTAACCTAGTGGGTAGTTATGTCACGGCTGAGTGATAAAAAGAATACCAAACTTATTTATATAGAGAGAACCGGTACTTAGCTTATTCTTATGTGATCCTGTTGTTGGCTGAAATCGCTCACTTTCTATAAGGATAGGGGCCAGCACGGTCCGTGCTTGTGGCAGAGGTGGCTGTCTATCACTGGCTTCCGCCTTTTTATGGCGAGTCCCGCCGGCTCGCGAACCGGAAGTAGATTCCGGAGTTCGCGCATGCGCAGTGGAACACAGATCGCGTACCGGAAGTGCCCGTGTTTATGTTGTATAGCGTTGCCAAGGCTCCGGGCAGCGCTGTCTACAGCACGGAAATGGTTACAAAGTGCTGTAGGTGGTCTATGGGGCACTGTGGGTTGTTTGTAGTTACTAGGTACCGTGTTGATGAAAGTTTATGATCTGCTGTATGGTTGGACCTGATCATATGTACTTATTGTACAGTGGGAGACATATATAGTGGTTGTTGGGAAGTGTGAATTACATATACATGCTAGCTTGGTCATCACAAAGTGTTCATATATGAATAAATGTGAAATATGGTATGTCTTAACCTAGTCACATAGCATATATAATGACTGTCACAGAATTGTGAAGTTACAATGAGTTTCACAAACAACTTTATGTCACATAGTCATAATCACACAGGCTGTTACGGGGTCCAAGCCACACATAATAATTATAGGGGGAAAAAAAAGAAGAAATAAGTGGAGAAATGAAACTTGTATAAATTCTATGGGGGTTACCCTAAGGTATCTTACCACTTAATCGATCATGTTTTTGGAACCACAGGATGATTAGGTATTGGTCTGAAAAGAGAGATTTAGTTTAGCCATTCGATTTCCCTGTTGAGTCCCCTGGGGTTCAGTGTGTCCAATGTATGAATCCAGTAGGTTTCTCTTTTCTTGAGCATTCTAATGTGATTGCCACCCCGTCTCGGTCTGGGTACTTGCTCTATTACCTGGAACCTAAGTTGAGCCACATTGTGTTTAGCTTCTAAAAAATGGTGCGGCAATGGCAACCATGTCTTTTCAGTGCGTATAGTGGATTTGTGGCTCTTTATCCTGTCTCTAATAGCTTGTGTAGTCTCACCAATATATAGTAGGCCGCAAGGGCACTTAATGAGATAGACTACAAAGTTAGTTTCACAGGTATAGAAGCCCCTGACTTTGTACGTCTTGCCTGTCCGTGGGTGTATGATATCACTCCCCTTAATGACGTTGGAACAACATAGACAGCTTAAACATGGGAAGGTGCCAGTTCTATTTGCCCCAGTGAATGTTCTTGTCAATGGTGGTTTTGGTGAACCTATATCGGCTCTAACGAGTTGGTCCCTTATGTTAGTTGGCCTCCTTGTGCACATTAGTGGTTGATTCTGGAACGTTTCAATCTTGGGGTGTGATTTTGATAGCAGGTTCCAGTTTTTTCTAATGAGGTGCTGTACTTTGGGCATTATGGGGTGATATGTATGGACAAAGGGCAGCCTTGTCTGAGCTGTCGTTCGTATTGTTTCAACCTCAACGTCACCCATGGCGGTCTCCCTTTCAGTTGTTAGCAGGGGTTGGGGGTAATCACGTTCTAAGAACTTGTTGGACATCTCATGTAACCTAGTGGAGCGTGTTTCTGGGTCTGTCACTATACGGGATACTCTTTTAAACTGTGACCTCGGTAGGCTATTTTTGGTGGCTTTTGGATGGCAACTTAGCACGAACGTAGCACCGGCGTACGCTAATTTGTATATGAACGCATTTGAGGAAGAATATATCTACCCTAACACTCTTTTCAAAACACACGCCACGACGTGGTTCAGATATATTGACGATATATTTTGTATCTGGAATGGTCCAAACGAGAGTTTACAGTGTTTCTTTAATCATATTAACACTGTACGTAACGAACTCACATTTACCCTAAACTCAAACTACGGTGAAATCCCTTTCCTTGACACCCGAGTAGTCAAAAATACTGATGGTTCTCTCAAAACAGACCTATACACCAAACCTACTGACTGCAACGGCCTCCTCCTCTATGGAAGTTGCCATCCAAAAGCCACCAAAAATAGCCTACCGAGGTCACAGTTTAAAAGAGTATCCCGTATAGTGACAGACCCAGAAACACGCTCCACTAGGTTACATGAGATGTCCAACAAGTTCTTAGAACGTGATTACCCCCAACCCCTGCTAACAACTGAAAGGGAGACCGCCATGGGTGACGTTGAGGTTGAAACAATACGAACGACAGCTCAGACAAGGCTGCCCTTTGTCCATACATATCACCCCATAATGCCCAAAGTACAGCACCTCATTAGAAAAAACTGGAACCTGCTATCAAAATCACACCCCAAGATTGAAACGTTCCAGAATCAACCACTAATGTGCACAAGGAGGCCAACTAACATAAGGGACCAACTCGTTAGAGCCGATATAGGTTCACCAAAACCACCATTGACAAGAACATTCACTGGGCAAATAGAACTGGCACCTTCCCATGTTTAAGCTGTCTATGTTGTTCCAACGTCATTAAGGGGAGTGATATCATACACCCACGGACAGGCAAGACGTACAAAGTCAGGGGCTTCTATACCTGTGAAACTAACTTTGTAGTCTATCTCATTAAGTGCCCTTGCGGCCTACTATATATTGGTGAGACTACACAAGCTATTAGAGACAGGATAAAGAGCCACAAATCCACTATACGCACTGAAAAGACATGGTTGCCATTGCCGCACCATTTTTTAGAAGCTAAACACAATGTGGCTCAACTTAGGTTCCAGGTAATAGAGCAAGTACCCAGACCGAGACGGGGTGGCAATCACATTAGAATGCTCAAGAAAAGAGAAACCTACTGGATTCATACATTGGACACACTGAACCCCAGGGGACTCAACAGGGAAATCGAATGGCTAAACTAAATCTCTCTTTTCAGACCAATACCTAATCATCCTGTGGTTCCAAAAACATGATCGATTAAGTGGTAAGATACCTTAGGGTAACCCCCATAGAATTTATACAAGTTTCATTTCTCCACTTATTTCTTCTTTTTTTTCCCCCTATAATTATTATGTGTGGCTTGGACCCCGTAACAGCCTGTGTGATTATGACTATGTGACATAAAGTTGTTTGTGAAACTCATTGTAACTTCACAATTCTGTGACAGTCATTATATATGCTATGTGACTAGGTTAAGACATACCATATTTCACATTTATTCATATATGAACACTTTGTGATGACCAAGCTAGCATGTATATGTAATTCACACTTCCCAACAACCACTATATATGTCTCCCACTGTACAATAAGTACATATGATCAGGTCCAACCATACAGCAGATCATAAACTTTCATCAACACGGTACCTAGTAACTACAAACAACCCACAGTGCCCCATAGACCACCTACAGCACTTTGTAACCATTTCCGTGCTGTAGACAGCGCTGCCCGGAGCCTTGGCAACGCTATACAACATAAACACGGGCACTTCCGGTACGCGATCTGTGTTCCACTGCGCATGCGCGAACTCCGGAATCTACTTCCGGTTCGCGAGCCGGCGGGACTCGCCATAAAAAGGCGGAAGCCAGTGATAGACAGCCACCTCTGCCACAAGCACGGACCGTGCTGGCCCCTATCCTTATAGAAAGTGAGCGATTTCAGCCAACAACAGGATCACATAAGAATAAGCTAAGTACCGGTTCTCTCTATATAAATAAGTTTGGTATTCTTTTTATCACTCAGCCGTGACATAACTACCCACTAGGTTACCAACGGACATTACAGCATCTGGCACGGAGGAATACAGGCACTATACTTTCACTACGATAGACACGGTATATATGGGATTCTTTGGCTCTATGGGGATACCTAACTAGATAAAAAACCCTTAAGTATATATATATATACATCCATAGGCTACAGACAGTGGGACCAGGACAGGTTCTAAACACAGGACAGCACGCATATAAGTCTGGATATCACCATATCTTGAGGTAACAACACATCTGCAATTATGATCACATAACAGTTACATGCTCCAACTAAACACACATATATATATATTTCCAGACTAGCCTCCTCTTATAAAGAAAAAACAGGAACTATATTCCCCAAGGGAACCACTGAAACACCTGTCTAAAAGGTAACACTATCTAGTTTACAACTTAGATATCTAAGTGATATCTATATTCCTTTTTTACACGACCACCTTCTCTCCATAGTTACTCAAAGTCTCCATGACATAACATCATATGTATCATTTGCAAGCCAGCCTTGACTCCTCACCAGGAACAACAGGTAATCAGTCTAGCCAACTGATAACACACTCCCATGTTACTCTAAATTTCATTTTTGAGATCTCCTATTCTCTTATCTTTAGCTGCTTATCTCGTTATTTTACTAGGACCTTATGCATAATAAGAAACCCTGTTTTATTACCATCCTATGTAACGTAGTGTCAATTCTGTATATAATGTATATATATATATGGACAGATATATATTTCACCTTTTTGCACTGTATATATTTTCACTGTACTTTTTACTGTTTTTTCATAGTGACATATTGATAAAGGTCTGTCACAAGACCGAAACGTTTGCTGTCACCACCAACCCTGTGTATATGTCTTCAAATAAACACTAACAAGCAACTAATAGATGAGTGCTGGGATCTTTCTATAAATAGTCAAAGGATCTCTTGGTCCTTTCCACAATAGCACCATCACAACCAAAGATTGAGTGCTGGTCATTAACGACTCTCCAATAATTGAAAGGCACAGAGGAATCTCGCAGTACAGTTGTTCGATCTGCAAGGTACTCCTTCAGCATCTGGCCAAACTTAGCATTTCTTGTGGCACTACCCCGCACCTCTCAGCTGTGGTACGTGAGGGGCTGATAAAACTGTCCCACATCGTAAAGAGTGTTCCCCTACCTCTGGGGGATTGGACTTGTGCCCCTCTCGGCCGTACGCCTTGGTTGTCCACCGATTCCTGACCTATGCCGCTAGCGTTTTGTGAGGGGAATGATTTGCCTACTACCGTGACTATGGCCTTCTGGAACTGCTGCATTTTGGCTGACCTCTCCGCCTCAGGAATGAGAGACATAAAGTTCTCCTTGTAGCGTGGGTCTAACAGTGTTGCCAACCAGTACTGATTGTCGGCCAAGATGTTCTGAACGCGAGGGTCACGAGCCAGGCAGCTTACCATAAAGTCAGCCATGTGCGCCAGACTCTTAACAGCCATCACTTCAGTATCCAGACCAACACGATGACTGAACATGCTGTCCTCCTCCTCCTCCCCATCTCCCCAGTCCTCTGGCCAGCCACGCTGAATCGAGGGTATGACTGGTGTGCATGTCATATCCTCAATTTGGCCAGAGAGTTGCTCCATGTCTTCATCCTCCTCCTCCTCGTCATAGTCCTCCACTGCACGTTGTGATGAGATGAGGCTGGACTCTGTGTTTTCACCCACACCCACTACTGTTTCTTGCTCCAAGTCATCGCGCTCGGCCTGCAATGCATCCTCTTTGTTTTTCAGCAGAGACCGTTTTAGAAGGCAGAGTAGTGGTATGGTGACGCTAATAATGGCGTCATCGCCGCTCACCATCTTGGTGGAGTCCTCAAAGTTTTGGAGGACGGTACATAGGTCCGACATCCATCTCCACTCCTCAGGTGTTATGTGTGGAGTTTGACCCATTTCCCGACGGCTTAGGTGATGCAGGTAGTCCACAACTGCCCTCTTCTGCTCACATATCCTGACCAACATGTGCAGAGTTGAATTCCAACGCATGGGGACATCACACACCAGTCTGTGGGCCGGAAGACGCAAATGGCGCTGAAAGCCGGCAAGGCCGGCTGAAGCAGCAGGTGACTTGCGAAAATGTGCAGACAGACGGCGAACTTTTACCAGCAGTTCAGACAGCTCTGGGTATGACTTTACAAACCTCTGAACCACCAGGTTGAGCACATGGGTCACGCATGGAACATGCGTCAGCTGGCCTCGCCTCAAAGCTGCCACCAGGTTCCGGCCATTGTCACACACGACCTTTCCTGGCTTTAGGTTCAGAGGTGTGAGCCAGTGATCTGCCTGCTGTTTCAGAGCTGTCCACACCTCTTCTGCATTGTGGGGTTTGTCACCTATGCAGACTAGCTTCAGCACAGCCTGTTGCCGCTTTGCAGAGGAAGTGCTGCAGTGCTTCCAGCTTGGGACTGGTGTGGAGGGTACAGTGGATGAGGATGCGCAGGAGGAGGAGGCTGAGGAGCATGACATTCCGGAGCTGTAGAGTGTCGGTGAAATCCTGACAGAGGTAGGGCCTGCTATCCTTGGTGTGGAAGGACGTGTTCCGTCCCTCGCTCTGACTGGGTCCCAGCCTCCACAATATTAATCCAGTGTGCCGTCAAGGAGATGTAGCGGCCTTGCCCACAAGCACTTGTCCACGTGTCTGTGGTTAGGTGGACTTTGGCTGAAACAGCGTTGTTCAGGGCACGTGTGATGCTGTTGGACACGTGGTTATGCAATGCGGGGACGGCACATCTGGAGAAATAGTGGCTGCTGGGCACCGAGTAACGTGGGACAGCAGCCCCCATCAGGTTGCGCAATGCTTCCGTCTCCACCAGCCGGAAAGGCAACATTTCTAGCGCTATGAGTCGCGAAATGTGATAATTCAGGACTGTGGCATGTGGGGCATTGGCAGCGTATTTGCGCCTGCGTGCAAATGTTTGCTGAATGGATAATTGAACGCTGCGCTGGGGCAAGGACGTGCTTGATGCTGGTGTTATTTGTGCGTGGGCAACTTCAGGTGCAGGGCCGGAGGCTTGTTCGCGGCCAGCATGGACAGGGGATTGGCTCGCACGCACAACACGCGAAGACGTAGCAGTGACATCAGCAAGCACCGCTCCTCGACTCTGTTGTACTTCCCACAAAGTCGGGTGCTTGGCTGACATGTGCCTGATCATGCTGGTGGTGGTCTGGCTGCTAGTTTTCGTACCCCTGCTGATACTGGCATGGCAGGTGTTGCAAATGGCCTTTTTAGAGTCTTCTGGAGCCAACTTAAAAAACTCCCAGACTCTGGAAGACCGAACATTTGCACAGGCACCTTGAGTCGTGTTGGTGTTCCGGGGAACGGTTGGCTGCCTTCTGCCTGCGGACACGACCCTGCTTCGTACTGCCTGTTGGGATGCTACGCCTCCCTCCCCCTGTGCACTGCTGGCCTCGCTCTGCATATCCTCCTGCCATGTTGGGTCAGCTACTGGATCATCCACCACGTCGTCTTCCTCTTCCGCACCCTGATCCTCCTCCTGACTACCTGGCAATTGTGTCTCATCATCGTCCACCCCTTGTTGAGACACATTGCCAACGTTCCGTTCGTGAGAAAATGGCTGCTCAAATATTTGGGCATCTGTACATACCATCTCCTCATCACCCAATTCAAGAGGAGCTGGCGACAGGCCAGATTCTGCGAATGGATACGTGAACAGCTCTTCCGAGTGTCCTAGTGTGGGATCAGTAATGTCCGTGGACGTGTACTCGTCCTGGTGGTAGGAAGGAGGCTCAGGTTGGGAAATGTGCGGTGCAGTATCATGGCTACTGACACTTGACCGTGTGGAAGACAGGGTGTTTGTGGAGGTGCCCATCTGACTTGAAGCATTATCCGCTATCCAAGTAACAACCTGTTGACACTGGTCTTGGTTCAAGAGTGGTGTACTGCTGCAGGCCCCAAGAATTTGGGACAGATCGTGCGAGCGAGGAGATGTGCCCCTTTGTTGTTGCGAAATTAGTGCTTGCACACGACCTCGGCCTCTGCCTGCACCACCATCACGTCCACTTCCTTGTTCCTTGCCAACGCCCTTGCCAACGCCCTTGCGCATTTTGCCTGTATACAGCGACAACTGTCTGGTGACTGTTGAGGTCACAGGAGATTAGGATTTTAGTCCCTAACCTGTATCAAGGTAGTAAGTACACCAGTCTGGTGACTGTAATGGTCACAGGAGAGTAGGATTTTAGTCCCTAACCTGTATCAAGGTAGTAAGTACACCAGTCTGGTGACTGTAATGGTCACAGGAGAGTAGGATTTTAGTCCCTAACCTGTATCAAGGTAGTAAGTACACCAGTCTGGTGAATGTAATGGTCACAGGAGTTTAGGATGTTAGTCCCTAACCTGTATCAAGGTAGTAAGTACACCAGTCTGGTGACTGTAATGGTCACAGGAGATTAGGATTTTAGTCCCTAACCTGTATCAAGGTAGTAAGTACACCAGTCTGGTGACTGTAATAGTCACAGGAGAGTAGGATTTTAGTCCCTAACCTGTATCAAGGTAGTAAGTACACCAGTCTGGTGACTGTAATAGTCACAGGAGAGTAGGATTTTAGTCCCTAACCTGTATTAAGGTAGTAAGTACACCAGTCTGGTGACTGTAATGGTCACAGGAGATTAGGATTTTAGTCCCTAACCTGTATCAAGGTAGTAAGTACACCAGTCTGGTGACTGTAATGGTCACAGGAGATTAGGATTTTAGTCCCTAACCTGTATCAAGGTAGTAAGTACACCAGTCTGGTGACTGTAATGGTCACAGGAGAGTAGGATTTTAGTCCCTAACCTGTATTAAGGTAGTAAGTACATCAGTCTGGTGACTTTAATGGTCACAGGAGATTATGATTTTAGTCCCTAACCTGTATCAAGGTAGTAAGTACACCAGTCTGGTGACTGTACTGGTCACAGGAGAGTAGGATTTTAGTCCCTAACCTGTATCAAGGTAGTAAGTACACCAGTCTGGTGACTGTAATAGTCACAGGAGAGTAGGATTGTAGTCCCTAACCTGTATTAAGGTAGTACGTACACCAGTCTGGTGACTGTAATGGTCACAGGAGATTAGGATTTTAGTCCCTAACCTGTATCAAGGTAGTAAGTACACTAGTCTGGTGACTGTAATGGTCACAGGAGAGTAGGATTTTAGTCCCTAACCTGTATTAAGGTAGTAAGTACACCAGTCTGGTGACTGTAATGGTCACAGGAGATTAGGATTTTAGTCCCTAACCTGTATCAAGGTAGTAAGTACACCAGTCTGGTGACTGTAATGGTCACAGGAGAGTAGGATTTTAGTCCCTAACCTGTATCAAGGTAGTAAGTACACCAGTCTGGTGACTGTAATGGTCACAGGAGATTAGGATTTTAGTCCCTAACCTGTATTAAGGTAGTAAGTACACCAGTCTGGTGACTGTAATGGTCACAGGAGAGTAGGATTTTAGTCCCTAACCTGTATCAAGGTAGTAAGTACACCAGTGTGGTGACTGTAATAGTCATAGGAGAGTAGGATTTTAGTCCCTAACCTGTATTAAGGCAGTAAGTACACCAGTCTGGTGACTGTAATGGTCACAGGAGAGTAGGATTTTAGTCCCTAACCTGTATTAAGGTAGTAAGTACACCAGTCTGGTGACTGTAATGGTCACAGGAGATTTGGATTTTAGTCCCTAACCTGGATCAAGCTAGTAAGTTCAACAGTCTGGTGACTGTTATGGTCACAGAAAAGCTTGGATTCCGATCTGTATCACCCTGCCTATATCCTCCTAGATTAGTCCTGAGAAGGACTGTTGTGGTCAGCAGCAGTTTGCAGCCCTGCTCCGGATCTACCTATGAGGGCCGCAAATCTGTCCCTAAGCAGCAGCAGACACTCTCCCTACACTCACTGTCTGGATGCCTGTGTGCAGAGCACAGCGCGGCTGGGTCTTATAAAGGCTCGGTCACGCTGTGCAGGCCGGCCAATCACTGCAATGCCACAACTAACAGGGCTGTGGCATTGCAGTGGTCTGCCAGCCAATCCCTGCATGTGGGCTGGCTCTCAAAAGAGCGCCAACATGCAGAGATGACGACCACGAGCACAGCACGAGTATCGCGAGATTACTCGGTGCTCGCCGAGTAGCCCGAGTACAGTGATACTGGTCCGAGTACCGAGTAGTGGCGAGCATGCTCGCTCATCACTATTTGTAAACTCAGCAGGATACAAGGCAGCGCAGCACATCTGCTAGGAGATTTCTTTTCTGTTTCTGCTGTGATCTTCTTACTGTGTGCCAAAAAGTTTCAGCTCAGTACTATACGCTAGTAGGGCAGTTGCAAACAGGGAGAAGATCACAACACAGACTGGAACAAAAATCTTCTCAGGAGATACTCTATGTTGCTGTGTATTGCAATGAGCTTGCACATACAGGCACATAAGCAGAAGTTCACTGTATGGCTAGGGTCAGACTTGTGTCATGCATTTGCTAAATGCATGCGCTATTTTCATGTGCAAATGTGCAAAAACATATGAATTAACGTACCCATAGGCTAGGGTCACACATGCCAATCCGTTTTTGTAAGTGTTTTCCATGCCAAAGTCCGTTTTTCAAAGGCTGAATTTTGTGCCTCCTGTGTCCCTGGACGTTTTTTGGACTTAGTCATTTTTTCTTAAAAACGCAAATGCGTTAACGCATGCGTTTCCCATAGGACCCCATGTTAAAAAAATGCATGCGTTTTTTTTACTTCACCCAAAAATGCAGCTAGCAGTAATACTTAAGTGCTCCATGCGTTAACGGATATGCGTTTTTGGACATAGAAAAAAAAAGTCCAAAAACTGATTCCAAAAACTGATTCAGGGCAAAACGGATGGCATGTGTGACCCCAGCCTTTGTGTTTTTGCAAGGGCACCAAAAAAACGCAGTCTGCAGCGTTTGGCTAGGGTCACATTAGCGTCAGCCTTCAGGCTGACTGATCCGCTTAAAACATCCATATGATTACTGGTAAACAGCGCAGCCGGCAGCTTCACTCCAAAGTCCCAGTTAAGCGCTATTGATCAGCGCACAGGAAAACGCTGCAAACCGCGTTTCCTATGCTGTCAGTAATAGCGCATATGCAGGACTTTGGGGTGCATGCTAAATGCATGCGCTATTTTCATGTGCAAACCGCGTTTCCTGTGCTCTCAGTACTAGCGCATATCCAGGACTTTGGAGTGCATGCTAAATGCATGCGCTATTTTAATGTGCAAATGTTGAAAAATGCATGCGTTAACGCACCCATAGACTCCAATGCAAAAAACGCATTGCAAAAGAGCAATGCGGTATGCAGCATTTTTTAGTGCTATAGATTTACCGCTGACCTCACCATGCGCAATGCGCATGCCCGGCTTTTGCTTTACACCTAAAGGGTGTACCGACGTCACTATAACTGGATGTGACGCAAATAGCGTCACATCGGCTATTACGCCCATACACCAGGGCGAGGAGGAGTAGGATTATTTATCACGCCCCCTCGGGGCGTGATAATGAGCGGCTCAGGTGGGCTAAGGATCACACAGGGAACGCCCTGTGCGACTTATTCAGTGAGAAGAAGTTGCAGAATTGTAAGTGTGTAATGGTCTTTTTGCCAATGTTACACCACTCATTTTTTACACAAAAGGACTGCTAGAAAGGATGTCTGAGGGTGCAGGGACGGGTATTCATAGGGTTGGGCGTGATTTGGAGGGGTCAGGTTCCCTTTAAGCCAGATCCCCTATAAAAGCTCCAGGCCTGAGGGGAGGAGTCAGTTTAGTTCCAGTCAGACAGAGAAGAGAGCAGTTGTAATGAGCTGATTGCTGGGACAAAGCAGGCCCAGAACCAGGGGACACTAACTCAGCTGTGCTGAGCCCTAGGGAGAGGGACAGAGGCCAGTGGGAGAAGCAAGAAGAAGGGAACAGACTTGTGAACCCTTTTGTTACCCAGACACCGGAGTCCGCAACTGCTGATAAGATATAGTAGCAGGAATAGTCTGGACAGATCAGGAGGATCCAGTCCCCCTGAAGCCACTAGTAAAAGAATCCAAACTTGACCAAGTAAAGGATGAGGGACCTAGCCGAGGAAAGGAATCCCACAGATAAGTCCTCATTGTTAGTTGTGGAACAGCACCCTGAGAGGGAGAAGTAGCAGAAGATTCAACTACAGGCAGAGCTTACCCCTAAAAGATGCACACACTAACAGAGGAAGCCTCACAACTCTCCAAGGTGAATGCCCCAAGCTGCACCAACACCTGATTACCCTCCTGGACCGTGCCTGTTACAGGACAACAGTAAAATGGTACTGAAACCAAAGACTATTGTGTGTGGGTGCCTACTTCCCTGCCGCCGCCTGCAGAGTTCACAGCAGGACCGCTACTACTACTCCCCTCATCCGCCCTGCTGCCCTGAAGTAAAGCTCCACCTGTGGGGAGCTGTACTACCCAACGTTGCCTCCCATCATTTCAGCAGCCGGCCGCAGCGCTGGTAACCTATTACCAGGTACCACAGGTAGCGTCACGATACCATTCCTTCCCCCTCCATCATTATCATCACCCCCTTCCCCTATCACTGAGGGTCCAGGGCACGGAACCGGGAACTGACCAGCTGTGATTACCCCATCAAAGCAACCGGCTATCCCGGTATCCGAGTACCACCTACCCTGTTGACCACCTCACAGACAGCACATGGAACATAAACTAATGCCATCCATGTGCTGTATGGGTTGGTCTTGTCTTCTGTGTTGCTGGAAAAAAACGGGTATGTCTCTGTCTTTTGCAAGGACATATAGTTCATGAAAAATCACAGACATATGAATAGCTCCATAGATTATAATGGTCACTAGTTGTCTTCTTAAAAACAAAAACAAAACAAAAACAGCTGACTGTAACACATATGTGTAACATGATGTGAATGAAGCCCTAATTGAAGAAAACGAGTCTTTATCCATGTATAAGACTAGGGTCAGGGGCGTGGCTGAGCGGCTCATGGCAGAGGCTGCTTGATTCAGGAGCTCCCGGATCCCAGAGCGAAGCAGTGAAAAAACAGCATCTTCTACCCGGATTCTGACCCCTATTACTGGACTTTCCTGTGGCCAAGAACCCCTGCTATCGATGGGGAAGGTAAAACCAGCTCAGACCCTCTTACCAAAGAGAGTTTCTGACTTCTTTGTCACTGGCCCCTCTGCTCCTGCGACTGCATCCAATATGGCACCTCCTTCTCCTCGTGCTGCCCGTGTTTCCCGCCGAGATGCACATATCCAGGCTCCTTCAGCCTCCCAGCCACCAACGGAGAGCCCCATTACTCACTCTCAGATGAGAGTTAAGTTTAGCGAGCTCCGTGCCTCCATCCAGGAGGATATTAAAAAAGTGGTGACTGAGCTGCGCAGCGAAGTTACTGACGCACAGACCATCTTGAAAATAAAATGGCTGAGCTCATCAACTCCCACAACTCACTCATAGACGACCACGAGCTGTTGCAACAGACGATGACTAAGGTCCAAGCCAAAAACTGCGACCTAGAAGACCGACACCGTCGAAACAACGTGCGTCTTAGGGGCATCGCAGAAGCGATCTCTACCACTGATCTTAGACCCCTGTTGCAGGACTTTATGATGGAAGTCCTCCCCAACGTGGAAAAACGTGATATCAAAATTGATCGCATCCACAGAGTCCCAAAACCAGCAGGGGTGCGTGCAGATCTTCCCCGAGACGTATTAGCAAGGATCCATTTCTATGAGGCCAAAGAAGATTTTCTTCAAGCGCTACGGAAGAAACCAACTCTCCCGGATCGCTTCGCCAACATTGCTGTGTTCCCAGATCTATCTCCGGGGACTTTGGCTTTGCGACGCACATTTAAGCCGTATACATCTATTCTGCGAGACAATGAGATCTCTTATGTGTGGGGACACCCAGCGAAGCTTATTGTGCGTAGAAACGAAGTTACTCACTTGTGCCCCCTACCATCACACTTGAAACGTCTACTAACTGATTGGACTCTGGTCCCTGAAGCGACCTCACTGGATCATTCGCAACCTCATCTGGGACACTCGAACGATGTGGCTCCCCGGCATAAGAAAATAGACGCAGAATGGGGCGTCGCTTGAACATCAGAATCCGCTGAAGTTCTCCTATGTGATACAATTTGCTCTGGGATCTAATTCCTGAGCCACTACCTTATTCCCAGACTCTACTGCTAACTATACTTTTTATCTCTACTACGCTTTTCTCTTACCTTGATCTTTTCTTCCTTACTCTCCTTTCACCTCCTTCTTTCTACATTCTATCTCTCTATCTTAACTCGACCTTTTTCCCCTACAATTTTTCCCTCCCCTATACTCCCTCTTCCTTCTTTAAGTTTCTTCCTCCTTCTCTCGCCCTTCTCTTTCTTTATCTTATCACATCTTTCTTTCGTTCTATCCTTACTTCCTTTCACCATCTCCCTCAGCAGCCTGCCTGCGATCTTTCCCCGCTGCCTCTAATTCTACATCGCCTAGGTGTTTTCTATACTACCCTTCCTTCTGGGAATTTAGCCCCGATAGCGTGTTTTATCGCTCTAGGTTCTCTTCTTCTGAATTGAGAACCCTCTCCAAATTTGGTAAATTTCTCTGCCGTTTTCCTTTATACCTCCTTGTTTTTTTTTATTTTTGGCATTCTTTTCTATCTTATCTGGTTAATGCCTTCCCTTTTACTTGTTGCTCCCCCTACTCTTTCCTCCCCTAATTCCCATCCCTTCCTCCTTTCTAACAGTGAAACCATTACATTTGCGCTCTTGATACGTAGGATAATTAATGTGATGTTTAAGATTCTTACACGAGATATGAAACTTGCATTGTCTTGTTTTAACCATGCCGATTTCCACCTTATCATTGAACGTTAATGGATTAAATTCCCCTCAGAAACGAGCTGTCCTTCGAAACCAGCTCCGTAAAAACCGCCCTGACATAGTCTTTTTACAAGAGACCCATCTTCTCAGGGGAGACAACCATAGAGTGGCATCGCTCTTCTACCCCAACCAATTTTTCGCCAATGCCTCAAGCAAGCGAGCAGGTGTTGCAATTTTTTACCGCTCCAGCTTGAATTTTGAATTAGTTAACTCAGTCTCTGACCCTGAGGGCAGATACGTTTTAGTTACCTGTCGTTTAGATAATGTGTTATACTCTATGATGTCAATATATGCCCCCAACTCTCACCAACCCTCATTTATTAGATCCTTGCTGGAATCGCAAACCTCGGCTCTAGTCGGCCATACCCTCATAGCGGGGGATTTTAACGCCCCTTTAAATAAATTACTCGACTGCTCTGCTCCCTCTGACTTCCGCACAGATTTAGCCCCGACAATCTCCTCTTTCCGCTTACACGATATTTGGAGATACACCTTCTTTTCACCCAGATTTAAAACATTTAGTCGTATTGATTTTATTTTGGTAAGTGACTCCTTACTTTCCCACTGTTTAGCAGCTGACATTGACGTCATCACCTCGTCAGACCATACCCCTATGCGACTAACCTTATGAGAAGCGTCCCTCTCAATGGACTTTAAATGAGCGCCTCTTGGCCTCCACGGCTAATTGTGAGGCCATATCAGATCACCTAAGTGACTATTTTCAGCTGAATGATGTTGGAGAGATTGCTGCGGATTCGCTGTGGTTTGCACATAAAGCGGTTATCAGCGAATACCTCATTAAACTAGCAGCTTATTCTAAAAAAATGGACGAAGCCTCGACACAATCCCTCATTACCAAAATTAAATCACTAGAACAGTCCCTCCTTACTCACTCCAATCCTGCTACACTATCTGAACTTTGTACTACTAGAAATCAATTGTGAACGCTCCTTCTTACCAAGGTAGAATACCTGCTCAAGAAAACTAAATCAAGATATTATGATATGGGGGATAGAGCGGGAGCACTCTTAGCCTGCAGGGTTCGTAGAGTTGAACTGAAGAGTAGAATTTCACATGTGATCTCTCCTCAGGGGGACACGGTCCGCAATCCTATTGAGATTGCAGACCAGTTCAAACAATTTTACCAATCACTCTATAACCTGTCCTCGGATTCCAATACCTCTCAGCCAACCTCAGAGATTATTCAGGATTTCCTTTCACGGGCCGCCCTTCCTGCTCTCTCCCCTCAACAACGAAGCTTCTTAAACAAACCCTTCTCCCAAGCGGAAATTGAGTCGATTATTCGTTCCTCTAAAAAACGTTCTGCTCCTGGCCTGGATGGATTTTCATATCATTACTACAATACCTTTGCTCCGCTTCTCTCCCCACATCTTCTTCGACTGTTCCAGCATTGGCAAAAGGAGGGCAAGATTAGACCTGAGGGCTTAACTGCATCAATATCAACCATCATCAAACCAGATAAGCCCCCCTCCCACCCAGGTAGCTATCGCCCTATAGCTCTTTTAAACTGTGACCTTAAAATATATTCTAAGCTGCTGGCGGAGCGTCTCAAGACCGTACTACCCTCCTTGATCGCTTTGGACCAAGTAGGATTCATCCCTGGTAGACAAGCGAGAGATGCCACAAGGAGAGTCTCCAACCTCTTGGAGATTCTGGAGAGGAGAGGCGCCCCTGCTGCACTCATCTCTTTAGACGCTGAAAAAGCCTTTGATCGGGTGCACTGGGGGTTCCTGGCCGAGGTCCTGGAGAAATTTGGAATCTCGGGCAACATTAAATCGGCCATTATGGCTTTATACTCCTCCCCTTCTGCGGTTGTCAGAGCGGGCGGATTCACCTCCTCTGCTTTCAACATCTCGAATGGAACCCGTCAGGGTTGCCCCCTCTCCCCTCTGGTGTTCGCTCTTGTGATGGAACCGCTAGCAGCTATTATTCATACCCATCCTACCCTTAAGGGTGTTACAGTTGGCCCAATAGACCACAGAATATTTCTATATGCAGATGATGTTCTCCTTTCCTGCACTCACTTAGAAACATTGATCCCATCGCTCATGTCGGTTCTAGCAGACTTTGGTAGGGCCTCCTATTATAAATTGAACCTTACCAAGTCAGCGATATTTCCTATTAATGTTTCCTCCTCGCTGCAGCAAACACTTCGTGACAAGTTTCCTTTTATTTGGTCCCCTAATGGATTTAAATACTTAGGTATACATATTACACCTTCAAAGCGTCTAGTTAGAACTAATTCTGAAGCCTTAATATCTGATCTTAAAACTATGTTTTCTCATTATTCCACTCTTCAACTATCTTGGATGGCTAAAATACAACTGGTGAGGATGATGGCCCTCCCCAAAATATTATACTTGCTGAGATGCATCCCCTTTCGTTTTCCGCGCAAGTTACTCAACCTCTTTCAGATGACTCTGGCTGGATTCATTTGGAGCGGCAAATTACATAGAATTGCAATGTCGACACTCACCCTTCCATATAAATCCAGTGGAGTGGGAGTCCCAGACATTTTGGCCTATTACATGGCCGTTTCTCTCGATACAGCAAACATTTATTGGACAAATTCTCCTCAATCTCTATGGCTTCAGCTGGAATCCTTCCATGCCCCCTGTGAGTCGGCCAGACTCCTCCTAAAAGCAAATCTTTTAAAACCCCTCTCTACCGCTGATACCCTTCTTTCTTCCCGAGCGATATTGTCTCTCTGGACCACTCTGGCGCGTTCTCACCTCCCCTTCCTATATCATTACATCTCTCTTAAGGGGGTGTCACACGCGTCAATGTCGTCAGTGAAATGATCGCTGACGACATTGACGGATGATCGCTGGTGAGCTGTCACACAGGCAGACTCACCAGCGATCAATGGACCAGAGACATCGTGGAAACAATTTAAATATCGTTTCCACGATGTCTTGCTCCCGCTGCCAGCCTGCTGGAAGCGGGAGCAGGCTGGTCTCCAAGGTAAACTGCGGGTATCTAGGCAGCGCGCGCTGCCTAGATACCCGATGTGTACCTTAGTTACCAGCCTCCTCCGCTCACCGGCTGGTATCTAAGGTACACAGCGGGTAACTAGGGACCCTAGTTACCCGCTGTGTAACTTAGATACCAGCCGGTGAGCAGAGGAGGCTGGTAACTAAGGTACACATCGGGTATCTAGGCAGCGCGCGCTGCCTAGATACCCGCAGTTTACCTTGGAGACCAGCTCCCAGTGCTTGTGAGAGGCGCTGGGAGCTGGAATATCGCTACTCCCGGTGTCACAGCCAGCAATGCTGCGTGTCCACCGGGCGACCATCGCCAGGTTTTAGAACAGATTCTAAAACCTGGCGATCATCAACCAGCGATTTATCGCTGGTTGATTCAGCATGTCACACGCGTCAATATCGCTGCAACGTCACGTGCAGCCGTGATCGTGCAGGCGAAATTGACGCGTGTGACATACCCTTTAAGACAATTGAAATCCTGATGACGGAGATCTCGCTCTTGCCGTGGAGGACGAGAGGTGTCTCCATGCTTCGTGATATCCTACGAGACAAGCGGATTTTGCCCTTCCCTATATTGCAAACCAAGTACTCTCTCCCTGACTCCTGTCTTTTTGACCACTTACGAGTATCTCATTTCATCCGTTCAGTGTCCTTCCCCGGCTGTGACCTCTCGACGATCAGCCTTCCTCTGCAGAGTATGTTCAAGCAGTACTCTCCCACTAGCCGAGAAGTATCAATCATTCACAGAGAGCTGCTCACTAAAAAAAGCTAGTGTCAAATTGCCATATATGCTTAAGTGGGAATCCAGATTAGCCTTCACAGCCTCCTTAGAACAGTGGCACGAAGCCTCGGGACATGCGGCCTCTTATACTTCTTGTATTGGTCACCTAGAACAATCTAAAAAAATCATGCTTGACTGGTACCTCACACGTACTAAGCTTGCTAGATTTGGTGGTCGATCCATCACTCCCTCAGATGCTTGCTGGATAGGCTGTTCTTCACAAGGCTTGGAGGCACATATCTGGTGGAATTGTCCTCACCTGTTACTATTCTGGACAGGAGTGGGCACACTAATTTCGTCCCTTACCGGTCTCCCTGTGCGTTTGAATGCTCCACTAGCGTTGCTGGGAATAGACCTAAGCTCATATCCCTCCGTCCTGAGACCTATTATGACTAATGTTCTCATTGCAGCGAGACTCACCATTGCCTCCCATTGGCGTTCTCCTAACCTTCCCACACTACCTGAAGTCATAGCACGCTTAAATCAGCACTTCTCGTATGAAGTGATGCTTGCTCATGATCAAACTCGCAGAAACCTTGTTTTAAACTGGTGGGATCCCTGGACATCGTCCTCACACAACACGGTCCCATTACCGCTTTGAAATTCCTGATGTTGATATTTATTGCACAAAGTTTTTCGATGTTACTTACGGTGGTTCTTACTGTAGGCTCAACTTTTGTGATTTATTCCTGTCTCCTACTTATTGTTTAATTTGATTATTCTCTTGATCTGTTGGATCTTCCCACCTACCTAACCCCCCTCCCCTCCTTCTCTGTACCCCCCCCATCAGGTTGTAACCCATATAGCCCCATTTTGGGCTTTAATGATGTTGGTTATATTAACATTGTCTGTATATGTTCTAATTTCTTTATCAATAAAAACCAAATGATTTAAAAAAAAAAAGACTAGGGTCAGACTTCCCCCTGCCCCTAGCCTGCAGGATCCCTTGAAACTTAAAAATTCTGAGGCAGAGCGCATAGCGTTACCGGCATGTGTATGCATCTCTATGGCAACCAGAAGCTAAGCGCCGCCGCCGCTCTGTGGCACCCTGGCACCTTGTTGGGCACCACAGAATCCTTGGGGCATGAATGGAGCTAACAGCAAGCATCACTCACACAAAACACCTACAACACTTTAGAACACCTGGTTTCACCCCAAGCCTCTAGGGGGAGCTCCACTGGTCACTTTGAGCCAGTTCCCCCTATAAATAGGGTCTTGGAGGGAGAAACACCAGAGTGTGCAGACGCTACAAGAGCTGTAGGTTTGTGTGTAATCTCTTCCTTTTGAGACACACACTAGGCCCATCCAGCCATCTAGCAAAGTGAGGAGACCCTTGCAATTGGGGTAATAGGAAAGGAGAGCACCTCTCAGGGACATCAGAGTGATTCTAACTCTCTCCCTCATCCTCCGGTTACTGGAACCGAGCTGTGATAGCTATCCAGCCACCACAGAGAATCAGCATCCTGCACAGGGAGTCTAGCCCCTGTTCCAACTGAAACACCTACCTACGAGAGCCCAGGGAAGAGTACTGATCCTGCTCAGACCCTTTTACAGTGCCCTCAGTGCTGCCATCCAGGTGAATCAAGTTCCTTTGAACACACTGCCCAGTCTGGCTAGATTCCACATCCACCCAACCTTACCCAGAAAAACAGAGAAAGGAAGCCTACACTAACTGCTTGCTATGAACCTCCAGGAGTGCTGACTTCACTATCCCGGTCTGGCGTACCTGATTATCACCAGTAAAGGTACATAAAAGACTCTGGAGTGTCTGTGTTTGATTCCTGGACTTAACAGCAGTACTACCGCAGCTGCCTCACAACGTCTTGTGCAGCTCCTGGCTCCGGGGACTCCCGCTTGTCCTGTGGGGGGCGTCCCATCTTGCTGCCTAACATCCCCCGGAGGCCTAGCAGCGCCGTGAAGTCACCGGAACACCCGCAGGTGGCGTCACAAAGACAATCAACATCCCTACTGTTCAGCCATCCCCTCTATTGATCTGGACCACTGGGCCTCACAGCCGCAGGCGCGGTTCCGTGACAGAGGAGAGTCAACGCCTGCGACGTGCAGAACTCGGCTACGGTGAGTCAGCTCCACGATATGCGTTTTTGCAGAGCACACAGGAAACGCGGTTTGCATTGTTTTCTAGGCTAGGGGCAGATGGAAGTATGTGCCCACGGTGAAGATTTAGTGCAGTTTTTGTTATGCATATGGTGCATATACGGTACATTAATAGCGCTATATAAAGGAATAAATGTTATTATATTATTATATACTGTACCTGTAGATCTGCACTAACAACACAACAGCGTAATTTGTAATAAAAGTCAATCTGAACACTGCAGACCTGTCCCACTAGTGCGGGAATTTCAGCAGCGGAAATAGTGTGTTGTTTAGTGTGGGCAATTACGTAACATCTCAATTCTTGTTGTGTATTTTCCTGCACCAACAAACTATCTTGCCAAGGGCGAGACTTCCCCTATACAGAAAGGGCTTGTGCCCTATGTTATTGTGCAAAAATGTTACCGGTAAATAATTTATTGTGTGCCTACTTAGAATTTGTGGGCACCTGGGGAGGGGCTGGATGAGTAGTTTAAGGGAACCTTTCACCTGGATCTAAGCCCCTATACTATCACTACCTGTCCCTGCACCTTCCTAGCTGCTCCTTATCTATCCCTCTCTGAGCTAAATCCGCCTTATAAAACAGCAGAAAAATAACTTATAATTTACAGAAGTCCCTGAGGCTGGGGACTGAAAAGGTGGCCCCAGGCTCCATTCTGCCCCTCATCGATGCAGCAGCACACGCCCCGCTGGGCGGCGTTATTCTTTCTTCATCGCCACCTCCTCCATTTGGAATCTCCCACCCGCTTTACACTGTAAGGTAGCGGTTAGGATCGGCACGACAGAAGGCAGTGACTCAGGTATTTACTAACACAGCACACAGTTTAATGGCACAGTTCAGGTATTCACAGACCTCCAGGTTCCAGGGCGCAGCCGAGTACAACCTCATACAATCCCAACAGCTGATATAGAAGCTCTGTACCTTCCCCCGGTTAGGCTTTGTTAGGTCAGCACACAACCTTTCTTTCCTCACCGTCCACTCATTAGCCTCATGAAAGTCCACTCTGAGAGAGCTCACAGGCTGTGTTAAACCTTCACACTGCTCTCTACACAGCAGCTCCTGCTGCTGTCCTGACACACTCCACTCCCTCCCCACAGCCCAGGACAGCTCATATCATCTCCATTTTACCTGCACACCTGGGTGTCAGTGCTTTCAATCAGCACTCAGCTCCAGCAGCAGCTAACCCTGTGTGTGCTGCTACCGAGCAGAAGATACAATCTTCCATATGCTGTGTCCCGGTCAGGGGACACATCGAGGTCGCATCACTACAACATGATAGGTGTAAAGCAGGCGGGAGATTCCAAATGGAGGAGGCGGCGATGAAGAAAGAATAATGCCGTCCAGTGGGGCATGTGCTGCTGCATCGATGAGGGGCAGAATGGACTCTGAGGCCGCCTTTTCAGTCCCCAGCCTCAGGGACTTCTGTAAATTATAAGCTATTTTCCTGCTGTTTTATAAGGCAGATTTAGCTCAGAGAGGGATAGATAGGGAGCAGCTAGGAAGGTGCAGGGACAGGTAGTGATAGTGTAGTGGCTTAGATCCAGGTGACAGGTTCCCTTTAACACCACTGCTTTATTGCAATCAGTTTAAATTCCCATCAGGGTTTTGACCACGGAGTGGGACTTGTACTCTACTTCTACGCACAGAACTGTTAGAATTGGAGTAGGAGCGTGATATACACTGCATTTGAGTGGTGTCGATCATGAACTCACACACAGGACAGAAATCTGCACCTTCCCCGTACCAAAAAACGCATCATTGGCATTACACTTTTTCTGGTGCGTATTTTGTCAGAAGGTGCAGATTTTTGTCTCCAAAAATTCACATGTAAATCTTTCCCCATCGGCACATAGCCTAAGGCCTCATTCAGATGTCTGTGTTGTACGTATGTGTACTGTACATTATTTCCAAGGATACAACTAGTACCCATTCTTATTGGGGTGCTACCCACATGTCCATGATTGCTCATAGACTGTGTGCACATGCAAAAGGTCTCATTCACTCAGCTTTATTACGTATGAGACAAATAGATTGTGATTCACTAATTTTTAGCAGAGTGTTATCACTGAAGAGAAAGAAAATAAAAAGTTTTTCTATCTTTTCCTGTTTATCAGTCAGTCAAAAACAAACAGCATATGGATGGCATCTGAATGCGGTCTGATTTTTGCAATCACCCATAGACTTGCATTGCCAAGTTTGATCTGACACTTGGATTAATATTGGACATTTCTCTGCAATTTTGCATGGACTACTCAGTTCACAAAAATTCACGGACAGATGAACAGATCCATAGGCCAGGGTCACATTTGCGCTTTGACCCTGGCCTGCCGGATTCCGGTTTCAACTTAGAAATTTTTCCAGCACCGCATAGCGTTACCGCTATGCGGTGCTGGAAAACGCTGCCCTTAGTTACCCGATGTGTACCTTAACGACCTGTCACACAGGCAGAGGCTTGGAGTGCGCTTTACAGCGCCGCACAGGAAACCGTTGCAGACACGGTTTCCTGTGCGGCGCTGTAAAGCGCACTCCAAGCCTCTGCCTGTGTGACAGGTCGTTAAGGTACACATCGGGTAACTAAGGGCAGCGTTTTCCAGCACCGCATAGCGGTAACGCTATGCGGTGCTGGAAAAATTTCTAAGTTGAAACCGGAATCCGGCAGGCCAGGGTCAAAGCGCAAATGTGACCCTGGCCATAGACTACCAAAGGTACAAGTGCTATCCGTGAAAAAAAAATTATAGCATTCATATGAGATAAACGGACATGTGAATGAGCACAGACATGTCTCTTTTTTCCGGTATCACAGCTGACAATTAGCAATACAAGTTTATGGGTTCGTGAAAAACACGTACAGCACACGGATGGCATCCATGTGCTATCCATATTTAACATTTCAAAGCATAGGAGAAGTTTTGTTATTTGTGTATTTGTTTCTTCATCCACGAAAAACACTGATGACACTGATGGTAAAAATGGACACACATATGTCAGGCTGATCCAAAAATGAGCGACATTAAAACCATTTTTTCTAGTGTTCAAAGGGAACCTGTCACCCCCTTTGGGCGTTCTAAACTGTGCCCACCATCTGTAACATGCTGTAATTGGGGTTTCTGCAACCCCTCTCTGTGACCAAACATCCCCCTGTATACCTGAGAAATATACTTTTAATCTCTCCCACGCTGTATGGTAAAGGTCCGGGGGTCTGCTCTCTGTCGTCCTCACTGCCCCCCTGCCTGGAATATCCGCCCTGCTCTATTGAAACTGCCGCCCCTCCTGTGTATGGCCATTGATTGACAGGTATATTCTTATATTCTTCAGAAATGTCACAAGACTTCGGGCACTGTGTATCTTTAATGGAGCACAGTGACCCGCGACACCGCACAGGCATGAGAGTAGTGCCTGTCAATTAACATCCATACACAGGAGGGGCGTGAATTTCAAAACAGCGGGGTGGCCAGGACCAAATAGAGGACCTTTTCAGCGCTAATTACCATACAGCGTAGGACAGAATAAAAGTGTGTTTCTGAGGTATGCAGGGGGGCGTCTGGGCACATAGAGGGGTTACAGGAACCCCCATAATACCATGTTACAGATGGTGAGCACAGTTTAGAATGCCCAAAAGGGGTGACAGGTTCCCTTTAACAATGGATGTGTGAACTGTGATACCAAATGTATTTTTTTTTCTTTTATTATCAGGGGTGCAAAAGAAGGGTGATGTAAACTTATTTTGTTTTTCTTTTAAATCATATTTTTAATAACATTTTAATTTTACTTTCTTCTTATTTCACACTGCCCTTTAGAGCATCTCAACACTACAGAGTCCGATCACTCCTGCAGTACAGAACCGTGATGATGCTGTTTCATTCCTCTGTATTGCAGAAATGATCATCTCCTGTGATCGCCGGCGCTCAGCAGGCATCCTAAGGAAGTGAATCATGACAGCAACAGGGGTCCTCATCTGACCCCACGCTGTCCATGATCGCGTTATAGGGTTGCCGATCGCAGTGGGGAACGGTGTGGCGCCCCTGCGGACCGGTCGCCACTAGATGGCGCAGCATCCAGGATTGGTCACCCCAAAACACACATACCCAACACTCTCCAATCCCAAGACTAGGGACTCTATGCCCAGCAACGGGATGGTGGGAGGAAACAAGTGGAGTGTGCTGAAATTAGGATAGAACCCGGTTAGGGGAGATAACAAAAGGACACAACACCAAGTTCAAAAAAGCCAGTCACTCGAGAGACAGCAGAGAGTCAAGTTCATTCAGGAGGAGAGGCGAGAACACCATGAAACAGGACTGAGAGGACACGGACCCGGCGACCTGTGCCACCCTGAGGCTTGTTTGGGTCCCAGGCTGTAAATCCTGGTGAGAGAAAGAAGGAGTCCTAGGAGTGCTCGAATCAGCGGGGACACTGAGGACTGGACAGGAACCAGAGTGCCGCCTCTGCTGAAGTGGCCAGGAAGCTCTATGCCCCAACCACTATTGTGGGGTCTTTATTTCCCGTGACCCAACCTCCAGCGCAGTGAAAGGAAGACCGCCATATTAGGACTAGATTAGGACTAGGGGACCAGGCAGGTCACCCACGGAAATCCTGTGGCCACTGGACTGTAGCTAGCATGCGGACAGACCGAAAAGGCCCAGGAAAGGAACACAAGAGGGGGTGATTATGATGAGCCATCCCAGCTGCTTAGACCACACCGGAGCCGCCAATGTACTGTCTGTAAACTAACCATCCGCTGAGAAAGAGAGTAAACCCAGTTAAAGCTCTATGCTGTGTGAGACTGTGATTACTGCACTCAAAGGGAGATAGACTGATTGTGTGAACCGACAGCAGGAAATTGCCTGATTGTATCTGTGACACCACAGGGTTTGGTTGCCACAGATACACCTGGGACAGAGAAGGATCTCCACATCAGGTAAGCCAGCACACAACACCTTCAACTCTAGACCTGAAGGAGGAGCTCTACGAGCTGAGTTCAGACGAGGCCCCCTATAAATTCAGGCTTGGGGCGGAGTTAGTTAGTGCAGTTCCAGGGAGGACTGTGAAGAAATCCTGGTGTTGAAGCTGTGCTAAGCCCATACCAGAGAGCGCTACTAACCTGCGTGAGGGACCCTAGAGCTAGGGTCGGAGGCAAGAAGTAGTAGCAGCAGGGAAAGTGGAGCCATACTAGTTCGTCCCAGAGGAACAGCGCCTGAAATCAGACACCGGAGTCCATGACTGCAAGGGACCAGTCAGCCCAGCAGTAAAGACCAGAGGCCAGGGAGACTGCAGATCTCCTGGCCACAGCAGCTCTTGAGGCACAGCACCTTAGCAGAGCCAGAGACTGCAGTAGATACAGCGGTGCCCCGCAGCAGAGCTCTCACCGCCTGCCATACAAGTGAGGACTACAAGAGAGGATCAGGACTTAGCTTCAGACAGCCTGGGACCAAAACAGACACAGCGCAGCAGGGAGGCCACATAACTCGCCGGATGTGGAGATCCTGAACTGTTACCAGTGTGGCGCCCCGCCAAGCAGGAGTCACAGAGGGGTACTGCACCCGTAAAAGAGGTGCTGTTGCCCCAGCTGCAGGTGGATTCTAGGATGGTGGGTGGTACCTATTAACCAGCACTCCTACACTACATTACATGGTGGGAGGTTACCCAGCAGGGAAAAAAATCACCTCTATGGGGAGCAAGGAGGTCTTTGCCTCTAGGTTGGAGAGTTGGAGCATAGCGTCTCTCGGCTGAGGGACCAGGGAGAGAAGGAAGAAGAAGAAAGAGTTTAAGGCGAAAGAAAGCTTCTCCAGGCGCAGATAGCCAGAAGGGAAAGAGGAACTTGAGGAAGTTTTTCCCAGACAGCTTACTGGACACCGGAGCCTTCACTTGTCGGATACTTTAGGACCACAGAAAATCCGGAGTCTACAATTCTCCTGGGCACCTGAGCAGACCGAAAGAGGGTAACAGGTACCGCCGAAGAGACGAGCGGCCAGGCAGCAGAGGGTTACCCGACTGCGGCAAGGGTGAGAGAAAGAAGGAGGTCAGGTGGGCTTCAAGTCACCAGGCTTCACACCACTACTTGGAAACAGGAAAGGAACAGAAGGGGATAGAGCACGAAGGCATACACCAAGGATCCACCATACCACTTAGGATCTGCCTGCAGCCACCCGTTAAGCTACCTGTCCTCACACCATCAGGAGTGCTAACTGTACTTTTGTATGCGAATAATGCAAATGACAGTAAAGTACCCAGAGGAAAAGTGACTTTTGACTCTGCTTGTTTTCCTTTCAATGAACTTGTTTCCATCCAGGAACGCTGCCCCAGGGGTCCAGTCCTACCTGTGGAGGACTTTACCATACTAGCCACATTACCAACTACCTCTGGCAGACTGTGGCAGCACTGGTGAATCATCACCAGAAACTACAGGTGACGTCACGACAAACTGTACATAATCCCCTGTAAATATTAACCCCTTTTAGGAAGATAGGCCCAGGATACGGGGTCAGGCACGGCCACCACTCCCGTGACCACAGGAGAATTAACCCTTGCAGTCTGACACCCGATTACCCCAAAGCCTAGGCGCAACATATCTTTTTCTGGCAGTCACGAACAGGATATCATGCCCAATACCACCGGGTACTGTGTGCCTTGAACTTGGACTTGGACTTAAAACGAACTTTTTCTGCCATTGCGTGGCGCCAAAAATGGGTTCCCGCCATTACTGCAGGAGGACCCAAGATGGCGCTGTAGCCATGTACTGAACGCCATGTGCAGGCCCGGGGGCGTGCCTCAGCCCCTAGAAGAAGGAGGGCCATGACGGAGGCGCCAAAAAGTGTGGCTGCCCCGATTGCCATCAATCAATCAGGGGGGCGGCCCACAAGAAGTTCCCCGGGACTGGCCGCCCATAAGAAGACAAACCGGTAGAGAAGGACAGAACGAACAAGGCCCCTTCATACCCGGCAGCATGGCGGTGCCCGTTGGAGAGATATTGTGCATGAGCTTGAGGAGCAAACCCAAGCTGCGCAAGTAGACCCGGCCGCGGTGTCCCTCTTAACCTTGGAGGGGGATGCTGACTACTGGAGGGACGCATTTGGGCGGCTCCGCCAGGAGATGGAAGAAGCCCTGGAGTGGGTGTGCCGGCGGTGGAGCGCGGAGCGCACTTACAAACAAAAGTCCCAACCGGCAACTCACCACCCCCACAGTACCAGTCACTTCAATGGTCTCTATCAGCCTTAGATGAGAGAGACCAAGTGGCCAGACAGAGACGACGGGAAGAATGGTTCCAAAGAGAACAGGCAACCAGGAACGCTGCCCCGGAGGTACAGTCCTACCTGTGGAGGACTTTACCATACTAGCCGCATTACCAACTACCTCCGGCGGACTGTGGTGGCGCTGGTGAATCATCACCAGAAACTATAGGTGGCGTCACGACAAACTGTATATAATCCCCTGTAAATATGAACCCCTTTTTGGAAGATAGGCCCATGATACGGGGTCAGGCGCTGCCACCACTCCTCGTGACTACAGGAGCGTTAAACCTTGCAGCCTGACACCCGAGTACCCCAAAGCCTAGGTGCGACACCAGACCACCTGGACCCGTACCATCAGAGAATGTACCCTGGACTATATCTAAATCATCAGTAAAAGGTACAGAAACATCAACTCTGTGTGTGGCTATTATTGTGATCCCTGATCCTGCTCTCTCCATAGACTCTCCTGCAATTCACATATGCCACAACTGCCCCGGGGATCCCACTCCACCTACGGGGATCACAACCATCATTGCTGCCCAAATATCACCCCGGAGGTCTGACCCAAAGACCAGTAACCATACCGGAACCGTAGGTAGTAGCACAAACTACTTTTATTTTTATCATTTTCGCCAACTTTTTAAGCGACCACCAGGGCCATGGGACCAGGCACAGGCCCATTGACATTCCCCATGAATCGACGCCCGGAACCGGGTATCAAACGGCCCTGGAGTGGGTCATATCGTGAACCCTACACCCCGACGAGCCCTGCATTATAACAGACTACTCGGTTGCCCTGGGACCTGCTCTTCCCACGGAGAGCTCAACCATCCTTGCTGCTACTCCCTTCATCCCCAGAGTTCCCGACTACAGCAGCGCTATTCCGGCCACATTCCAAGTGTGGCGTACCGACACTCTTTTATTTTTGTTTTCATTTTAGTTTAGCTTTCTTCACAACAGTGCTACACCAGTGCCTGGCACACACTGCTACTAGCCAAAAAGGATTTGCTTGCCTAGATGCAGTAAAAATGCCTATTAAAGACAGGCTTTGTAGCTTTCTTCATAACAGTGCTACACCAATGCCTTCCACACACTACTACTAGCCAAAAAGCATTTGCTTGGCTAGATGCAGTAAAAAATGCCTATTAAAGACAGGCGGTGTACCTTTCTTCACAACAGTGCTACACCACTGCCTGGCACACACTACAACTAGCCAAAAAGGATTTGCTTGGCTAGATGCAGTAAAAAATGGCTAGTAAACACAGGTGTAGCTTTCTTCACAACAGTGCTAACTACAGTGCCTGGCACACATTATTACCAGCCAAAAAGGATTTGCTTGGCTAGAAGTAGTAAAAAATGGCTAGTACAGACAGGCGTTGTGGCTTTCTTCACAACAGTGCTACACCAGTGCCTGGCACACACTTCTACTAGCTAAAAAGGATTTTGTATGCTATACTTGGCCAGATGCTGTAAAAAACGCTTCCACAGCACTGGAACAGTGCACACTGCAGTGGCACACTGCTTTTAAGCCCTAAAAAGGGCTGTTCTTGGAAGGAGTCCTTAAACCTACTAACTATCCCTCTATTTAACTTGGATTGGAGTCCCTATCTAACTATCTAGCGCACACAGCAGCAGCGTCTGACACTGAGCGGCAACACTAATAATATGGCGAGGAGGGAAAATTGCCAGGTCTTATATTGCAAGGACATGTGACATACCCAGCCAACGACACAAGCTCCTGTGTGTTAAAAGTGCACTTTGCTCTATGCATGCTGATTGGCTGACAGACCGGACCACCCACAGTAAGTGGAAGTGGAAGAAAAAAAAAAATGGAGATCTGCATTATTTGACCACAGACCTCTTCCCAGCATCCCCCCCCCCTCTCCCACTATTCCTAGACACTGAAACTCATAATAACACTGAACAAAAGCATTACTGTGAAAAGTCAGTAACGCTTTTGGTCAACTAAGCATTATCGAACATATTCTATAATTACCAGATTTTTAGAACATTGTTCGAATTCATCGAATGACTCGAACATAGCCCAAAACAGGTCGAATTTGAAATTGGTGAACAATTCTAATCGAACATTGCTCATCTCTACTAGCAAACCACTGATCACTAAATAAAATTAAAGACAGAACTCTGACTTCACCTCTAATAATTAAAAAGAGAACTTAGAAAACTGCTACTAGAGATATCATTCTGGAGTTAGCACTCAGTGACGTAGCGTGGGGTAAGCGGGGGGGGGGGGGGCGGTCCGCCCCAGGCAGCACATGTGTAGGGGCGGCAATGTGGCAGCTACTGCCATAGGATCCGCGGCCGCCGCCTGCGCTATATACTGAAGCATTGCAGCACGTCGGCTGCTGGCTGCTTTCAAATCTCCCACCCCCTGCAGCTCTGCTCTGCACTAAGAGGGAGGTGATGTCATCAGTCAGCGTCCCACAGGGCAGAGCACAGGACACATGCTGGGGGAAAATGGAGGAGATGAGGGGAGCTGCGAGGAGAGGAGGAGAGCGGAGGAGCAGAGGGAAGAGCTTGAAGGTGTCGGTGAGAGGAGAGCAGAGGAGCTGAGAGGAGAGGAGAGGAGAACAGAGGAGGGAGGGGGTAATGACTGGCCAGTGATCTGAATGAAGGGAAGCAGTGAGAGCCAGCAGAGGTGGCTACCTGTGCTGCAGGAGGACACCTAGGAGCAGCTCCGGGTCACAAGGTAACTGATCTCCTGCTTTGTAGTGAGTGGGGGAGGGACAAGGAGTGGGACCCAGCTGCTGTGAGCAGGTGAAGCTGCCCATGTGAACAAGCCCTACTGCAGCACAGAGGATTGTGATACCTGAGTGAGGAATCTGTAGAATATGTGTGTGAGTTGTGTGTGTGTGATAGCCGTGCCTCTGTGTGTGTGTGATAGCCGTGCCTCTGTGTGTGTGTGATAGCCGTGTCTCTGTGTGTGTGTGATAGCCGTGCCTCTGCGTGTGTGTGATAGCTGTGCCTCTGTGTGTGTATGTGATTGCTGTGCTTCTGTGTGTGTGTGATTGCCGTGCCTCTGTGTGTGTGTGAGCCGTGCCTCTGTGTGTGTGCGTGCGAGCCGTGCCTCTGTGCGTGTGAGCCATGCCTCTGTGTGTGCGAGCCGTGCCTCTGTGTGTGCGAGCCGTGCCTCTTTGTGTGCGAGCTGTGCCTCTGTGTGTGTGAGCCGTGCCTCTGTGTGTGTGCGGCCGTGTGTGAGCCGTGCCTCTGTGTGTGTGTGCGGGCCGTGCCTCTGTGTGTGTGTGTGCGGGCCGTGCCTTTGTGTGTGTGTGATAGCCGTGCCTCTGTGTGTGTGTGTGATAGCCGTGCCTCTGTGTGTGTGATAGCCATGCCTCTGTGTGTGTGTGAGCCATGCCTCTGTGTGTGTGTGCGTGTGAGCCGTGCCTCTGTGCGTGTGAGCCGTGCCTCTGTGCGTGCGAGCCGTGCCTCTGTGTGTGCAAGCCGTGCCTCTGTGTGTGCGAGCTGTGCCTCTGTGTGTTCGAGCCGTGCCTCTGTGTGTGCGAGCCGTGCCTCTGTGTGTGTGCGGCCGTGTGTGAGCCGTTCCTCTGTGTGTGTGTGCGGGCCGTGCCTCTGTGTGTGTGTGTGTTGGTCGCGTCTCTCTGTGTGTGGGCCGTGCCTCTGTGTGTGTGTGATAGCCGTGCATCTGTGTGTGTGATAGCCGTGCCTCTGTGTGTGTGTGTGATAGCCGTGCCTCTGTGTGTGTGTGTGTGTGATAGCCGTGCCTCTGTGTGTGTGTAAGCCATGCCTCTGTGTGTGTGTGCGTGCGAGCCGTGCCTCTGTGTGTGAGAGCCGTGCCTTTGTGTGTGCGAGCCGTGCCTCTGTGTGTGTGAGCTGTGCCTCTGTGTGTGCGAGCTGTGCCTCTGTGTGTGTGTGTGCGGGCCGTGTCTCTGTGTGTGTGTGATAGCCGTGCCTCTGTGTGTGTGCGATAGCCGTGCCTCTGTGTGTGTGTGATAGCCGTGCCTCTGTGTGTGTGTGTGATAGCCGTGCCTCTGTGTGTGATAGCCATGCCTCTGTGTGTGTGTGAGCCATGCCTCTGTGTGTGTGTGTGCGTGTGAGCTGTGCCTCTGTGCGTGTGAGCCGTGCCTCTGTGCGTGCGAGCCGTGCCTCTGTGCGTGCAAGTCGTGCCTCTGTGTGTGCGAACCGTGCCTGTGTGTGCGAGCCGTGCCTCTGTGTGTGTGAGCTGTGCCTCTGTGTGTGTGCGGCCGTGTGTGAGCCGTGCCTCTGTGTGTGTGTGCGGGCCGTGCCTCTGTGTGTGTGTGTGCGGGCGTGTCTCTGTGTGTGTGTGATAGCCGTGCCTCTGTGTGTGTGTGATAGCCGTGCCTCTGTGTGTGTGTGTGATAGCCGTGCCTCTGTGTGTGTGTGATAGCCATGCCTCTGTGTGTGTGTGTGATAGCCGTGCCTCTGTGTGTGTGTGTGATAGCCGTGCCTCTGTGTGTGTGATAGCCATGCCTCTGTGTGTGTGTGAGCCATGCCTCTGTGTGTGTGCGTGTGAGCCGTGCCTCTGTGCGTGTGAGCCGTGCCTCTGTGCGTGCGAGCCGTGCCTCTGTGTGTGCGAGCCGTGCCTCTGTGTGTGCGAGCCGTGCCTCTGTGTGTGCGAGCCGTGCCTCTGTGTGTGTGAGCCGTGCCTCTGTGTGTGTGCGGCCGTGTGTGAGCCGTGCCTCTGTGTGTGTGTGTGCGGGCCGCGTCTCTCTGTGTGTGGGCCGTGCCTCTGTGTGTGTGTGATAGCCGTGCCTCTGTGTGTGTGATAGCCGTGCCTCTGTGTGTGTGTGATAGCCATGCCTCTGTGTGTGTGTGATAGCCGTGCCTCTGTGTGTGTGTGATAGCCGTGCCTCTGTGTGTGTGTGATAGCCGTGTCTCTGTGTGTGTGTGATAGCCGTGCCTCTGCGTGTGTGTGATAGCTGTGCCTCTGTGTGTGTATGTGATTGCTGTGCTTCTGTGTGTGTGTGATTGCCGTGCCTCTGTGTGTGTGTGAGCCATGCCTCTGTGTATTTGCGTGCGAGCCGTGCCTTTGTGCGTGTGAGCCGTGCCTCTGTGTGTGCGAGCCGTGCCTCTGTGTGTGCGAGCCGTGCCTCTTTGTGTGCGAGCTGTGCCTCTGTGTGTGTGAGCCGTGCCTCTGTGTGTGTGCGGCCGTGTGTGAGCCGTGCCTCTGTGTGTGTGTGCGGGCCGTGCCTCTGTGTGTGAGTGTGCGGGCCGCGTCTCTCTGTGTGTGGGCCGTGCCTCTGTGTGTGTGTGATAGCCGTGCCTCTGTGTGTGTGATAGCCGTGCCTCTGTGTGTGTGTGTGATAGCCGTGCCTCTGTGTGTGTAAGCCATGCCTCTGTGTGTGTGTGCGTGCGAGCCGTGCCTCTGTGTGTGAGAGCCGTGCCTTTGTGTGTGCGAGCCGTGCCTCTGTGTGTGCGAGCTGTGCCTCTGTGTGTGCGAGCCGTGCCTCTGTGTGTGTGTGTGCGGGCCGTGTCTCTGTGTGTGTGTGATAGCCGTGCCTCTGTGTGTGTCTGATAGCCGTGCCTCTGTGTGTGTGTGATAGCCGTGCCTCTGTGTGTGTGTGTGATAGCCATGCCTCTGTGTGTGTGTGATAGCCATGCCTCTGTGTGTGTGTGAGCCATGCCTCTGTGTGTGTGTGTGCGTGTGAGCCGTGCCTCTGTGCGTGTGAGCCGTGCCTCTGTGCGTGCGAGCCGTGCCTCTGTGCGTCCGAGCCGTGCCTCTGTGTGTGCGAGCCGTGCCTCTGTGTGTGTGAGCCGTGCCTCTGTGTGTATGCGGCCGTGTGTGAGCCGTGCCTCTGTGTGTGTGTGCGGGCCGTGCCTCTGTGTGTGTGTGTGCGGGCTGCGTCTCTGTGTGGGTGGGCCGTGCCTCTGTGTGTGTGTGATAGCCGTGCCTCTGTGTGTGTGTGTGATAGCCGTGCCTCTGTGTGTGTGTGTGATAGCCGTGCCTCTGTGTGTGTGTGATAGCCGTGCCTCTGTGTGTGTGTGTAAGCCATGCCTCTGTGTGTGTGTGTGTGCGTGCGAGCCGTGCCTCTGTGTGTGAGAGCCGTGCCTTTGTGTGTGTGCGGCCGTGTGTGAGCCGTGCCTCTGTGTGTGTGTGATAGCCGTGCCTCTGTGTGTGTGTGTAAGCCATGCCTCTGTGTGTGTGTGTATGCGTGCGAGCCGTGCCTCTGTGTGTGAGAGCCGTGCCTTTGTGTGTGCGAGCCGTGCCTCTGTGTGTGCAAGCTGTGCCTCTGTGTGTGCGAGCCGTGCCTCTGTGTGTGTGTGTGCGGGCCGTTCCTCTGTGTGTGTGTGTGCGGGCCGTGCCTCTGTGTGTGTTCGGGCCGTGCCTCTGTGTGTGTGTGTGCGGGCCGTGCCTCTTTGTGTGTGTGTGTGATAGCCGTGCCTCTGTGTGTGTGTGTGTGTGAGCCGTGCCTCTGTGTGTGTGTGCGAGCCGTGCCTCTGTGTGTGAGCCGTGCCTCTGTGTGTGCGAGCCGTACCTTTGTGTGTGCGAGCCGTGCCTCTGTGTGTGCGAGCCATGCCTCTGTGTGTGCGAGCTGTGCTTCTGTGTGTGTGTGTGCGGGCCGTGCCTCTGTGTGTGTGTGTGCGGGCCGTGCCTCTGTGTGTGTGTGTGCGGGCCATGCTTCTGTGTGTGTGTGTGCGGGCTGTGCCTCTGTATGTGTGTGTGCGGGCCGTGCCTCTGTGTGTGTGTGTGCGGGCCGTGCCTCTGTGTGTGTGTGTGCGGACCGTGCCTCTGTGTGTGTGTGTGTGTGTGCGAGCCGTGCCTCTGTGTGTGTGTGCGAGCCGTGTACTAGGTGTACACCTGTATATTGCCATCCTCTGATCTCTGTACTAGGTGATGATCTGTATATTACTATCTTCCTCCGTGTGCAATGTTTCCTATGTGTATATTACTGTTTATTCTCATTAATTTACAGTTAGATTGTTTTGTATTCAGTGTTTGATTTATTCCATTCTTCTATTTTTGGTGCTATATACTGTATATCCCAGCGTGTTCTATTGGGGAATTGTTAACATTGTTGTTCCAGATAACAATATGATGACTATAATAGGGACACTGGTGATCGGTGATAGGACCTGTGGTGATGTCGCTGCCCGCACTTTACGGCATTACGGCATGACATCATAACTAAGTGCCAGCGGCCGTTCCGGATCCCGGAGGCCACAAGCGTGCATCCTACAGCAGTTGATCACCATTGAATTTGACCCTGATTAACAGGTACACTTAAGTGGCTCCTAACCCACTAGCGGTACCCCCCTGACCCACGCAATTATCAATGACCAATGGGGCGGCAAATTTTTCGACCGCCCTGGGCGCCACAAACAGTTGCTACGCCACTGTTAGCACTTTATATGCCAGTGATGGTCACCTATACAAAATGTGACGTATAGTATATAATAAGAAATTTATCTATGATTATACCTTGTAGCATCTGTCATCCACTTCCAGACAGAGACAACATTGAGGGGCAGAGGGTCAACTCAGGGGGTCCAGTGAGTGACCACAGGGGGAAGCAGAGAGACAGAATAGGTGGCGGCTGACAGCGACCACAGGGGGGCAGAAAGACAGCACATGTGGAGCAGAGAGTGCACACAGGGACTGCAGAAAGACGACATGGTGTACAGAGAAACAGCACAGGTGGGGGCAGAGAGTGTGCACGGAGGGCAGAGAGCACACACAGGAGGAGCAGAGAGAGCACAGGGGGGAGCCAGAGAGTCTGAAGGGGGGCAGAGAGACAGCACAAGGGGGCCTAGAAAGTGGCCACAGAGTGGGCAGACAGATAGCATAGGTGGGGGCAGAAAGAACACACAGGGGGACAGAGAGACAATGCAGGGAGAGAGAGGCAGCACACGGGGAGGCCAGAGAGAGCCCACAGGACGAGGCAGAGAGACAGCATAGGTGGGGCAGAGACTGACCATGGGGGAGCAGAAAGATAGCACAGGTGGAAGCAGAGTGAGCACACAGGGGGAGGGCAGAAAGACAACACATGAGGGCAGAGAGACAGCACAGGTGAGGGAGAGAGTGTGCAAAGGTGGCCAGAGTGCACACAGGGGGTCATAAAGCACAAATGGAGGGGCAGTGAGACAACACAGGGCCGAGAGACAGCATGGGGCGGCCAAAAAGTGACCACATGAGAGTCAGAGGGACACCCCAAGGGTGGCAGAGAGCGACCACTGGGGGACAGGGAGATAGCACAGGGGGACAGATCGCAACCACAGTGGGGGGCAGAGAGTGCACAAAAGGGGGCAGAGAGCACACATGGGGGAGCAGAGAAACAACACAGGAACCAGAGAGACAGCACAGGGATGGCCAGAAAGCAATCACTGGGGGGCAGATAGATAACACAGGGGGTCAGAGAGACAGCACAGATGGGGGGGCAGAGAGCAACCATGGGGCGGCAGAGAGACACCCCAGGGGGTCCAGAGAGATATCACAGGGGGGTAGAGAGACAGAACAGGGGGTGACATAGAGTGACCATGGGGGGGGCAGTGAGTGCACACAGGGGACAGAGAGCAGATACGAGAGAACAGCGAGACAGCATGGTGGCCAGAGATACAGCACAAGGAGGGCTAGAGAGCAACCACAGGGGGCAGAAAGATAACACGGGAGCAGAGGGACAGCACAGGGTCAAGAGATCAACCACGGGAAGGCAGAGGGACAGCACAGGGGTGTAGAGAGACAGCACCTGCTTTGTTGTTTGCATTTTAGACAATTCAATGCTATTGCACAGTATTTATTTTTTTGCATTTAGTAACCTAAAATATTAATAATATACTTGAATTTATATATAATCTCACATGTTCTAGAATCTCCCAATGCGATAGAATCAGGCCCCTGTCTAGTTTCACTATGACACTTGGCTCATGCTCGCAGCAGAGTCTGAGCTGACATCAGGATAT
The DNA here is from genome assembly GCA_033576535.1 of Allobates femoralis. Classification (NCBI taxonomy): domain Eukaryota; kingdom Metazoa; phylum Chordata; class Amphibia; order Anura; family Aromobatidae; genus Allobates; species Allobates femoralis. The sequence goes on along the minus strand of JARQOC010000006.1, from coordinate 303,613,776 downwards.
TGCATCTGATGCTCTTGCAGCGGAAGCAATATGATATTCTGACCCAGGCCTAACCATAACTCAAATTTTGAAATATGAAAAATACCACTGCACCTAAAAAGAAAGTGGAAATAGTTGATAGCTTTTCTGTTCTTTATTATTTGGTTACGCAATCAGATTACCTTGCACTTATATCAGATCGTTACCCTAGTAAAGGAAGCATACTGCAAATGAATTTCCTTACTTCTTTTGGGCCACACATCAGAACGTGATGGCTACATGAAGACTAGCTGCCCTGTAGGGCATCATTGGTATTACAATGATAATAATGTAGAAAGCACTCTATCAATAGTGATGGGTGAACCCTCCAATGTTTGGGCTCGGCGGACCCACCCAGACTTTTTTAAAGTTCATGTTCGGGGCCCAATCTGACTCGAACCTCAAACACAGATTTTAAAGTTTTGAGATGGAGACGGGGAGGGGGAGGTTCTAAAAAGAAAGCAGATAGTGATTAAAAATCAGCGCTATACTTATTTGGTAAATCGCTTTGAGCAAACACATGTTTACTCACAGCGAGTAGCAGGATCACAATGAAACCAGTCCATGTATTCTAGCATCTATAATGCATGGGAAATGCTAAAATGTATGGGCTGATTTCAGGCTACACCAACAGCCAATCATAGACACCCACTTTCTGTGACAGCATCTGTGATTGATTATTTTGCCCCTCAGCAGTGAATATCCAAGAAATTAACGAGTGGCCCCTGAAGTGGTGGATGCCGGTAAGTATAATGATGCTGTTTGATAGCTTTTTTTATTCTATTTACAGCTTCCCCAATCTTTAACATGGATTTCCCAGAGACGTACTAGTTGTTCGGTATGGACCCAGAACTTCACAGTTCGAGTTCACCTATCCCTATCTATCAATGAGCTGACCCTTCTGGATAGGTGACTGAGACCTAGAGCACAGTTCCCAAAATATTTTTAAAAAAAAGCAGATTTCGCTTTTCCAAAATATTTGTGTGCGAAGGGTCAATTATACCTGTTGTTCAGCTGACTTTGTGCCTTTTGCTCATTTCTACTTTTTCACTACCTGTTAGTTTGTTACCTGCTAGTTCCTTCCTATTCTCATCTGACATGGTGACATCAAAAAAATAGAGGCAGTTTAACACTAATAATTATTGATGAGCGAGTTCCGTAATATTGTAATTGTTATACTCGTAACGAGTACTTTCTAATAAATGCATATTCGTTCCAAATAGCAAGTACAATGTAAGTCAAAGGGAAACGCAAGGAATTTTCTGCTGGACCCTACAAAGAGGCCTGGGAGGGCTGTAAAAAGGCTGAAACAGTGCTCAAACTGCATGGGAACAGTAGGCAGACATGATGTACACTATCTATATACTGTTCTGCCATACAGCTGTGACAGAACCTAGTGAAGACACATAGATAGAAGAACAGGTAGATCGGGCTTATCAGACTCCTGCTGCTGCTCCCGGGGCTGCTCAGTCTCCCGCGCTCCTGCAGAAACACTTCCAGGTGAGCTCAGTCTCCCGCTGAATCACTTCCAGGGCCGCCTTTTAATCTACTTGCATATGCACTGCTCTATCAAACAAACGGCCAATCACAGACGCTCACGCTCTATGATTGGCTGTTGCAGTCAGAGTGTATTTCCACAATCTGGACATTACACATTAGTGTATGGCAACTAACATGCCCTCATAGGTTGTTAAATAAATTAATAAATAATTTAAAAAAAATGCATGGAGCTTCACAGTATTTTTAAGTGTAGCCCAAAGAAAGCAGACAGCTATGAGCTGCCACCCTCAGCTGCATGATTTTACCTTACTATAAGTGTAGAATTCTGGCACACCAAAAATGAAAAATAGGACTCTTGAGATACCAATTAGGTCACACTTTTATTTTGGGAGCGATTCAACATGCAAAATGTTGTATAACATATAACAACGTTTCGACCACACGGTCTTCTTCAGGTTTTTACAACTATCAAGAAACAAATAATATCCAAATCAATAATGTTTACAGGAACATGTATATTTTTAACATAAGCTTAATTCATCCCTTATGTGAGTATACACATCATGCAAGTATTACAATCATAGGAATAACATCAACATCATTGAAACAATAAGTACCTTTTTCACAATGCTTATAATTGAAACAATGTGTTATCATGCAGTACCACCTGTACTGTTTATATCTAGAATCAAAACATGAAAAATAATAACATGTTAGAAATGTTATATATCTCCGTAGAAGAGAACAACATCTGTGTATCTTTTAGTATGTACTATTTAATTTACTTTTAGATACTATCACTCTTGTGTCACTTTTACAGACACAAGTATTTAATAAAAGAATACAGAATCTGCGTAAACACGGAAACACTAATTACCAGTGGATATATAATGTCATTTAGTCTAATAGACAAGTGACTCTGAAGAACCAAACAATGATCAAAATACCTGCTCCCTCTGGTTCAGGTAGCTCATAGAATTGGAGGGGGTTGGAATGTATTAAAGAATGTCCTACTGTCAAAAAAAGGGGGAATTGTACATATTAATCAATATATCTATAAACCATACACTATAAGTAAACCATGTTTGAATGCAACTGTAATGTCCATTGAGTTATTACCTGTACAAGCAAATTACACCTACTTAGGTGAACCCACGTAGCCCTATCTGGGCTGAACCACTGACCAAAATATGAAAGCTGAAAAAACATATGGAAATATAGGAGAAATTAGTGCCAACACCACCTATGAAGCCACTATGTACCAGTAAAATAAACAATATCAGCGCTAATGAAGCGCATAAAAGGCGTACCTCACAATCCAAGTATATCCAGAAACCTTAATGCAAAAAGGAGAAACAATATGCTATAAGTATATACACCTCTAAAGGCACCATTGCTACAAATGAGTGAAAACTCAAAAGTCAATACTCACTTTTAGACATTTCACATATTTTAGCACACAACCTCGTACTCTCGATTTAAGCCATAGGGCTCTAGGGTTTGTAATTGGTATATCCAATACACCTCCCTTTCCTTTAATCTACACAGTCAATTTCCCCTTGTCTAGCTATCGGGACATGTTCTATTACCAAAACGTTTAACTGGGAGATATTATGTCCCCTTGAAATAACATGAAAGGGGATCGGTAGTAGCATATTTTTGCAGAGTATTGTGGACTTATGCTTACTTATGCGGTCCCAGATATGCTGGGTAGTCTCCCCAACATATCCAAGACTTCACGGGCACTTGATCAAGTAGACCACATAAGACGAGCTACAAGTAAAGTAATCCCTAATAGGGAAAAGTTTACCCGTCCTAGGATGAGAAAAATTAGAAAAATGATTCCCCTTAAACACATGCGAACATTGCATGCATCCCAGACACGGAAAAGTACCGTGTCTGGGAGTGTTCAGAAACCTTTGAGTAATACTTGGTTTAGCACTGCCCAGGTCAGCCTTGACTAATTTGTCCCTTAAATTGTTTGGACGTTTATAGCAAAATAAAGGAATTTCACAAAACTCTTTAATAGTGGGATATGATTTAGTTAGGATGGACCAATGTTCCATTTAATATGAAAATGAAAAGGATGATAAGTACTAACAAATGCTACTTGGGGCTTATCACGAATGTTCTTTTGAATATCCATCTCCGGTGGTTCGGCTAGTCTCTGGGGATAACCTCTAGCCACAAATTTATTAGTCATCTCAGTGTGTCTTACTGTTTTAAGTTCGGGATTGGAGACTATGAACTCGATACGAATGTGTTGTGAATGAGCCAAAGAGTTTTAAATATGAGTGGGATGACAACTGCTAAAATGCAGTAAGCTATTTCTATTTGTGGGCTTAATGTATGTTCCACGTCAAGTTTTCTAAATTGATTTATCTGTACCAATGTATCCAGAAAATGTATTTTCTCTGTACTATGATGTATAGTGAATGTTATATTGGGTACAAGACTATTCAGGTATTGAAAGAATTCCATCAACGATGAATGTATATCAGTCCATATCATGAACACATCGTCTATGAAACGCTTCCAAACTAGACTTTTAGACAAAATCATAGGATTATTGTTGATATACCGTATATACTCGTGTATAAGCCGACCCGTGTATTAAGCCGACCCCCCTACTTTTGTCCCCAAAACCTGGGAAAACCTATTGATTCGTGTATAAGCCGAGGGTGGACCCCAGCACAGATATACAGCCCCCAGCAGTGTGGTATACAGGCCCCCCCCCAGTGGTAGTATACAGCAGCCTCCCCAGTGGTATGCAGGCCCCAGCAGTATATACAGCAGCCCCAGTGGTATACAGCAGCCCTTAGGTAGTACACAGCAGCCCCAGAGGTATATACAGCAGCCCCAGGGGTATACACAGCAGCCCCAGGGGTGTACACAGCAGCCCCAGGGGTGTACACAGCAGCCCCAGGGGTAGTACACAGCAGCCCCAGGGGTAGTACACAGCAGCCCCAGGGGTAGTACACAGCAGCCCCAGGGGTAGTACACTGGCCCACCTCACTGTTTGGTGCCCCCACCTCACAGGATGGCCCCCCCCGCATGCAGCGCTGTGCATATACATTACCACGCTATCAGCTGTCACCCTCCGGTGGCGATTCGCGGCTCCTAGCTCCGGCTTCCATCTTCATCTCTGTCTTCCTGCTTTGTGGCCGGGGCTCATCGCGATGACGTCATCGCGACGCCGGCCGGTCATGTGACACGCAGGAAGACAGAGATGAAGATGGAAGCCGGAGCCGGGAGCCGCGAATCGCCACCGGAGGGTGACAGCTGATAGCCTGGTAATGTATATGCGCAGCGCTGCATGCGGGGGGGGCCATCTTGTGAGGTGGGGGCGCCAAACAGTGAGGGGGTCCCGTATGACTCGCGTATAAGCCGAGGGGGGGACTTTTCAGCCCAATTTTTGGGCTGAAAAACTCGGCTTATACGCGAGTATATACGGTACTTATGTTCAAAAAATGCCATAAATATATTAGCTTAGAGGGTTGCCATGTTAGACCCCATGGCGGTCCCCCTACGCTGTATGAAAAATCGATCGGCGGCCAATGCTTCGGGCGTATCCACATGACCACGCCAACTCGCATTGCGAGTGGACTCAGAAGGGGCAAAAAACCCATTGGCAATTATATAATAGACTTGTGTCTGTAAAAGTGACACAAGAGTGATAGTACCTAAAAGTAAATTAAATAGTACATACTAAAACATACACAGATGTTCTCTTCTACGGAGATATATAACATTTCTAACATATGTTATTATTTTTCATGTTTTGATTCTAGATATAAACAGTACAGGTGGTACTGCATGATAACACATTGTTTCAATTATAAGCATTGTGAAAAAGGGACTTATTGTTTCATGGATGTTGATGTTATTCCTATGATGGTAATACTTGCATGATGTGTATGCTCACATATAGGTAGCTGATCACACTTTTATGGATAAGTGATGAATTAAGCTTATGTTAAAAATATACATGTTCCTGTAAACATTATTGATTTGGATATTTTTTGTTTCTTGATAGTTGTAAAAACCTGAAGAAGACCGTGTGGTCGAAACGTTGTTATATGTAATACCACATTTTGCATGTTGAATTGCTCCCAAAATAAAAGTGTGACCTAATTGGAATCTCAATAGTCCTGTTTTTCATTTTTGGTGTGCCAGAATTCTACACTTATAGTATTGGATATTAGTTCTGAGCACCCACTTATCCGTGAGTCATCCTTCTCTAAAGTATCATTAATTTTTTGTGATTGAGCTCCGGATATCAGACATTACCAATGTCACTATCAACATTTTCCTATGCTGAGGATGTATCATCTAACATAGTGGACAGAGTTACCTCTTCAAATCAATTCTTAACAACTTCAGTAGAAGAGACCCAACAGAAAGAATTTGAGAAAGAACTTCACAGACAGACTGCATTAGATTTACATCTAACAACTCTGGCGGAGTATTTTCGGAATAAACAGATTCCGCGTGGACTGAGGGTCAACCTTCGATGGACCCTATTCATAGAGAACTCGGATTATTGTGATAATTTCGAGAGCATTTTAATAAGTGTTCACTGGATCTCATTACCCTTACCATCGAATACTTACAGTCTGAGCTTACTACTCTAGGTGAATAGGTGATAGGACTAGAGGAACAACTGAAGGATTCCCTTTCAAATTCTGAGTTTACACGTGTTAAAAATAAGGTTAAGAAAAATATAGCAGGTTTTAAGAAGATGGTACAGGAAAGGAAGAGGAAGAAATTTCAAAGAGATCAAGATGACTACTCCCAAGGGCGAGTCTATCGGTGGCGTAACCCAGATCCCGGGAATTGGTCCCCACCACCTAGATATGACCTATATGGCTCTGGAAATAGTCTTGATAGTGAATAGGAATATCCACCGTACCCAATCTTTCAACCTCGTTTTTTAGGGTTCAGACGAGGCACCAGAGGCGGACTAGGAGGGGGAAGAGGCCGGTTGAGGGGCAGATATCCGCCACAGTCGCGAACCCAGGTATGAATAAGGAATTAGTTTAAAACATTTCTTCCCAATCTATTTCTCCAGCTGAGTTACAGGTATTAAAGAAGGGGTTATCCTTCTGTCCTATTCCAAAATGTTATACTTTCTGTTAGACCAAGAGCTCCGTAGATTCTACAGGGTTCTTAGGTTAAAAGTGTATTTTGGTAAAGAACAAAACACGCATCCACAGGGCCACCCCCCATAACACCACATCCTACTTCTGAACCTGATTTCTCATTATCCAAGTTACAAATGTATGTACCATGTACTTTTAATCCACATAGGAACCAACATGCTGTTGAAGCCTAAATGGATTTGGTAACTGCTGATATTCATAATCTTATGCAAAAAATACATAGAGGTGAGATGTATTCTGGTAGTAATTTAACATCAAGTGAGTCACAAGCCATTAATCGTCTACAAGAAAACAAACTAATTGTAATTAAACCTGCCGATAAGGGGAAAGCGATCGTAATTATGGATCATAGTTATTATGTAGAGGAGATTCTACGCCAGTTAGGCGATATTGAGACGTACAATCAGATTCCGAAAGATGCCTCACAAACTATTAAGATGCTGATAAAAGATAAAGTGAACTTGTATTTATGTGAAGGAACCATTGATAAAAAAATTGGTGGAGTATTTAGTGGCAGAAAACCCTATAACACCCGTGTTTTACGTGCTCCGTAAGATTCACAAGAATCTTACTAGACCTCATGGACGCCCATTAGTGGCGTCCACTGATTCACTATTATCACTTATTGCTATCGCGTTAGACAGAATTCTCATACCTCTTATTCCTCAAATTCAATCATATATAAAGGACACTTCGCATTTTCTATCAGTAATTCATGGATTGGAACACATACCTTTGGAAAGTATTCTAGTTACCCTTGATGTCAATAATCTGTATACCTCCATAGATCATGATTTAGGCTTGGAGGCCGTTCAATGATTCTTGAACGAGTTCACAGAATTCGATAGTTCAAAAAAACAATTCTGTGAGGATTTTCTCTGAATTGTTCTTCAAAATAATTTTTTCATGTTTCAAGATCGATTTTTCATACAGCGTGGGGGGACCGCCATGGGGTCTAACATGACACCCCCCTACGCTAATATATTTATGGTGTTTTTTGAACACAAGTACATCAACAATAATCCTATGATTTTGTCTAGCTTGGAAGCGTTTCATAGACGACGTGTTCATGATATGGACTGATACACATTCATCGTTGATGGAATTCTTTCAATACCTGAATAGTCTTGTACCCAATATAACATTCACTATACATCATAGTACAGAGAAAATCAATTTTCTGTATACATTGGTTCAGATAAATCAATTTAGAAAACTTGACATAGGATTTATACATTAAACCCACGGATAGAAATAGCCTACTGCATTTTAGCAGTTGTCATCCCACGCATATTTAAAACTCTTTGGCTCATTCACAACACATGCGTATCGAGCGCATAGTCTCCAATCCCGAACTTAAAACAGTAAGACACACTGAGATGACTAATAAATTTGTGGCTAGAGGTTATCCGCAGAGACTAGCCGAACCACTGGCGATGGATATTCAAAAGAACATTCGTGAAAAGCCCCAAGTAGCATTTGTTAGTACTTATCATACTTTTCATTTTCATATTAAATGGAACATTTGCCCATCCTATCTAAATCATATCCCACTATAAGGGTAAGTTCACACATACAGTTTTAACCTTGGTTTAGCAGCGGAAACCGCAGGTCGGTTTCCATGAGGTTTATGCAAATTTATGTTAATCCAAAAGCGGCTTTTGGGTTAACATATAAACCTATGGAAACCGACCCCCGGTGTGCACACACCGGCGGTTTCCACATGCTCATCTGTTGCTAACCCGCTGGGTTCCCAGCGGGTTAGCAAAGAATGATCATGTTCTATAAACCGGCCGGTTCTGCAGCGGCTGCAAGCAGAATCATGTGCTGCTTCCAGCCGCTGCAGAACCGACGCCACTAACCCGCTGTGCACCCGCCGCCACACCCGCCCGTCTCCCGCCGCACATACCCGACAGGAAGCCGGTGGACGGCTGCCGAGCTTCCTGTCGGGTCCGCCCAGCTGCCGCCGACACTAAGCTGACGTATGTGTGAATTTACCCTTAAAGAGTTTGGTGAAATTCCTTTATTTTGCTATAAACATCCAAACAATTTAAGGGACAAATTAGTCAAGGCTGACCTGGGCAGTGCTAAACCAAGTATTACTCAAAGGTTTCTGAACACTCCCAGACACGGTACTTTTCCATGTCTGCGATGCATGCAATGTTCGCATGTGATTAAGGGGAATTATTATTCTCATTCTAGGACGGGTAAACTTTTCCCTATTAGGGATTACTTTACTTGTAACTCGTCTTATGTGGTCTACTTGATCAAGTGCCCGTGCGGTCTTGAATATGTTAGGGAGACTACCCAGCATATCTGGGACTGCATAAGTAAGCATAAGTCCACAATACGCTGCAAAAATATGCTATTACCAATCCTCTTTCATTTTATTTCACGGGGACATAATATCTCCCAGTTAAAATTTTTGGTAATAGAACATGTCCCGATAGCTAGACGAGGGGGAAATCGACTGTGTAGATGAAAGGAAAGGGAGGCATATTGGATATACCAATTACAAACCCTAGAGCCCTATGGCTTAAATCGGGAGTACGAGGTTGTGTGCTAAAATATGTGAAATGTCTATAGGCTATTGTGATAATCTACTGTGCTGTACATTAGTGTCTGTTAATGAGGTGTAATTCATGACACTGGCATGTACTTGAGAATCATTGGGGAGCTGTTTTGTGCACTAAGATTGCTCATTGTCAATGTCACAGAGACATAAAAGACTTCAGTGCTACATTTTATATAGTATCCCATGTAATCTGTTTATTATCTCCTTTATATTTCATCCATATACATATTAGTTGCACTGATCTTTGTTTTTTTTCTTTCCACAGGCGTATTGACCCATTTTTTTCAGATAAGACAGATTTTTACAATCTCCAGCGGCATCACCGCTTTCTTCTCCCTCTGTAACCACTGCGCATGCGCGGTTTACACGCTTGACGGCGGTATAACGCAGAATCAGGCTTGCATTCCAACTCACGACGATTCCTGCATTCCAAATATAGGAAGCGCCGCCCAATACACACTGCCACACGTGTTTATAAGTCGGCGTCCTTGCTCATATGGTACCTGCGGCCATTATAGCAAGACACATGTTCCCCACCAGTGAGTATTGACTTTTGAGTTTTTACTCATTTGTAGCAATTGTGCCTTTAGAGGGTGTATATACTTACAGCATATTGTTTCTCCTTTTTGCATTAAGGTTTCTGGATATACTTGGATAGTGAGGTACACCTTTTATGCGCTTCATTAGCGCTTATATTGTTTATTTTACTGGTACATAGTGGTTTCATACGTGGTGTTGGCACTAATTTCTCCTATATTTCCATATGTTTTTTCAGCTTTCATATATTGGTCAGTGGTTCAGCCCAGATAGGGCTACGTGGGTTCACCTAAGTAGGTGTAATTTGTTTGTACAGGTAATAACTCAATGGACATTATAGTTGCATTCCAACATGGTTTACTTTTAGTGTATGGTTTATAGATATATTGATTAATATGTACAATTCCCCTTTTTTTGACAGTAGGGCATTCTTTCATACATTCCAACCCCCTACAAATCTATGAGCTACCCGAACCAGAGGGAGCAGGTATTTTGATCATCGTAGATAGCTGATCACACTTTTATGGATAAGGGATGAATTAAGCTTATGTTAAAAATATACATGTTCCTGTAAACATTATTGATTTGGATATTTTTTGTTTCTTGATAGTTGTAAAAAGCTGAAGAAGACCCTGTGGTCGAAACATTGTTATATGTTATACAACATTTTGCATGCTGAATCGCTCCCAAAATAAAAGTGTGACCTAATTGGAATCTTGAGTCCTGTTTTTCATTTTTGGTGTGCCAGAATTCTACACTTATAGTATTGGATATTAGTTCTGAGCACCCACTTATCTGTGAGCTATCCTTCTCTAAAGTAAGCATAATTTTACCTTGACTGGCAAAAAAAATTGTGTGGGCTCCGCTCTATTTTTAAATGCCAGCCAAGGTAGAACTAGGCAGCTGAGGGCTGGTATTCTCAGCGAGGTGAGGGCCCATTGTTTTAGGGCCCCCCTATGATAAAGAATAGCAGCCGCAGCTGCCCCTGAAAATGGTGCATTTATCGTAGCACCATTTCCAGGTGCTTTACTAGTCTCCTCTGGCAGCCCTGGTGGCAGTTGGCATGCTGAGTAATAAGGGGTTAACACCAGTTTTGTTTTACCAGCTGGTATTAAGTCCTGAGATTCTTGATATCAGGCCATGTTGCACCCAGCCATTAAAAATCTCCAATAAAGAGTTAAAAAAACACACAACACAGAGAAAAAATACTTTATTACAAATAAATACACAGACACACACTTAGGAATGCCATATTTATTTCCCCCTCACAGCCCTCCACGATCCTGGTCTTCTGTCTTCTCTCTTCTTTAAATGATGCAAGAAGGAAAGAAAGAAAGAAAGAAAGAAAGAAAGAAGGAAAGAAGGAAGGAAGGAAAGAAAGAAGGAGAGAAGGGAGGAAAGAAAGAAGGAAATAAAGAAAGAAAGAAGGAAAGAAGGATAGAAAGACACAAGGAAAGAAGGAAGGGAAGAAAGAAAGAAGGAAGGAAAAAAAGAAGGAAAGAAGGAAAGAAAAAAGGTAAGAAAGAAAGAAGGAAAGAAAGCAGGAAAGAAGGAAGGAAAGAAGGAAGGAAAGAAATATAGAAAGAAAGAAGGAAGGAAGGAAGGAAAGAAAGAAAGAAAGAAAGAAAGAAAAGAAAGAAAGAAAGAGAAAAGAAAGAAAGAAGGCGAAAAGGGAGGAAAGAAAGAAGGAAAGAAAGAAAGAAAGAAAGAAAGAAAGAAAGAAGGATAGAAAGACACAAGGAAAGAAGGAAGGGAAGAAAGAAAGAAGGAAGGAAAGAAAAAAGGAAGGAAAAAAAGAAGGAAAGAAGGAAAGAAAAAAGGTAAGAAAGAAAGAAGGAAAGAAAGCAGGAAAGAAGGAAGGAAAGAAGGAAGGAAAGAAATATAGAAAGAAAGAAGGAAGGAAGGAAAGAAAGAAAGAAAGAAAGAAAGAGAAAAGAAAGAAAGAAGGCGAAAAGGGAGGAAAGAAAGAAGGAAAGAAAGAAAGAAAGAAAGAAAGAAAGAAAAAAGAAGGATAGAAAGACACAAGGAAAGAAGGAAGGGAAGAAAGAAAGAAGGAAGGAAAGAAAAAAGGAAGGAAAAAAAGAAGGAAAGAAGGAAAGAAAAAAGGTAAGAAAGAAAGAAGGAAAGAAAGCAGGAAAGAAGGAAGGAAAGAAAGGAAGGAAAGAAAATAGAAAGGAAGAAAGAAGAAAAGAAAGAAAGAAAGAAAGAAAGAAAGAAGAAGGAAGAAAGAAGGAAAGAAAGAATGAAAGAAAGTAGTACAGAGTCGATGGAAGCTGGTCCTCTCTATGCTCCAGCTGCCGACTCTGTGGTTCAGGAGGTATAGAGAGGACCGGCTCCACTGACAGCAGCCACAGGGTGATCCCGGGCAACCAACGGTAAACAAAGAGATAAAGGGGCTGTCCGGGCTCATCCTGTGGCCACTGTCAGGAAATCGGTCCTCTCTATACCTCCTGTACCACAGAGTCGGCAGCTGCGGTATAGAGAGGACCGGCTTCGCCTCTGTGAACTGCTCTGTTTTACTTCTTTCTTTCCTAATTTCTTTCTTTCTTTCTTTCTTTCTTTCTTTCTTTCTTTCCTTCCTTCCTTCCTTCTTTCTTTCATTCCTTCTTTCTTTCCTTCTCTCCTTTGTTCCTTCCTTCTTTCTTTCTTTCTTTCTTTCTCTCTCTCTTTCTTTCTTTCTTTCTTTCTATCTTTCTTTATTTCCTTCATTCCTTCTGTTTTCCTTTTTTCTTTTTTTCTTTTTTTTTTCTTTCTTTCTTTCTTTCTTTCTTTCTTTCTTTCTTTCTTTCCTTCTTTCTTTCTTTCCTTCCTTCTTTCTTCTTTCCGTTTTTTTCTTCCTTCTTTCTTTCTTTCTTTCTTTCTTTCTTTCTCTCTCTTTCTTTCTTTCTTTCTTTCTTTCTATCTTTCTTTATTTCCTTCATTCCTTCTGTTTTCCTTCTTTCTTTTTTTCTTTCTTTTTTTCTTTCTTTCTTTCTTTCTTTCTTTCCTTCCTTCTTTCTTCTTTCCGTTTTTTTCTTCCTTCTTTCTTTCTTTCTTTCTTTCTTTCTTTCTTTCTTTCCTTCTTTCTTTCTTTCTTTCTTTCTTTCCTTCATCATTTCAAGAAGAGAGAAGACCATGGAGGGCTGTGAGGGGGTCATAAAGGTCTCATCCCTAAGCATGTTTGTGCATTTGTTTCCAATAAAGTATTTTTTTTCTGTGTGGTGTCTTTTTTTAACTCTTTATTAGAAATTATTAATGGCTGGATCTAACTTGGTCTGAAATTAAGAATCTCAGGATTTAATACCAGCTGGTAAAACAAAGCTGGTATTAACCCCTTTGTACTCAGCGTGCCACCTGCCATCAGGGCTGCTGGAGGAGCCTTGGATAGCGCCTGGAAATGGCTCTTCTTTTAAATGCACCATTTTCAGGGGCGGCTACGGGCTGCTATTCTTTAGTATGGGAGGGGCCATAAAACAATGGGCCCTCATCACGCTGAGAATACCAGCCCTCAGCTGCCTAGTTTTACCTTGGCTGGCAATTAAAAATAAGGAAGAGCCCACGCCTCTTTTCTTGTTGCCAACCAAGGGAAAATTAAGCAGCTTACAACTGTCTGCTTTCACTGGGCTAGACATAAAAATGCTGCGAAGCCCCATGTGTTTTTTGCTTTTAATTATTTATTTAACTCCCTATGATGGCAGGTTGGTTGCCATACACAAATGTGTTGGCAACCATGCAGAATCACTGCCCAGATTGAGGAAATCCTGTCTGACTACAACAGCCAATCACAGAGGCTCTCACAGAGTGTGAGCTTTGTTGATTGGCTGTTTGTCTGACAGTGCAGTGATATGCAAGTAGCTTAATAGGCGGCCCGAAAATGATTCAGAGGGAGACTGAGCGACCCTGGGAGCAGCAGCAGGAGACTGGTAAGCCCGATCTGTTTTATCTATCTATCTACACTAGGTTCTGTCACAGCTGTATGGCAGAAAAGTAGGCAGACAGTGTACATCATGTCTTTATACTGTTCCCATGTGAATAAAGAGAAAATTTCAGCTGTCCCCTGAGATGTAATCCCGGTCTGGCACAGAGCATGGTGTCCTCGCTGCTGCACAGCACCTGGGTCAATGAGGAAGCGAAGATGGATCCAGCTCGACACACCGGGCAATTGGTTAAAATTCAACAATCTTTATTGGCAAATCCTTTTTTAAAACTTATAGAAAAGACAAAAAATGGACATCTCAGACGAAAAAGCATATAATATGGGGTGGTGTGTATAAAATATTTTAACATATGCATTTTGAGTGAAAATCTCTTCAACACAGGCTAACCATAGCCAGTGTTCAAGAGTTTTTCACTCTAAATACGTATGGCAACATTTTTTATACACACCCCCATTGTATATGCTTTGTCATCTGAGATGTCCATTTTTTGTCTTTTCTATAAGTTTTTAAAAAGGATATGCCAATAAAGATTGTTGAATTTTAATCAATTGCCCGGTGTGTCGAGCTGGATCCATCTTCCATTCCATACTGTTCTCATGCAGTTTAAACACATTCTCAACCATCTCTGCCTTTTTACAGACCCACCCCCCAGAACTGATCGCTATTCGATTGGAACGTCTTTTGTTTCTTTGGTTATTTTGCACCTGTCAATCACAGTAATGCCATTATCAAAGGTGAATATGGCATCACTATGACTGGCAAACAATCCCAGCATGTTTATTGACTGAAAATCAGTTAGCAAACTTGCTTTTCAGCTCACTCGAATATCACAAATAAAATCCAAAAAACTCACCGAGTACCGAGTATTGCGAATGCCGTAGTATCCGAGCGAGTAGCGAATAGTAACGCGTATACTCGCTCTTCACTACTAATAATATAACTAACCAACAAAATAGTGGATGGACGGGGGATGTATTGTTTGTTAACATTCAGAGTGATGGTGCTTAACCCACTGTGAAACATTCATGATAGTCCATATAAAGAATGAAAAAAGGTGACACCAGCGCATTAAAAGTCCTTTATTTCTTAACAACATTAAAATGTGCAGGTAGGTAGGTGGATGACTCCGTTTCGCACTGTAAAAGCCATTCTGTAAAAGTGTGTTCCAGCACGAAATGCCATACAAATGTTGTCTGCAACCACCTACCTGCACGTTATAATGTTGGGAACAAATAAAGAATTTTTAATGCATTGGTGAGTGCCACCATTTTTTATTCTTAATATGGACTATCTCTTTACTAAGGTTAGGATCACACTTGCAATATTCTAAGTGGTTTGCAGAAAACTTAGAATATTTTTCTCCCTCCGCAGCCTTCACGCAGGCTGCATAGCGCCGAACGCGGCACCTAGCAACCCGCTGTGTTCCATGGATACTCGCTACACAGCGGGCTGCGGGGAGTGGAATTTGCACCACGCACAGGGGAACGCACAAAGGCAATAAATAGTTATATTTCCTAGTAGAGTTGTGGTGTTGGCACTAATTTCTCCTATATTTCCATATGTTTTTTCAGCTTTCATATATTGGTCAGTGGTTCAGCCCAGATAGGGCTACGTGGGTTCACCTAAGTAGGTGTAATTTGTTTGTACAGGTAATAACTCAATGGACATTATAGTTGCATTCCAACATGGTTTACTTTTAGTGTATGGTTTATAGATATATTGATTAATATGTACAATTCCCCCTTTTTTTGACAGTAGGGCATTCTTTCATACATTCCAACCCCCTACAAATCTATGAGCTACCCGAACCAGAGGGAGCAGGTATTTTGATCATCGTAGATAGCTGATCACACTTTTATGGATAAGGGATGAATTAAGCTTATGTTAAAAATATACATGTTCCTGTAAACATTATTGATTTGGATATTTTTTGTTTCTTGATAGTTGTAAAAAGCTGAAGAAGACCCTGTGGTCGAAACATTGTTATATGTTATACAACATTTTGCATGCTGAATCGCTCCCAAAATAAAAGTGTGACCTAATTGGAATCTTGAGTCCTGTTTTTCATTTTTGGTGTGCCAGAATTCTACACTTATAGTATTGGATATTAGTTCTGAGCACCCACTTATCTGTGAGCTATCCTTCTCTAAAGTAAGCATAATTTTACCTTGACTGGCAAAAAAAATTGTGTGGGCTCCGCTCTATTTTTAAATGCCAGCCAAGGTAGAACTAGGCAGCTGAGGGCTGGTATTCTCAGCGAGGTGAGGGCCCATTGTTTTAGGGCCCCCCTATGA
>JARQOC010000006.1:303562773-303592773 GCA_033576535.1 Allobates femoralis | reverse complement strand
GGGCTGCGGGGAGTGGAATTTGCACCACGCACAGGGGAACGCACAAAGGCAATAAATAGTTATATTTCCTAGTAGAGTTGTGGCTGCTTAATGAACACCATAAGAACTATCTCTTTCCTGGCGGCTCCAGTTTGATGAGCTTACCTGGTGGGACATCATTGTTGCAGCATGATGTACATGTCAGGCTGCTTTCACACAGCGTTTTTCTGTGATCCGTGGCTGTCCGTTGTAAAACGGACAGCCACGGATCAGATTTTGGCCCCATGTTATCCTATGGGCACGGATCACATCGGATTTAGCCTTATTGGCATCCGATTTTTGTCGGATCCGATCCTGGCCGATTTTTTGCTGTGCCCAAAATCGCAGCGTGCTGCGATTTTTGGCACAGCGGGTCAGATCGGACCGAATTGGATCCGACCTGATCCGCGCCAAATAACATGGGGCCTATGGAGCGCGGGTCCAAGAAAACAGCTGATGTCTCCTCGGACCCGATGTTAGTGCACTGAGCATGCTCAGTACACTAACACCGCTCTGTGCCATCTAATATCACTTCTGCAATGTATATTCATACATTGCAGAAGTGATATCCAGTTAAATGAAAGGGTTAAAAATAAAAAAATCATTATCCTCACCTCTCCACGATCCAGCGATGCCTCCAGCGCTCTGTGCTTCTAGGACCTGGCCTGACGTCACAGTTGAGACACATGACCGGTTACCGCGGTAACCGGTCATGTGACTGTGACATCACGCCAGGTCCTGTTGATCAGAAGAAGAAGCTGGAAGCACCGCGGGTGTCGTGGAGAGGTGAGAATAATGATTTTTTTATTTTTAAAGGCCTGGAAAGAGGGGAACAAAGGGGGCAAAAGAGGGGGCAAAATAGGGGGCAAAGAGGGCTCCGAAAGAGGGGGCAAAGAGGGGAGACAGAGGGGGCAAAGAGGGGGAGACAGAGGGGACAAAGAGCGGTCGAAAGAGGGGAGACAGAGGGGGCAAAGAGGGGAGACAGAGGGGGCAAAGAGGGAGCAGAGAGAGGAGGATAGAAAGGTGACAGGAGGAGCAGGGATAGGATCCAGACTGATGCTGCAAAATATCGGAATCGGATGCCTATTTGGCATTCGATTCCAGTCATCAGTTTGGATCCGATGCTGTCCGAGGGGAGCAGCAAAAAGTCTGATCCCCTCGGACAGCACAAAAACGCTGTGTGAAAGCAGCCTCAGACGTCATGTAAAAGGCATTTTTCATGGCTCACGTCTAATAACCATAGATTACTTACTTGGCCAATAACTCGGTACTGCAGTATAATTCATGACAACTCAACTTATGAGTGTTACCTTTCATTAACAATTATAATGGATACAAAGATGTTTCTGATCAGATTAAGACACAGAATGGAACTTTAGTAGAAGAAACTTTTATTTTGTTCTCTGAGGAATCATGATAAATAATGACAGTCCCTCTTGGAGTTGTGATAGTGCACTGTGGGAAACTTAGTCATTATAACTGCACTGTGTAGGCGATAGATGTAGATGATAGATCACAGGTTTAATAGTTGACACAATGAAAGTTTATTACAATGGCAATGACAGCTAATACTGCAGATATGCCCTCAAGGATCACTGTCAATCCTTTGAGGTTACCCTGTTAGATTCAGCTGTTTTGGCGCCTGGAGTCCCAGCTGGTGATAATGGTAGCAATGAGCATCATGAGGAGGTTGCTTAGGAGATTAATGCAATAATGTATATAAAAAGTTCATGTACTCCAAAAAAGGTTAAGAACTTAAGTGTAGGAATGAAAAAAATGTCGTGAATAATTTTTACATAGTCTTTAAAAAATGTAAACTTACTTTATAGGTTTGATAGCTTCAAGCTATCTGATGTAGCTTCAGCTAACTTTTTTGTGAAACTCTCAGGCGTTGAAGTATATTGAATAGCAATGGTTATGCCCGTCTTTTTTACTGCATTAATCATTGCTTTAAATCTTATCTGAATTGTCTTAGCTGCTCAACATTTCAGTCAAGGATTTGACTTGGCGCTCCAAAAGGTTGGTGACCACCATTACCATAAGTAGAGGGACACAAGACCCCTATTATTCTGATTGGTGGAGGATCCAACAGTTAGACCCCCTAGCAATCATACACTCACCACTTATCTTTTGGTAGGTGATAAGTGTTATTTGTGTGATAACCTTTTTAAGGAAAAAATAACCCAAAAATCTTCTAAAATATCATGGATATACTGTATGTCACAATATGAAATATATTGAGTCTGGGAAATCGGACCTTCATCAATTACTAAAACTATCGTACACCCTATCCAAACTGCTTAATAAATCACTTTGATTCATTGAAATAGATTAATTTCTAAGCTCTCTATTGGTGCAAATATTTAAAGTGGTTATTGTGGACTTTTTTTACAAAATTTTCGTTATGGGGTTACACACTTGTTGGCAAATAGTTGATAACACATCCAGCTCAGCCTAATGCAGCAGGGAGCCATTTGTCAATCAACAAGAGGTCAGCAGTGATGCCCCATCAACACAGCAGAGTGGAAGAGAAAGAATTGCTCCGTTAACATGAGATCGCATAAAGCAGGAGAATCGCCAGGAGGAGTGATCGCTGAGAGAGATCATCGCGGGGATGCACAGGCAGGTGGCTCCTGCCAAAAAGTGCTTAGCCCCATATGGAAAATAAAAAAGTCTCAGATAACCCCTATAAATATTTCCATCATTGCTTAAAATGTATCTATTTAATTCAAGCCGCAAAGTGTTTTATGAAAGCAGGGCTTCATGGTGCTCAGGCACTACTTAGAGTATTGCAACCCCTATGTTTTGGAAATCACGGTGAGTCTGTATTCCCAGTGTGATCTAACATACACCTGCAAGTTGTCAACAAATCATTTTGACAAGAAGTTCCCTGGAAATCAAATTAAAGAAGGAATACAGAATTGTTCAGACAATTGTTATATATATGCATTGCTGGAAAATGGTGTCAGAAATGTGATTAAGATTATGCACTGTTTTGATCATGTCCGTGAAGTAATGATCATGGGTATCAAGGGTAGGCGATATCTGTAAATAGTTGGGCACCAGTGGAATGAAACAATTAATGATCATAGTAGAGCAATGCCATATGGTGTTTACATATTGTATGTAATAAATATGGAGCAAGTCTGCCCCTGTAATTAGAGCATAAGGTCTTGGTACCCTGAAAGTGGAGGGATTGACTTGGGCTAGGAGCTCTGGCTTTCTTCATGTCCTTTGTGTCCAGCATATAGAGCTGCCAGTTGGCGAAATCTGGGACCCCAAGAACCCAACTGAGAAAAGTCTTGTTCTGAACTTGTAGACCAACTGCTGATTGAACTGAGAGATGCAGCACTGGAGCCTGAGCCCTCAAAGGCATAAGTCTGGAAGGAATCATAAGGAGGCACTGATGAATCCTGATCTGCTAGCCTCACTTTCCTACTGATGTAGTCTTTAAACAGTGAGAAGTCCAGTTCAGCTCCTGGAAACCACTGAGGCAAGGGGTGACGCTGAGTGGCAAGAGTACTGTCCCCTCCAGCCTCACTTCCTTCACTGAAATTGTACAAGCTGCGCAAGGCTGACATATCGTATGCCTCTGTGTCCTGTTCTCCACCTCCTTCATCATTGTACTTGATGACGTTGTCCCTCATGTCTTCATCTTCATCTGATGAAAGATGACCCTGGTGGTGTCTTTTTAAAGCCAGGATAAGAAGAATCAACACTGTAAGTAATAAAATAAGGGAAAGTTTATATTTTATAGTAAAGTTAAATGATAAAACACAACCAATAAACCTCTAGGTCCTCTGTAGCCATATCATTTTAGAAGTACTTTGTTCAACACTTGCTGGTTATTCATAATATTGGTTCAGCCTCAATTTCAACTGGTTAGCACTGTAGCCTTTGCAGCGCTGGGGTCTTGAGGTCCTGGGTTCAATTCCCACCAAAGACACTAAGGACAACATCTGCAAGGAGTTTGTATGTTCTCCCCATGTTTGCGTGGGTTTCCTCCGGGTACTCCGGTTTCCTCCCACATTGTAAAGACATACTGATAGGATGTTTAGATTGTGAGCTCCCAAGAGAGACAGCATTACTCATGTATGTAAAGTGCTATGGAATCAATAGCGCTATATAAATGAATAAATATTATTATATTATTATTACATTTTTCATGGAATTGTCTTGCCAGCCTTAACAAAATCTGAAAACAGCTTAGAATCCAATATCAACTATTCCCCACCACCCTAGGATATATCCACACTGGTCTCTACTTCTCCGCAGGTTATCAGTCTACTGGGTGGGTCATTTATAGGGTGGGCATTTTACGGTGGGCCATTTATATGGATACACCTAAATAAAATGGGAATGGTTGGTGATATCAACTTCCTCTTTGTGGCACATTAGTATATGGGAGGGGGAAAACTTTGGATGCTGACCATGGGGGCCATTTTGAAGTCGGCCATTTTGGATCCAACTTTATTTAGGTGAATTCATATAAATGGTCAACCATGCACTTACATAACTACTGGAGTCAATCAACGATAACTGGTACATATTCAAGGACGTATAGAGACCTGTATGTGACTGAGAGGCAAACTGGATTGGCAGTATTGGATTATCGGTAGGGTAAGTATGACTACTTTTTTATCTGTATTTCAGAAATTATTTTACTGGTTTCCGATGGTTTCATGGCTGTTTTTACTCTTTTAAACAGGGATTCAAGACATAATTTTATTTTGTGTCAGAATGTTTGTGGTTGTACATGGTATATCTTTAATCAATTGGGACATGCATATACAGTATATACAGGAATGACCTTTAAACTCTCGCCATTCCATTATTTTTGACAAAATGTATATTTATGTTGGTAATATCTGATGACTTATCAGTTTTCCTTTTAAAGCGAATCTGTCACCAGGATTAAATAACTATCTGAGAGCAGCATAATATAGGACAAGAGACCCTGATACCAGTGATGAATCATTTCCAGGGCTGCTTGTTACAGTTTTGATAAAATCACTGTTCTATCTTTACTAGTTCTCTGAATGTTGAGCTCTCTATAAACCTACTCACACCACTGATTGGCAGCATTTTCTCTACATAGGCAGAATACTGTAAATCAGGGGTGGGGAGATGTTCTACAGAGCTCATAAATATGATATGAATATGATAGTAATCGTATCAAAACTACAGCAAGCAGCTCAGTAAGTGACACATTGGTGGAAACAGGGCATCTGTCTCTACTTTACACTGATCCCGGATTAAATAGCAAAGGTAACCTGTCAGTTTATACATGCTGCCCACTAGAATCACTGGCAGCAAGTATGAGGCACTGGCTGTATGATTTCAACTGCAACATACTCTGCGTATAGGGAAAGACCTGTACGTGAATGGCAGTGGGTGAGGAGAAGCTGCCGGGGCCCCACCTTTTCAACTACTCTTCTATGTAGTTTTCTCTTTGGCAGCTTTTAAACTGTGTTTTTATGTGTTTATATAGTGTATATTGGGCAGCAGCTGTCAGGGTCCCTTTAAGTATTGTATAAGTTCATTTAACTCTGTTTTGTACACTGCTTTATCTTTACTTTGATTATTATATGCTATATATCTTATTCCTCCTTACTTTAATAAGCATTTTCACATTTTTTTAGGACCAGGAGAGATGGTTACCTTTCCAATGACTGACACTCCTTCACCACTGTTTCCATGACAACTGGCAGCCATTTTTCCCCAGCTCCAGCAATGGTGTGTTGTTTCCACCATTTATCACTGACAAATTACAGCTGCAGCCAGGGAAATGTCAGCATAGGAGGAACAGGAGATTGGAAAGGTGAACGCACCTTTTTTGGATTCATATTCTAGCCAGCTATTTAGACATTTCCTTTGCAAGTAAAACCCCTTAAAGCACGTCATAACATCTTAGTGATAATTTAGAGTGTCTGTTTAATGTCTGATCACCCTACTTTCTCCCTTCTCCATAGAGCTGTAGTAATCCTCGTAAATTGTGAGTTATCGGATATTCTCAGCTCTGTGTCATAAGGCTAAAATACAAAAGCTTCAGGCTCTGATGACTTGAACTAATATGCTTCGCTCACATCTGCGAATAATCTACTTACATAATTGTACTGTGGCGTCCGTCATCCTCTTCCTGCATCAGGATGTCCTCCAATCTCACGCCGGTGGCAGCCATATTTGCACACCCAAATGATGAGTGTGTAAATATGGCACCCAATGGTGGTACTAGCCTATTTTGTCCCTGACACCCAAAACCACTGACACAAACAAATAGTCATATCTCCTCCGCTCCTCACCGACATCCCATCCATGCCACACTTTGCCGCTGCACTTTGCTGCCTAAGTGACTGCACATGCGTTGACATGCACACATACTCAAGTGGCCACCATATTTGACACCTGGGTATGCAAAGATAATGGCTGTGAGAGTGCACACGTTTGCACTTATGCCACTGCCATCTTTTTATACCAGAGGAGGGAGAGAGACAGTACAGAGCAGACAGAGCGCACCAGGCGGGCAGAAAGAGTGCACAGAGGGGCACAGAGAGCACTCAGGGGGCACAGAGAGCGAATAGGCAGGCTCAGAGATTGCACAGGGGGCAGAGACAGAACACAGGGCAGAGAGAGTGCACAGGGCTTCAGAGAGAATGCACGGAGGGAAGAGAGAGTGCAGGGGCATACAGATAGTACACTGGGGGAAGGGCAAGCACACAGGGGTGCTGAGAGAGTGTATAGGGGCAGAAATAGAGCACAGGGGGGAAGAGACAGTGCACAGGGGGCAAAAAGAGCACTATGGGGGCAGAGAGAGTGCACAGAGGGAAGAGAGAGTGCACAGGGGGTAGAGAGTGATGGGTGTGCAAATATGGCATCCACTGCCAGTACTCCCCACCTGCAACCACCACCACCACCTGAAACTACCACCACCTGAAACCACCGCGCAAACCCACTGACAAATCACCACCTGAGGAAGTGCACATGTGTATACTCAGCACACAATTACTCAAGTGAATGCCATCTTTGAACATCTGGCTATACAAAAATGGTGGCAGCATGACACATTGTGCACTTAGTCACGCCACCATCATCTTTAGACATCACAGGGGGAAGAGAGCACAAGAGAGGAGAGATAAGGAACAGGGGGAGTGCACATGGGGCAGAGACAGTACACAGGGGGGCAGAAAGAGCACAAAGGAGGGCAGAGAGAGCACACAGGGGGTCATAGAGTGATGGGTATGCCAATATGCCACCCACTGGTGGTACTGCCTGCCCGCAACCACCACCACCACATGAAACCGCCACCACCCACAACTGCTGACACATCACCGCCTGAGGAAGTGCGCATGTGTATGCCCTACACACATGCACAGTTACTCAGGCAAATGCCATCTTTGGACACCTGGCTATACAACGATGTTGGCAGCATGACAAGGTGTGTGCATGTGCACTTACTCATGCCACCACCATCTTTGGACCCCATAGGAGGAAGAAAGCACAAGGGAGGAGAGACAGTACACAGGGGGCAGAGAGAGTGCACACAGAGAAGAGAGAGCGCACAAAGGGAGAGGCGAACAGACATGGGGGAATGATAGAGCACACAGGGGGAGACAGCTCAAAGGAAAGAGCACATGATGGGAGAAGATAGTAACCCACCCCAGGGCTGTGGGGTACTCATATCCTAGGCGTTAATTAAGGTTGCTGTCACTGGTGGCCGGTGCCTGGGGCCGTGGCCTTGGTGGTCGCTGAAAAGTGTGTAGAAATAAAATAATAAAATAAATTGTTTGTGACGCCACCCACGGTACCTGGTAATGTTACCAGAGCTGCTTCAGACCTCCAGGGATGATGGTAGGCAGCCAGATGGTAATGCTCCCCGCAGGTGGAGCAGAATACCTGGGGCAGTAATGCAAATGGAGAACTCACACAGGAAGGTGGCTCCACAGGTGGAGGCTTGATGCAGTCTGCCTGAGGAGACAGGAATGCAGCTTTTCCCAGCGTGATGTAATAAGACACCACACGTTGATTAGGCTCTGCACGGGTTTACTGGTAACCTTCAGGCAGCTTACAGGTATACAGTCACAGGTAGCTGGGCCTGGGTAGTCACCAGGGGATGGAATGTCTCTTTGAAGCCCTCAGTGGTGTTCCTTCAGGATTCTCCCTCTGTCCTTACTTTCTCTGTCTTTTCACTCCTTCTCTTCCAGTACTGCCCTGCACAGAGCCCGGTGCCCGCTCACGGGATTTACGAGACAGAGGACTCCTTACCCTCTGCAGGCCTTATGGGGATATGCAGGACTGGGCCGCAACTTCTTACAGGAGCCTGTGTCCCTACAGTTTTGCGGCTCAGGGATGAACGCCCGCACCACCTCGGATCCGTGCTCCGGTATTGGACTGGGTCCCTCTGGCCAGGTGCTGTTCCAGTCCAGATTAGGATGTTAGCTAACACCTGGGGATCCCCCTCAGTCTGGATCACCATCTTTTTTGGTACCCTCATCTGCACCACTTGCAGGGTCCCACTTATTCTCTCTCTCCTGACGAACTAACTAAACTTCTTCCCGCTCTTCACTATTTACCTAACTCTGCCCACCGGGATCGTTCCCCTTAGTAACGTGTTAACCAATTGATCTCCTGGCTCTAGGTGTGTGAATGCGTGTGGTGAGGGCCTCAAATTAACATTCCAATTCCCCAGGTCAAAGGGATACTACACACGCTGGGTGCAGTACTCCTCCGTGGCGCACCGACCAGTGGGGTGCCACAATAGCACGGGGGTATCTATGGATACACTGCGAAAGTAGCCTAAAAGTGAGAAAAAGTTGTTAAAAAACAATAAACTTACATACTCACCTGTCCAACGCCTGCACCGGGACCGGTAAACCTCACCTCCGCTCGCTGGACAAGGACCTTTCACTACCAGCCAATCAGATGGTGAAACGTCACAACTACGTCATCGCTAGTGGCCACCTGATTGGCCATTTTGCAAGGTCCTGATGGTACATCCAGGACCTTGCAAATTGGCCAATCAGGTGGCCGCTAGAGATCACGTGGTGTGACGTGGCACCATCTGATTGGCCAGATTGCTAGCGGCAATCTGATTGGCTGGTAGTGAAAGTTCTTTGTCCAGCGAACGGAGGTGAGGTTTTCCGGTCCCGGTGCAGGCGTCGGAAGGTGAGTAATTGAAAGATTGACACCTGTTCTGAGTTTTGGAGACACTCCTGGTTTTGGCACCCAAACACTGATGGACACTGATCAGTGAAAAACTGCAGTGTAAAGAAGCCTAAGTTGCTAGATTGAAGTTGCCAGGTTTCTCAACATGTTGGGAAACTAGGCAATGTTGCCAGGCAATCTGCTAGCATTGCTCTGTGTGACACTGCAATAGCAATGTTAAAAGCAACTTCCCCTATTCACTTCAATGATCTGTATCAGACACTGGGTTGAGTTTAACCCTGCCAGCGAACGTTGCTTTCAACATTCGGAGCTGGGTTCTATCTATTTTTTATTATCTATTTATTTTGGCTGATGCAATTGCTTAAAGATATGTGTATAAACATCGGACAACATACGGATGGTCAGTGTGCCGTCAGTTTTTTTTCTCACACCATATGACTTGCATTGGAGAGTCTTGTCTGATATATACAGCCATATGCAGCATGCTGCAATTTTTTTCTCAGCACGATTCCAACTTTGGAAAAACTCGCAGATGAACATTGCCTTATTGAATAACATTGGTGATATTTATATCCTAGTGGAAAAGAGACCTAACACATATACAATAGTGAGTGAGTGGGAATATCGGTGCCAAGTATGTCTGCAGAGTACAGTAGATTTAATGCACCTTTTATGGAGATGCCCCAAGCTAAACTGATTTTGGATTGAGGTAACAGATAAAATAAATTCAGACTTTTCTGCTAAATTACCGCACTTCCAATCCATCGTTCTGTTTTGGATTGTCTGGATAAGATGCAGGGTGATGAGTTTCTGTGGCTGGCAGACTCCCAATCACTTTAGATAGCTAGAAAATCTATAGCCTCTAAACAGGTGTCCTCTTATCTTTTAATAGTAGCCAAATGGGTGAATGTTGTAAATCGCATTAGCTGTTTTGAGAAGCAGACCTACCAACATAGATCTTACATTACAGAACACAGGGTGGATGTTTAGATAATCTCTAAATGCATTTTGAGATCTTAGCCTTGATCTTCATCAGGAGATTTTCAATCAATTGTCAGGGCTAATGTTTCCCAGCTGTGTTTTTTATTGTAACCTTCTTCTCTAAATGAAGGTCTGCTAATAGCTAGCTGATCGCTATGGGTCTAGAGGCTAAAAGCATCATAGATCAGCAGTTATTCACGAGAAGTTATCAAAGGCTATATATTTTGCTGATCCAATAATGTGGTAATAAATGGCCTTATTGTGTTCTCCAAAATCGGAGCCATTCATTGGAGCAGCACTCCACTCTGTCGAATAAAGAGACCTCCTGAGCAAGTTACCCAAATACTGTATGTACAAATAAAACATAGAGGGTTGGGTAGGGGTAGGATTGGGAGCAATGGCTATTTTTGTTTTTATTTTTTATAAATGACTGGGGAAAATAAATTGTAGTTATGTATGAATTTGGAAGTAATGTAATAAAAATCTAATCAAGAAAGATATATGAAGACAGAAAGGTACCAAAAACATTTGTAACTTACCTACAAGTATGAGAACACACACCAACAAGGCAATAAGTGCTCCAGGGCTCAGACTCCCAGCCATCACATAGGCGGTTGTGTTACATGACTGTACCGCACCAGTGCTGTCACACCCACACACCCGAATGGTAAGAGTTCCCGTGCTACTCAAAGCTGGAGAACCTCCATCGACAACTAGTATTGGCAAGATAAACATATCCTGCTCCCTTCTGTCAAATGGCATTCGATGTGTATGTACTGAAGCTGTGTTATCTGTAATGTAGAAAATACATGGTATTAATTGAACATAAAAAACAGCTTCTGAAATTAGGTAGCCTTTAACTGTCTTTCTTTGTTAGGGCCTTTTCACATTGGTTTTTTTTTAAAAATGCGGCAGTCGCAGACCGCATTTTTTTCACGGCTATAACAGTCGGAACCGCACTTGCCGCACCTGCCGCATACTTACTGCAAGCCCCATAGACAATGCATGGGGCTTGCCGCAAGTGCGCCGCAGGTCGGCCGTTAGGCGGAAAATGCGGCAGATCCGTTTTTTTTTTACCACCACTGCCGCATTTTTCGAAAAACCCCACTGTGAAAAGGCCCTTAGACAATCGAGAGATAACAATGCTTAAAAAGAAACTGTCACTTTTTCCAAAAATTTGAGTACAACGTCTTGTAAAAATCCTTGCATTCTCATGATTCCTGTCACTTATTTGCTTTACACTGTATCACTTAGG
Source organism: Allobates femoralis (assembly GCA_033576535.1). Lineage (NCBI taxonomy): Eukaryota > Metazoa > Chordata > Amphibia > Anura > Aromobatidae > Allobates > Allobates femoralis. The sequence goes on along the minus strand of JARQOC010000006.1, from coordinate 303,581,357 downwards.
AGCAGTGATAGTCACATTCGCTATTCTTGGTGCGCAATATTTGAAATCTCTGCTTGAACTTTAATGGGCTTTTTTGATCACGGTCAACTCTGGATGTGTATCGTTTTAGTCCTCCCTCCCAATTGCTGCCAATCACAGCTCAACACCTTTGAGACTGGTAAACTACTAGATCAGCTCCTGGGCTGTTACTGGCAACATGTGGGAGTAAGGGCAGAGACACACTATGCAAGGTGCTTGCAAGTTACTCGCATTAGTCTTGCACGACTCACCTGGAATGGCCCCTGCCTCTCTAAATGAAAGTCAGCTGTTTGTGTTTCTATGCACCTCCATGCTCCTGTCCAGAGAGGCAGGGACCATTCTGGGTGAGTTAGGCCCTGTGCACACATTGAATATTTGGTGAATTTTTTACCCCAGTATTTGTAGACAAAATCGGGAGTGGGTGATAAATACAGAAGTGGTGACGTGCTTCTATTATACTTTTCCTCTGATTGTTCCACTCCAGGTTTTGGCTACAAATCCTGAGGTAAAAAACTCACCAAATACTCAACGTGTGCATGTGGCCTTATGCAAGTATCTCGCATGCATCTTGCAAATTGTGTCTCTGCCCTAAGGGATGAATGCATATGCCCCCAGAGAAGAAGAAGTGCATAGTTGAACTACAAGCAGAGGTGTCACATATTGGGCTCCATGAGTAACAAACGTGAATATCTCTGCAATTAAGTGATACGGCATGAAACAGAAGCAGAATCAGGGAAGCTCAAAGATTTTTCTTTACATGGTTTTTAACTCAATTTTTTTTAGCAAATTAGAGGTTTTCTTTAGTGGTATTTCTATACTCTACACACTCTCGAGGCCCTGATTTCTAATCACTTAAAACTTTTCTACATTAAAAAAAATTGCCCGGCAAGAATAATGGTTTAAGCATTTCTTTTAATGAACTTTTTACATTTTTATCTACTTTTAGGTACCAAACTACACAGAATTATCTCTATATTGAATTAAGTTAAAGCAGTTGGGTAAAAATTAATGCCAGGAATTCGGCTTAAAAACAAAATCCAGCATTGATCAATATAGGTATCTCCCACTAATCCACTAAACCCGACTTAGATCACTATAGGATCTATGATAATGTAGATCTAGTTCAGTACGACTGTGAGAAAACCATGGTTTGCTTCTATATACAGTACTTCCACCTGAATTTACAGTCTGAGTACAGACCACGACCAGTGCGGACATTGGAGTTTGTCTTCAGAATGTCGTAATGTGTGAATCCACCCTTACTCAATATAAGATACAAAATTGTATCTAATAGGATGTTGTGATTAGAACACAATATAGATCACTTTGTAACTTGTCGAATATATATTTGAAGGTCTTAGAATATTTATAGAGAAGAACATGCAATACATAGTAAGAAGTAAATTCAAAGACATTCGTTAAAACATTTTTAAGAGTTCTAGATAAAACTCTTTAGTATATAAGTATAAACTCAGTATATATGAATAAAAAGTATTGAGATAGTGAATGGACAGGTAGCATATATAGTCAAAACAGAAAGGGCACAAGTAGGGGAGTAAGATAATGAAATGAAGGTCTTGGTTTTATGAAAGCAAATTCCTACTGACAAAACACAGAACATGCATTACTCAGCCATGAACGGCAATAGACATACAGTGCCTACAAGTAGTATTCAACCCCCTGCAGATTTAGGTGGTTTGATAAGATGCAAATAAGTTAGAGCCTTCAAACTGCAAACTAGAGTAGGATTTATTAACAGAAGCATAAATCTTACAAAGCAAAAAGTTATGTTGCTCAGTTGAATTTTAATAAATTTTAAACATAAAAGTGTGGGTCAATTATTATTCAACCCCTCAACCACCAGCATTCTGTTTGGTCCCCTAAAGTATTAAGAAGTAGTTCAGGCACAAAGAACAATGAGCTTCACATGTGTGGATTAATTATCTCTTTTGCCAGCCTTTTCTGACTATTTTAGACCCTCCCCAAACTTGTGAACAGCACTCAAACATGGTCAACATGGGATAGACAAAGGAGCATTCCAAGGCCATCACAGACAAGATCGTGAGGGTCACAAGGCTGGCAAGGGTACAAAAACCTTTCCAAGGAGTTGGGCCTACCTGTCTCCACTGTTGGAGCATCATCCGGAAGTGGAAGGCTTATAGAACTACTGTTAGCCTTCCACGGCCTGGACAGCCTTTGAAAGTTTCCTCCGTGCGAGGCCAGGCTTGTCTGAAGAGTCAAGGCTAACCCAAGGACAACAAGGAAGGAGCTCCGGGAAGATCTCATGGCAGTGGGGACATTGGTTTCAGTCAATACCATAAGTAACGTACTCCACCGCAATGGTCTCCGTTCCAGACGAGCCCGTAAGGTACCTTTACTTTCAAAGCGTCATGTCAAGGCTCATCTACAGTTTGCTCATGATCACTTGGAGGACTCTGAGACAGACTGGTTCAAGGTTCTATGGTCTGATGAGACCAAGATCGAGATCTTTGGTGCCAACCACACACGTGACGTTTGGAGACTGGATGGCACTGCATACGACCCCAAGAATACCATCCCTACAGTCAAGCATGGTGGTGGCAGCATCATGCTGTGGGGCTGTTTCTCAGCCAAGGGGCCTGGCCATCTGGTCCGCATCCATGGGAAGATGGATAGCACGGCCTACCTGGAGATTTTGGCCAAGAACCTCCGCTCCTCCATCAAGGATCTTAAGATGGGTCGTAATTTCATCTTCCAACAAGACAACGACCCAAAGCACACAGCCAAGAAAACCAAGGCCTGGTTCAAGAGGGAAAAAATCAAGGTGATGGAGTGGCCTAGTCAGCCTCCTGACCTTAACCCAATTGAAAACTTGTGGAAGGAGCTCAAGATTAAAGTCCACCTGAGACACCCAAAGAACCTAGATAACTTGGAGAAGATCTGCATGGAGGAGTGGGCCAAGATAACTCCAGAGACCTGTGCCGGCCTGATCAGGTCTTCTAAAAGACGATTATTAGCTGTAATTGCAAACAAGGGTTATTCCACAAAATATTAAACATAGGGGTTGAATAATAATTGACCCACACTTTTATGTTTAAAATTTATTAAAATTCAACTGAGCAACATAACTTTTTGGTTTGTAAGATTTATGCTTCTGTTAATAAATCCTACTCTCGTTTGCAGTTTGAAGGCTCTAACTTATTGGCATCTTATCAAACCAGCTAAATCTGCAGGGGTTGAATACTACTTGTAGGCACTGTAAGTATGGCCATGTATATAACGCTAAAAAAATATCTAACCTGAAAGAAAATTAATTATAATAAAGTGAATTATTACTGACTTTCTGTGATAATAAATAGTATGTGATGCTGGGAATTGTTCGACCCTGTGCCACAGTGTATTATTATCGCATTTTTCTGATGCGTTTTTTAGAGCACTTTTGTCACAAAACTGCAAGCAAATCTTTATGCCAGCAAAGTCAATGAGAATTTGGTGCAGAAATAAATCTACAGCATGTAAATTATTGCAGTGTTTTTGCATTGTTCTTCCACCCCCAAATGCATGGAAAAAGCATTGAAAAAACACATTGTGTTTTTGGTGTGTTTTCCTGCTGGGAGATGCAGATTTTGTGCAGAAATTTCTGCAACCAAATACTCAAGATGCGCACATACTTTTAGTGTGTAATGATAAGTGCTTATGTGCACTGAAAGCTGTGAGCACTGACCTTCAATAGTGGCAAACACTAAGGGGCCCGTTACACACAACGATATCGTGAACAATATTGTTGCAACGTCACTGGCTTGGTGACATTGTAGCGATGTCAAAATTACATCGTTATGTGACACATATCAACGTTGATTGTCGATCATAGATTTATGGTCCTGTCCATAAATCTATCATTGGTCTCCCGCTGGGCACCCAGCATCGGCGCGTGTGACAGCGGGAGACCAACGATGGTCGAGCTCCCAATGCTACACAGCAAGCGCTGGGAGCTGGTAATCATGGTAAACAGCGGGTATCTAGGCAGCACCCAGCGCCTAGTTACCTGGTGTATACCCTGGTTACCAGCCTTCTCCATTTACAGGTTGGTATCCAAGGTACACAGCGGGTAACTAGGAGCAGCCTGGCAGCGGGAGCTAGACATCGTGGAAAGAATATTTTATTAATGTATCTGGTCCACTGGTCGCTGGTGAGTCTGCCTGTGTGACCAGGGCCGGCGTTAGGGGGGAGCAGACTGGGCAGTTGCCTAGGGCCCCCACTCTCTTAGGGGCCCCCAAAGGAGCTGAACTGAAAATAGCAATAAAACAGTGAAAAAAATGTAAAAATACACATATTTGGTATCGCTGCGTTCGTAAGAATCTAAGCTATCAATATATGAAGTAAATTAATCCAATTGGTAAATGGCGTAATGGGAAAAAAATAAAAACGCCAGAATTATGTTTTTTAGGCCACCACGTTGTTAAAATAAAATGCAATAAAAGGCAATCAAAATGTTGTATCTGACTCAAAATGGTATCAGCAAAAATGTCAGCTCAGGGCACATAAAGTAAGCCCTCACATATCTATGTATCTTCAAAAATTAAAACATCATGGGTCTCGGAAAATAAAAAAAAAATATTTTTTTTTTTTACAAATTTCTGTTTTCTTTTTTTTATGATTGAAATAAAAATGATGTTCAGTATGTTCTTATTCTGACCTAGATAATCAACTTATGAAGTCACTCTTACCATATAACTACGGCCTCTTCCACATCTAAGGTTGGTGTGCGTTTTGCTAAATTTGCCTTTCTAGCCGTTTTTACCGCTAAAAACGCATTAAAAACGCTAGCGTTTTTCCCCCCATTGATTTCAATGGGAACGCATGTAAAAACGCATGCAAAACGCATGTGCGTTTTCAAAAATGCAAAACGCATGCATTTTTGCGAACGCAGCACAAAACGTCTTCCCCGATGTTTTGGGCAGCGTTGGCAAAAACGCATGCGTTTTCTGTTTTTGAAAACGCACATGCGTTTTTACATGCGTTTTTGCATGTGTTTCCATTAAAATCAATGGGAACAAAAATGCATGTGTTTTGATGCGTTTTTGCAGTAAAAACGCATGGAAATGCAAATTGAGCAAAATGCAGCAAAGCGTTAGATGTGAAAGTGGCCTGAGCATTTAGGGCCCACTTTAACCTTTTGCCTAGGGCCCCACTTTGCCTAAAACCGGCCCTGTGTGTGACAGCTCACCAGCGATCAGTTCACTATGTGGCAGCGATCTATATTGTTGGTCGCATCGTTGCCACATCGCAGCATGTAATGGGGCCTTTACCTTCTGTGTTTTATCATGGACCTATAGGTGCTCCATGTTATATCATATGGCTGTCTATAGGCATCCTAGCCTTCTCTAGAAGCAATACCGAGTTACAATATGGGTCTTTAGAAGATCACTGGCTTTATAATGGCTCACACCGCACAGATCTATAATAAACCTATGTGCATGAATCTTAAAAACTGTTGTTAGCCTACTTTTTACATTACTATACAATAATACAAACATTACAAACTAATTTGTGTTATTTGTAAGGAAATGAATAGATGGAAATGATGGATGGCATGATTGAAGTAGATATTTTGTAGGTGACCAGCATATGGCTCACCCTTGATATTGAGCAGAGTAAAGTGATGCTCGGCGCTGGGTTCTGGAGCAAGTCTGAAGTAGAATCGATGCCCCCCATTGGCTCATCTCGATCCACCACACTGATGGTCTGAATCAGCTACAGCAAAGGGAGCACAAATTATTTGTCCAAGCTTGGAAATCATTGATAATACATGTTTCAATACAAATACAGATATGCAAGTCTTCTAAAATAATTTACTTTTATAACCAAAATATATTATTTGGTGTCAGTTCAAATAGCCAATACACTGCGCAATTTAATGATTTCTGGCATGTTGTGATTTGGTGGTCTAAAAAAGACACCTGCTCTCGACAGAGTCCCCACAAATCACATCGGCACAGTGGCCATCCGAGAATGACCCATGCCAGAAACAGTAAAAATGATGAAAACCAGGTATGTCAACCATAAAATCTTAATTGATTGTGGAATTTAATAGAGGACCCACCACTAGGTACAAAGTCGCCAGTTTTCCTCTCATTTTATTCCTCTAGCTCCTCTGAGGAGATATGGGCCTTTCTATACTGCTAATTTTATAGTGTCTCACATCATTTTCTGGGGTGCGTCTTTAGGCTGTTCGGCATTATTATCCTGTGGGTAACACCCCTTTAGTAAACATAGAATTTCCAACAAATAGAAAGGCCCTTATCTGTGGAACAGTATGGTGAATTTAATTTGAAACAACAAATAAAAGCAGAATACTCAGGAGCAGTGGGAATAAAATAGGAGAAAACTGGCCACTTTTCAACATCCTGTTTATCGATGAATGTGCCAACATGACCACCCAAGTGCACCCTGAGAACAAGAAATACAAACATTTCTACTTGATTCTATTCATTTTATTATGAGAAGTCAGGCAGAAAAAAACTATACAAGCTGTATAGTGTGTAACATAGCTTAGGAATGAAGCACAAGTAAAAAACAGAAGTCAGCTTAATATATGGGTTATATTGGCTAGATATAATCATGTGCTGATATTATTGGTATTATTTGGTGCTATCATACAAAACAGTCTAATGTGACACAACAATGAGAAGAGGAAAGCTTCAAGGGAACCTGTCAGGTCATTCTACCCTCCTACTCTATCACTACCTGTCCCTGCACCTAACCATCCCTCTCTGACCTAAACATGCCCTATAAAGATTTAGAAAGATGCTTTTTAACTTACAAGCAGTCTCCATCTGTAGACTGGAAAGGCGGGCTCCATTGTCAGTCATAATCAGTCTTTCTGTTTTAACACCTCCTTTTGAATATCCCACCTTCTCTGCTGAATGATATGCCAGACTAGATATGATGTTCCGGCCCGGCATATCATTCAGTAGAGAAGGTGGGATATTTAAAAGGAGGTGTTAAAAAAGAAATACTGATGACGCCCAGTGGGGCGTCCCAAGAGCCAGCAAGGAGGGGACAAGGGAACCCTGGAGCCCCGCATTGCATTGTGGGGTCTGATCATGTTGTACGGCCCGGTTCCTACACATATTAAAGTAGAGCTGTACACATCATAACTCCCCAGAATACACCGGGCCGGATATGACGTGTACGGCTCAGCTTCAATACGCGTAGTGCGCATGCGCCGGAGCTGGGCCGTATCACATGATTAGCCCCCACAATGCCCAGGCTGGATATGATGTTCCAGCCCAGCATACCATTCAGCAGAGAAGGCGGGATATTCAAAAAGAGGTGTTAAAACAGAAAGACTGATGACGCCCGGCGGGGTGTCCCAAGAGCCAGCGAGGAGGGGACAATGGAGCCCTGGAGCCCCACAGTGCATTGTGGGGTCTGATCATGTTATAGGGCCTGGCTCCTGCACATGCGCAGTGCACATATTGAAGCAGAGCCGTACACATCATAACTCCCCAGAATACACCGGGCCGGATATGATGTGTTCGGTCAGCTTCAATATGCGCACTGCCAATGCGCCGGAGCTGGGCCGTATCACATAATTAGCCCCCACAATGCCCAGGCTGGATATGATGTTCAGGCCCAGCATATCATTCAGCAGAGAAGGTGGGATATTCAACAAGAGGTGTTAAAACAGAAAGACTGATGACGCCCAGTGATGCATCCCAAGAGCCAGCGAGGAGGGGACAATGGAGCCCGCCTTTCCAGTCTCCTGCTTTTAAGTTAAAAAGCATTTTTCTAAATCTATATAGGGCACGTTTAGGTCAGAGAGGGATAGTTTGGGAACAGCTACAAAGGTGCAGGGATGGGAAGTGATAGGTTAGGAGGGTAGAACGACCTGACAGGTTCCCTTTAAGTATGGCTTGAGGATCTCACAGAATTAAATATTATAATAAAGTGTTACTGACTATAAAAAATATTTAATGAGGGCTTTTGCTGTGTGTCATAGTAATAGTGATGGGTAAGGTTAGAAGTGATAATTTAATGACCCCAAAATATCTCATAGTCAATTTATTTAATTTTCTTTAAGGATAAATGGTAGAACATTACCTGTCCTGGAAGAGCATCTTCACATACAGAAGATTCATGGGGTGTAGCTAGCTCTGGAGGATTGTCATTTACATCCAAGATGCGTATCCTCAGAGAGAGGGCAGAAACTTTTTCAGGGTCATCTGTAGGGAATATATTACGGCAATGAATGAACTACTGAATTTCATGAAAATAAAGCCATTACTGAATGCCATATATAAAACAATATGATAATTACACATGTAATAACACTATCTGTAAACAATTTGAATGTGTGTCCGTGAAATACTGGGTGATAAATTATCCATGGACAAAAAACAAGTACAAGCTGGACTTAAGAAAACTATTGAAGATGCAGTTTTATATAAATGTAGTCAACTTAGGCTGCTTTCACATCAGCGATTTTCGTCATTCGCGGCAGATCCAGCAGTTTTGCTGCATCTGCCACATAATGGATCACTTGCAGCAAGACTGCGTTTGACCTAATTCATTCCCTATTGGACTTGTGGTTATGTGTGGCACTTACGGTTATGCCGGACCCGGCACTTGTGGCAACGGGAAAAAAACGTTTTCCATTGCCACAAGTGCCGTATTTGCTGGATCCATCAAAACTGCAAGTGTCGCAAGTCCCATAAGGAATGAATTAGGCTGGGGTCACACATAGAAATTCGTTTTTGGAAGTGATTTCCATGACCAATCCGTTTTTTATAGGGTGCTTTTTGAGCCTCCTGCACCTCTGAACGTTTTTGGACTTAGTAATTTTTTGACCAAAATTCTCAAAAAAACGGATCCGTTTTTTTAAGGCACCCCAAAAAAACGGATCCGGTTTTCCATAGTGCCCATGTTAAAAAATTTTTTTTTTGAAAAACGGACCCCAAAAACGTTGCTAGCAACGTTTTTGGCTCAAAAACGGACATAGCAATGTTTTTAAGTGCAGAAAAAACGGACAGGGTGTTTATTACATCCAATCCGTTTTTCTGCCAGTTTTTGGACTTAGAAAAAAAAAATGCCAAAAATGAAGCCAAAAATGGACCAAGGGCTTATGTGTGACCCTAGCCTTAGGCCGAACGCAGTCTTGCCGCAAGTGATCCATTACATGGCAGATGTGGTAAAATTACTGAATCTGTTGCAAATGGCAAAAAATCACTGATGTGAAAGGGGCATTACATAAAGAAAACAGCATTACAGGGAATCCAACATCTCGCTTCTATTGAGGCCTCCTGGCACTATGAGAGATGAGATAATAGAGACAGAACCATCCAGATTGGGTACACCTTGTCAAAATGGGATGGATTTTACCCTTTTTAATCAAAAGTGTTCACAAGATACTTACTTGTACCATTACTATTAATTTACTTACTGCTCTTTTGTTTTAATCCTAGGTTTTGCATTTTAAGGCTGAAGGCACACTGGGCGAGGGACTCGCGCGAGTGCAATGCAAGGAAAACTCGCATTGCACTCGGACCAGTGTTGCCCTATCAGGCAGGGCACACTGGTGCGAGTCCCCCACTCTAACTCGCATTGCGAGTCAGAAGCGAGTGCAGTCGCAGCATGCTGCAACTGCACGCGATTCTGACGCGCGTGAGCGCAATGCAAGTGTATGGGGGCAAGAAAATCTCACCCCCATACAGCACACGGTGCGATATTCGCACTAGTGTGCTGCGCAAATCGCTTCAAACTCGCTCGGCTGTCAAAAACCTGCGAATTTGAATTTCCCACCATGCGCATACAATAATAATCATCCTGCCCCGCTGTGACAGTGGCAAGATGATTATTAGAATGTGCTTTAACACTCATGTCAGCATGTGTCCTGAGACTGTCCAAGCTCCTGGACACATGCTGAGGTCATAAATGGCCAATTGTGTGTTTTATGCCTATAAATCTGCAAAGTCGATAATTGTCGGCTTTGCAGTATCATTTCTAAACTCCTGCTGCTCCTGTCAGTGAACAGCGTTAATGTACACTGTCCAGGGTCCGGAACAGCTAAGTAATCAGCACAGGCAAACTACTATGCTGATTACTCAGCTGTTCAGGACCCTGGACAGCGTACATTAATGCTGTTCACTGACAGGAGCAGCAGGAGTTTAGAAATGACACTGCAAAGCCGACAATTACCGGCTTTGCAGATTTATAGGCATAAAACACACATTTGGCCATTTATGACCTCAGCATGTGTCCAGGAGCTTGGACAGTCTCAGGACACATGCTGACATGAGTGTTAAAGCACATTCTAATAATCATCTTGCACCACTGTCACAGCGAGGCAGGATGATTATTACTGTATACGCATGGTGGGAAATTCAAACTCGACGGCTTTTGACAGCCGAGCAAGTTTGAATTCCCCAACAAATGCTGCCCCGCGGTCCTTCAGGACCACGGACAGCATCACAAACACACGCACCACACACACACTCACACCTCACACTTGCAGCACAATCACATCAATACATGCAGGCACACTCACCACATGCACCACACTCGCACCACACGCACCCACAAACACGCATTACACTAGCATTACTGTCGTGCATCAAACACACTCCGTGTTTGATGCATGACAGTGTGCCTTCAGCCTAATGGTCACAATCTGAACGTGCATCTACACTTTTCACTAATTGTAACTGGGGTGTTAGCTCATTTTTCAGTTTTGAATATTAGTAATTGGAAAATGGAAAAAATACCAAAAGGGGTTGAATTGGTGAAAAAAACACAATGTTGCATTTGTTTTTTGATTCTTATTTTTTTGGCATTCATTGACCTGACAGCATGGTTGTTCAGTTCAGAAAAATCCAATCCACTTGACATAATATAGAGTCAGAAATTAGACATATCAATATATAAAAAGCCTTTAAACAAATATTAACAATTCAAAAGGTTATACTGATGAAAGATCAACATTTAATTGTAAAGCTAATAAAACCTTAATCAACTTTTACTGTACCTACAACAATTAAAACAGGCTTAAGGCTGGGGTCATACATAAGCCCTCAGTCCGTTTTTGGCTTCATTTTTGTCTTTTTTTTTTTCTAAGTCCAAAAACTGACAGAAAACGGATTGGATGTAATAAACAACCTGTCCGTTTTTTTCCTGGACCTCAAAACATTGCTCTGTCCGTTTTTGAGTCAAAAACGTTGCTAGCAACGTTTTTGGCATCAGTTAAAAAACGCATGCGTTTTTTTAACATGGGGCCCTATGGGAAACGCATGCGTTAACGCATGGCACATATAGGCACCTGCGTTAACGCATGCGTTAACGCATATGCGTTTTTAATGAAAAAATGGCTATGTTCACACACAATTTGCGTTTTTTTTAGCACTCTTAAAAGCACTTGCGTTTTTTTAAGAGTGCTAAAAAATGTCCCTTGTGTGTCTGAAAGGATTTGCCACGTTTTTGGACTTAGTCATTTTTTCACCAAAAACGCAGGCAAAAACGCAAGCGTTAACGCAGGGTGCATAAATGTGCCTTTTAAAAACGCATGTGTTTCCCATAGGGCCCCCTTGTTAAAAAAACGCATGTGCGTTTTTTTCAAAAACGCATGCGTTTTTTTTTAACATGGGCCCCTATGGGAAACGCATGCGTTTTTGAATGGCACTAAAAGGTACTAATGTACCATGCGTTTTTGCATGCGTTTCCCATAGGGCCCCATGTTAAAAAAACGCATGCGTTTTTGGAAAAACGCACATGCGTTTTTTTTACAGCACCCAAAAACGCTGCATGCAGCGTTTTTTGGACTAGGGGTAAAAAACGCAAATGGAGCTGAAAAACGCAGCTACACTCAAATGTACCCTGCGTTAACGCACCTGCTTTTTTTTTAACAGCCCAAAAACGCAGAGATGGTCAAAAAATCGCATGTGTGTGAACATGGCCAATGACTAAGGCTGGGGTTCCACATAAGCCCTCAGTCCGTTTTTGGCTTCAGTTTTCTCATTTTTTTTTTCTAAGTCCAAAAACTGACAGAAAAACGGATTGGATGTAATAACACCCTGTCCGTTTTTCTCTGGAGCTCAGGCCAGGGTTCCACATAAGCCCTCAGTCAGTTTTTGGCTTCAGTTTTGTCATTTTTTTTTTCTAAGTCCAAAAACTGACAGAAAAACGCATTGGGTGTAATAAACACCCTGTGCGTTTTTCTCTGGAGCTCAAAACATTGCCCTGTCCGTTTTTGAGTCAAAAACGTTGCATGCAACGTTTTTGGCATCAGTTAAAAAACGCATGCGTTTTCATGCGTTTTTTTTAACATGGGGCCCTATGGGAAACGCATGCGCGAACGCATGCCATATTTGGCACTTGCGTTTGCTCATGCGTTCGCGCATGCGTTTTTAATGAAAAGTCCAAAAACGTTCAGGAGTGCAGGAGGCTCAAAAAGCACCCTATAAAAAACAGATTGGTGATGAAAATCACTTCCAAAAACGGATTTCTATGTGGAACCCCAGCCTAAGAAATATTAAAGATGATTTTTTTAGCCCACAGCTCAGCAGTAAAGACATAAATTCCATTATATGGTGTAAATACTAGATCCAACAAATAAGTAATCAATTCAGAATGGCTTACATCAAATACATACACCAGTAGTAAAGTCAGTCTTAGCCATAGTAGGGTGTGCTGTACGAAAAGCCCACTATACGACTCTTCACCATACCTATTACTTCAGCACCAAACTTGTATAGTTTGGTTTTTATTTTAGTGGCTAACTCAATTTAGATCTTTGTGTAAAGTTTTTTTTGGTTCGGGTCTGCATTTTCTGATATTCTTAACTCTAAAGGCCACGTCACACGCATCAATCTTATGAGCGATATCGCTTAAGCGATCTGCTTTTTTGATCGCTTAAGCGATATCGTTTGTGCGTCGCTGCGTGTAACCAAGCGATTTTACGATGTAAAATCGCTTGATTGATTGATCACAGATTTGTGAGCCGGAGCTCAAATCAAGCGATAAATCGCTTGATCAATCTGCTTCATCGTGGTGTGTGACACCACGATGAACGATCTCCCAGCGGCAGAGCCTATGCTGGGAGATGGTATCTATGGTAAACGTCGGGTTACTAAGCGCCGCGCGGCGCCTAGTAACCCGACGTTTACCATAGTTACCAGCGATCTCGCTGCTCAACATTGCTGGTGAGTCTGTCTGTGTGACATCTCACCAGCGATGTGAGCGATATTGTTAGCGATCGCGCGTGCACGTGATCGCTAACAATATCGCTCATAAGATTGTTGCGTGTGACGTGGCCTTTATATTTCCATCAAAGGAGCTGTGTGCTGCCTTTCTTCTTCATTGGGATATCCTGGACTTATTGAAATTATTTTTGGTTTTACGGTCGTGGTGGTGAGAGGGGCTTTCAGTAAGTTCCCAAGTGCCAGTGCACCCCATAATTGAAACATGCACTCTGGGTTTGGAGAGGGGGCACTATTAAATGATGAAGTGTTAAACAAAGCATGATGTAATTGATCCACTTGAATGCCATAGTCAGAGATTTACAGCAGCATCTAAGTAATCCTGAGCACGCCCCATACAACTGTGACCGAAATACTGTAGGATCTACACTGTGTCTTTTTTCAGGAAGGGGGTTAAGCTGACTATATACACAAAGAGCTATTATCATAATCATGGATGGAGATGTGGAAAAAAGTAAACTGCCTGAAAAAAACATGACACTTAAGGCCACGTCACACGCATCAATCTTATGAGCGATATCGTTTAAGTGATCTGCTTTTTTGATCGCTTAAGGCGGCCGTCACACGCAACGATTTCTTGCCCGATATCGTTTAAGCGATCTCCTTTTTGATCGCTTAAGCGAGATCGGGCAAGAAATCGTTGCATGTAATCAAGCGATTTACGATGTGAAATCGCTTGATCGTGACATCGCTGATCTGAGCTCCGGTTCTCAGATCTAGCGATGAACGATTTAACGATCTCCTTCATCGTGGTGTATAACACCACGATGAACGATCTCCCAGCGGCAGAGCCTATGCTGGGAGATGGTAACTATGGTACACGTCGGGTAACTAAGCGACGCGCGGCGCCTAGTTACCCGATGTGTACCATAGTAACGAGCGAGATCGCGGCTCCGCATCGCTGGTGAGTCTGTCTGTGTGACATCTCACCAGCGATGTGAGCGATATTGTAAGCGATTGCGCGTGCACGTGATCGCTTACAATATCGCTAAAGATATCTGTGCGTGTGACGGCCGCCTTAGCGATATCGTTTGTGCTTCGCTACGTGTAATCAAGCGATTTTACAATGTAAAATCGCTTGATTGATTGATCGCAGATTTGTGAGCCGGAGCTCAAATCAAGCGATAATCGCTTGATCAATCTGCTTCATCGTGGTGTGTGACACCACGATGAACGATCTCCCAGCGGCAGAGCCTATGCTGGGAGATGGTATCTATGGTAAACGCCGGGTTACTAAGCGATCTCACTGGCCCACATCGCTGGTGAGTCTGTCTGTGTGACAGCTCACCAGCGATGTGAGCGATATTGTTAGCGATCGCGCGTGCACGTGATCGCTAACAATATCGCTCATAAGATTGATGCGTGTGACGTGGCCTTTAGAGTATCCTGTGATTTTGTGAAAAAGCTGAAGGCACAATAAGGCAAGTAAGGCTAGGATCACATTAGCGCTAAAAGCTAACGTTTTTCACAACTGCAAATTGTGAAAAACGCTAGCTTTAATGCCTCTATAGGCTCCCATGTTAAAAAGACTTGCAAAAGTGCAATGTGTTTAACGCTAGGCATTTTTGCAAAAGCCACAAAAAACGCTGTTAGCAGCTTTTTTTGGTGCTTTTGCAAAAACGCCTGCATTTTTTTAACACGGGCTCCTATGGGAAACACACGTGTTAATGCTAGCGTTAAGTTTGCCTCAGAAAGGCAACAGAAAAAAAAAACGCCTAGCATTAACGCAGGCATCCCAAAAACGTCCCTCCAAGTGTGACCCTAGCCTAACACCATGAAAAGCCTGTTTTCAACTCTGTTTTTTTGTATTCCTACTACCTGCAGGGTTCATCTAAGGCTTGGGTCACACATAAGCCCTTGGTCCGTTTTTGGCTTCATTTTTGTTAATTTTTTTTTCTAAGTCCAAAAACTGACAGAAAATGGATTGGATGTAATAAACACCCTGTCCGTTTTTTTCTGGACCTCAAAACCTTGCTCTGTCCGTTTTTGAGCCAAAAACGCTGCTAGCAACGTTTTTGGCATCAGTTAAAAAACGCATGCATTTTTTTAACATGGGGCCCTATGGGAAACGCATGCGTTAAAGCATGGCATATATAGCCACTTGCATTAACGCATGCGTTAACGCACATGCGTTTTTAAGGAAAAATAATGAAAAAATGACTAAGTCTAAAAACGTTCAGGGGTGTAGGAGGCTCAAAAAGCACCCTATAAAAAACGGATTGGTGATGAAAATCACTTCCAAAAACGGACTTCTATGTGTAACCCCAGCCTTACTGTTAAAAACCTGTTTCCTATATTAATTTGGTCTAAAGGATGTAATGATAGCTTCCATTACTCAGTGAATTACATACTGGCCTAAAGCACTTTACAATTGGGGCGTGCAAACTGATCTCTGGCCTAAGTGAAGGAATGCTCAGCTTTTGGGAAGAAATGTGTATACAGTCAAAATGAGGCCAGATTCAGGGGGTTGCATACATAAATATAGAGGGACAAATGTGCACCACTTCAATAGATAAAATATGGGGCTGCACTGCAAGAAGAAGTTCCCTAAATGGTGAGTGGTTGACATGCCAGCGAGAGTGAGGAGCCTGCGACTAATGTGTATTTATATATATATTTGCTAATGGAAATTGGAAAAATAATTTAAAAAAGGATAATATACATGATTAATTTGACCAAACCTGCTTCCTTGGCCTGCACTGTCAAATTGTGCCATCCTGAGGTTTCACGGTCCAGGGCTTTAGTTATTCTGATCTCACCAGACTCTTCATCAATTTCGAAAATCCCGTCATCCAATGTTTTTTCCAGCATGTATCTAGGTGATAGTGCCAAACAGATGTGAAGTGAGAGATGGAAAAAGAAGGAGGTAAAAGAAAGAAGTTGCATACATGAAATCTTACCATGAGTTATTTCAGAATCATTTAGGGTACATTTACACGCCGCTACAACAGGATGGATACAACCCGCTACTTCACGTGCATGAGCATGGCCAAACGGTTACAAACGGGAAACGCACCACCTTTACACGCCGCCACAAGGTGCGCTACGCTACGTTACATCTACAGCTAGATACATCGACGGGTGTCTCAAGTAGCCATCTGTAGCTTACCTTACCTCATTTACACACCGCTACAACAAGCTAATATGGGCGGACCTGTTGTAGAAGGGACAGCACATAGGCGTGCCACAATTGTGGAGTACGAGACGTCCGTACGCTGATAGGACAAAGCAATAACATGATGATTGGGCAGGCATCGCAGGAGGCTGTTTAATACATGACGCTCGAGCAATTGTGTAGTGTGACTGGTCAGCTCCTTAAATATGCCTCCCTATGCAGTGACTACCAATCGTCATGCAGGAGCTTCCTCCAATGATCGCTGAAGGGGCGCGGTATCCCGGAGCCTGTGTCACGCCCCAGCTACATACCAGGTACATCGCCTGGTGTATAGACATCCCTTCTGTAGCTTCTTTACACGCCGATACAGCTCGCTGCAATCGGCTTTGTAGCCACCTGTTTCAGAGCAGTGCTCGGAAACAGATGTATCTGTTGCCGGCTGCCTCCTACCGTCTTCACACGCCGCTACTACGGGCTATATTGACGATGCAAGCTACAATCGTAGCCTGTAGCGGGTTGTATCCATCCTGTTGTAGCGGCGTGTAAAGGTATCCTTACATCACTACTCCACTAAAACTAAGTGGTATACTGTAACTAGTGGATTTACTTACTTGGGTCTATATGTAAATGTGGCGCCCTGCTCAAGCAGGTAGCCACAGACGTCTCTAATGCACAGCTGGGTTTCCACAGCAGGTACCTGCTACATACAACACCTTCCACCCTGGCACAGTAGGGGGAGCGCTACTCACCGCCTTTAGTTGAGTTCCCCTATAAATACTGCTGCTGGGGGAGGAGTTAGTTAGAGTGTGCAGACGCTAGGAGAGCTGCGAAGACGTCCTGGTGGTCGGTGCCGTGGTTAGGCCCGAACCAGTGATCCGGAGTAGCCCTTCTACGTCCCGCAAGCCTAAGTGGGGACAGAAGGCAAGGAGCAGACAGCTGAAAGGTAGTGAGGAACTTGGAGAAGAGTTTCGACCAAAGAATTACTGGATATTGGGGATCCGCACCTGTGGGATACTCTAGGACCACAGAAAACCCTGTTGCACCGTGGAGGCTTCGGCTACCCAGTTATCCCCTGCGGGTCAAGAGAGGGAGCCAGACACAGCAGTACAGCACCGCAGTGATCAGCGAGGGTAACCCGGAGACCGCATAGGAGGAGAGAGAGAGAGACACTACAGTCAGGAAGAGAGAGGAGGCAAGTCTAGCTGCAAGCAGGCTGTGCTTCAAGCATCACTACAGAGCAGGGGAGGCCTTATACCCACTTGCTGTGGGGACCCACTGTGCAACCTGTCCACCTGTCGGTGCCCTGGATGTCTTTACCTGCTAAACATCAGTAAAAGGTAAAAGAGACTTTGCAGTGTGCGTGTGTTATTCCTCTCCTTTACCGGCCCCTCTCATAGACTGTTCCAGCACTCCCTATACCATCCCAGCTCCACTACAAGCTGTCCCTTCTGCATTAACTTATTTCCTTCTCATTATGCTATCCCGGAGGTCCCAGTCCTACCTGCGGAGGACTTTACCACACTAGCCGCAATACCATCTACCTTCCACAGAATGTGGCGGCGGTGGTGGCACCTCACCAGATACTGCAGGTGGCGTCACGACAGACAAACAACTGTAAATAGTCCCCTGTAAATATCACCCCTTTTTGGAAGATAGGCCCAGGACACGGAGTGAGGCGCGGCCGCCCTTCCCCGTGACACCGCTGAACTCTGTTGCTGCCTGACACCCGAGTACCCCATAGCCTGGGCTCGACATAAACAGGTACATGGATGCAGCAGTGCAGACAATGAGAAAACAGTGGTATTTAAACCAACAATTTATTCAACTAACATAATATGCATTTGGCAGTATATCAGAGGACAGTGTAAGCAGTGAAACAGAAATAAGTAATGTTACAAGAAAATACAGGTAAGAAGGGGAAACAAAAAGCAAATATCAGTGAGTTAAATCCACAACTAAGCAAGTCAACTAGAACAGAAGCTGCAGTACTTTCTGGCCAAGAAACCCACCATGAACACAACATGGTGGAGAGTTGGGAGTAGTGCTCTGTGCTGCTGATGATCCAACAAATACAAGAAAGCAGATAGGGAAATATGCTTTATTCTCTACGCGTTTCAAATCTTGGCCAGCCTATTCATCAGGAGAATAACAATATTAGATAATGTGGTACTCCTGGTGAAGAGGCTGACTAAGCTTGAAACGAATAGAGAATAAAGCAT
>JARQOC010000006.1:303545999-303562673 GCA_033576535.1 Allobates femoralis | reverse complement strand
TGGAAATCATTGATAATACATGTTTCAATACAAATACAGATATGCAAGTCTTCTAAAATAATTTACTTTTATAACCAAAATATATTATTTGGTGTCAGTTCAAATAGCCAATACACTGCGCAATTTAATGATTTCTGGCATGTTGTGATTTGGTGGTCTAAAAAAGACACCTGCTCTCGACAGAGTCCCCACAAATCACATCGGCACAGTGGCCATCCGAGAATGACCCATGCCAGAAACAGTAAAAATGATGAAAACCAGGTATGTCAACCATAAAATCTTAATTGATTGTGGAATTTAATAGAGGACCCACCACTAGGTACAAAGTCGCCAGTTTTCCTCTCATTTTATTCCTCTAGCTCCTCTGAGGAGATATGGGCCTTTCTATACTGCTAATTTTATAGTGTCTCACATCATTTTCTGGGGTGCGTCTTTAGGCTGTTCGGCATTATTATCCTGTGGGTAACACCCCTTTAGTAAACATAGAATTTCCAACAAATAGAAAGGCCCTTATCTGTGGAACAGTATGGTGAATTTAATTTGAAACAACAAATAAAAGCAGAATACTCAGGAGCAGTGGGAATAAAATAGGAGAAAACTGGCCACTTTTCAACATCCTGTTTATCGATGAATGTGCCAACATGACCACCCAAGTGCACCCTGAGAACAAGAAATACAAACATTTCTACTTGATTCTATTCATTTTATTATGAGAAGTCAGGCAGAAAAAAACTATACAAGCTGTATAGTGTGTAACATAGCTTAGGAATGAAGCACAAGTAAAAAACAGAAGTCAGCTTAATATATGGGTTATATTGGCTAGATATAATCATGTGCTGATATTATTGGTATTATTTGGTGCAATCATACAAAACAGTCTAATGTGACACACCAATGAGAAGAGGAAAGCTTCAAGGGAACCTGTCAGGTCATTCTACCCTCCTACCCTATCATTACCTGTCCCTGCACCTAACCATCCCTTTCTGACCTAAACATGCCCTATGAAGATTTAGAAAGATGCTTTTTAACTTACAAGCAGTCTCCATCTGTAGACTGGAAAGGCGGGCTCCATTGTCAGTCATGATCAGTCTTTCTGTTTTAACACCTCCTTTTGAATATCCCACCTTCTCTGCTGAATGATATGCCAGACTAGATATGATGTTCCGGCCCGGCATATCATTCAGTAGAGAAGGCAGGAATTCAAAAGGAGGTGTTAAAATAGAAATACTGATGATGCCCAGTGATGCGTCCCAAGAGCCAGCGAGGAGGGGACACTGGAGCCCTGGAGCCCCACAGTGCATTGTGGGGTCTGATCATGTTATATGGCCTGGCTCCTGCACATATTGAAGCAGAGCTGTACACATCATAACTCCCCAGAATACACCGGGCCGGATATGACGTGTATGGCTCAGCTTCAATATGCGCACTGCGCATGCGCCGGAGCTGGGCTATATCACATGATTAGCCCCCACAGTGCCCAGGCTGAATATGATGTTCCGGCCCAGCATATCATTCAGCAGAGAAGGTGGGATATTCAAAAAGAGGTGTTAAAACAGAAAGACTGATGACGCCCAGCGGGGTGTCCCAAGAGCCAGCGAGGAGGGGACAATGGCGCCTGCCTTTCCAGTCTCCTGCTTTTAAGTTAAAAAGCATTTTTCTAAATCTATATAGGGCACGTTTAGGTCAGAGAGGGATAGTTTGGGAACAGCTACAAAGGTGCAGGGATGGGAAGTGATAGGTTAGGAGGGTAGAACGACCTGACAGATTCCCTTTAAGTGTGGCTTGAGGATCTCACAGACTTAAATATTATAATAAAGTGTTACTGACTATAAAAAATATTTAATGAGGGCTTTTGCTGTGTGTCATAGTAATAGTGATGGGTAAGGTTAGAAGTGATAATTTAATGACCCCAAAATATCTCATAGTCCCTTTATTTAATTTTCTATAAGGATAAATGGTAGAACATTACCTGTCCAGGAAGAGCATCTTCACATACAGAAGATTCATGGGGTGTAGCTAGCTCTGGAGGATTGTCATTTACATCCAAGATGCGTATCCTCAGAGAGAGGGCAGAAACCTTTTCAGGGTCATCTGTAGGGAATATATTACGGCAATGAATGAACTACTGAATTTCATGAAAATAAAGCTATTACTGAATGCCATATATAAAACAATATGATAATTACACATGTAATAACACTATCTGAAAAAAATTTAAATGTGTGTCCGTGAAATACTGGGTGATAAATTATCCATGGACAAAAAACAAGTACAAGCTGGACTTAAGAAAACTATTGAAGATGCAGTTTTATATAAATGTAGTCAACTTAGGCTGCTTTCATATCAGTGATTTTCGTCATTCGCGGCAGATCCAGCAGTTTTGCTGCATATGCCACATAATGGATGACTTGCAGCAAGACTGCGTTTGACCTAATTCATTCCCTATTGGACTTGTGGTTATGTGTGGCACTTACGGTTATGCCGGACCCGACACTTGTGGCAACGGGAAAAAAACGTTTTCCATTGCCACAAGTGCCGTATTTGCTGGATCCATCAAAACTGCAAGTGTCGCAAGTCCCATAAGGAATGAATTAGGCTGGGGTCACACATAGAAATCCGTTTTTGGAAGTGATTTCTATGACCAATCCGTTTTTTTTGGGTGCTTTTTGAGCCTCCTACACCCCTGAACGTTTTTGGACTTAATTGGTCATGGAAATCACTTCCAAAAATGGATTTCTATGTGTGACCTAAGCCTAATTCATTCCTTATGGGACTTGCGACACTTGCAGTTTTGATGGATCCAGCAAATACGGCACTTGTGGCAAAATTCTCAAAAAAACGGATCAGTTTGAAAGGACGTTTTTGGAATAATGTGCTTTAACACTCATGCACAATCAGCACAGGCAAACTACTGTGCTGATTATTTAGCTGTTCAGGACCCTGGACAGCGTACATTAATGCTGTTCACTGACAGGAGCAGCAGGAGTTTAGAAATGACACTGCAAAGCCGACAATTACCGGCTTTGCAGATTTATAGGCATAAAACACACATTTGGCCATTTATGACCTCAGCATGTGTCCAGGAGCTTGGACAGTCTCAGGACACATGCTGACATGAGTGTTAAAGCACATTCTAATAATCATCTTGCACCGCTGTCACAGCGAGGCAGGATGATTATTACTGTATACGCATGGTGGGAAATTCAAACTCGACGGCTTTTGACAGCCGAGCAAGTTTGAATTCCCCAACAAATGCTGCCCGCGGTCCTTCAGGACCACGGACAGCATCACAAACACACACACGCACCACACACACACTCACACCTCACACTTGCAGCACAATCACATCAATACATGCAGGCACACTCACCACATGCACCACACTCGCACCACACGCACCCACAAACACGCATTACACTAGCATTACTGTCGTGCATCAAACACACTCCGTGTTTGATGCATGACAGTGTGCCTTCAGCCTAATGGTCACAATCTGAACGTGCATCTACACTTTTCACTAATTGTAACTGGGGTGTTAGCTCATTTTTCAGTTTTGAATATTAGTAATTGGAAAATGGAAAAAATACCAAAAGGGGTTGAATTGGTGAAAAAAACACAATGTTGCATTTGTTTTTTGATCCTTATTTTTTTGGCATTCATTGACCTGACAGCATGGTTGTTCAGTTCAGAAAAATCCAATCCACTTGACATAATATAGAGTCAGAAATTAGACATATCAATATATAAAAAGCCTTTAAACAAATATTAACAATTCAAAAGATTATACTGATGAAAGATCAACATTTAATTGTAAAGCTAATAAAACCTTAATCAACTTTTACTGTACCTACAACAATTAAAACAGGCTTAAGGCTGGGGTCACACATAAGCCCTCAGTCCGTTTTTGGCTTCATTTTTGTCTTTTTTTTTTTCTAAGTCCAAAAACTGACAGAAAAACGGATTGGATGTAATTAACACCCTCTCCGTTTTTTCCTGGACCTCAAAACATTGCTCTGTCCGTTTTTGAGCCAAAAACGTTGCTAGCAACATTTTTGGCATCAGTTAAAAAACGCATGCATTTTTTTAACATGGGGTCCTATGGGAAACGCATGCGTTAACGTATGGCACATATAGGCACCTGCGTTAACGCATGCGTTTTTAATGAAAAAATGACTAAGTCCAAAAATGTTCAGAGGTGCAGGAGGCTCAAAAAGCACCCTATAAAAAACGGATTGGTCATGGAAATCACTTCCAAAAACGGACTTCTATGTGTAATCCCAGTCTAAGAAATATTAAAGATGATTTTTTTAGCCCACAGCTCAGCAGTAAAGACATAAATTCCATTATATGGTGTAAATACTAGATCCAACAAATAAGTAATCAATTCAGAATGGCTTACATCAAATACATACACCAGTAGTACAGTCAGTCTTAGCCATAGTAGGGTGTGCTGTACGAAAAGCCCACTAAACGACTCTTCATCATACCTATTACTTCAGCACCAAACTTGTATAGTTTGGTTTTTATTTTAGTGGCTAACTCAATTTAGATCTTTATGTAAAGTTTTTTTTGGTTCGGGTCTGCATTTTCTGATATTCTTAACTCTTATATTTCCATCAAAGGAGCTGTGTGCTGCCTTTCTTCTTCATTGGGATATCCTGGTCTTATTGAAATTATTTTTGGTTTTACGGTCGTGGTGGTGACAGGGGCTTTCAGTAAGTTCCCAAGTGCCAGTGCACCCCATAATTGAAACATGCACTCAGGGTTTGGAGAGGGGGCACTATAAAATGATGAAGTGTTAAACGAAGCATGATGCAATTGATCCACTTGAATGCCATAGTCAGAGATTTACAGCAGCATCTAGGTAGTCCTGAGCACGCCCCATACAACTGTGACTGAAATACTGTAGGATCTACCACTGTGTCTTTTTTCAGGAAGGGGGTTAAGCTAACTATATACACAAAGAGCTATTATCATAATCATGGAAGGAGATGTGGAAAAAAGTAAACTGCCTGAAAAAAACGTGACACTTAGAGTATCCTGTGATTTTGTGAAAATGCTGAAAGCACAAAAAGGCAAGTAAGGCTAGGATCAAATTAGCGCTAAAAGCTAACGTTTTTCACAACTGCAAATTGTGAAAAACGCTAGCTTTAATGCCTCCAAAGGCTCCTGTGTTAAAAAAGACTTGCAGGGGGATCCAAGATGGCCGCCGACTGAGCAGGATGTGCTTCAGAGAGCTCTGCAGATCTGCTCTGAATCTGAGGCATCCAACCCCTAAAAGCCCCTAAAACTACTTGACCCACACCGAGGGACATACACCAGACGCTACTGCCTGCGGAGACCAGGATATTTTGGGGCACAGGACATAGGAGACACACGTGGGAGAAGGCTACACCATCCTCCCCCCCTGCACGAGGAGTCTGCCTGTACACAAGGCCGGAAGCAGAGCAGCGGTGATTTACCCTCCCCATCAGGAGACCCAGACGCTGGAGACCCAGCTGCGGACCCCACACTTTGAGGACGGACCCAGGGAGAGGCAAAGGAGAGGAGCCGCGCACAGGAGCAGCGCTTCCCGCCGTTCGCCGACCGCCATTGAAAGTAAGGGACCGTGTCCAAAAGCCACCTACTGCTA
Source organism: Allobates femoralis (assembly GCA_033576535.1). Classification (NCBI taxonomy): domain Eukaryota; kingdom Metazoa; phylum Chordata; class Amphibia; order Anura; family Aromobatidae; genus Allobates; species Allobates femoralis. The sequence goes on along the minus strand of JARQOC010000006.1, from coordinate 303,557,041 downwards.
CCAGCCCCGTTCCTCATGAGTTGAGGAGTCGGACGGAGGCAGCGACCGACCTCAGTGACTGACGGGAGAGAGCGGGAAGCCGGCAGACAAGCGCACGGACCCGGCCTCCCGTCGCGGTGGGTGAAGCCCCTGTTCCTGACACCACCGGGGCGAAGGAGAGACTGAGAAGGAAGCCGCAGGGGAGACTGGCGGATCTGCTACCCGAGGTGAGAGGAGGGAAACGAGGTCTGGTGGAGTGACACAGGGAGAAGGAAGGGAGAAAGCAGGGACGGAAAAGTGCCGCAGCAAACTGATAAAGATCCCTGTACTGTGACACCTGGGGACTCGATCTACACCTTCCCCCCTCCCCAGCAGTAACACTCAGTGTAACTTATCTTTTACACACACCATCACCACTTTGATAAAGCCCAAGGGACGCTATGCTGTGAGGAGCATTGTTTCTACCACTATCCTATAATAATCCACCTCATATCTACACATAGGAGAACACTGAGTGCTGGATTAACCCTCTCACTACCCTGGCCCTGCACAAAGACTCATACCACCATTTGCCAGCAGAGGGCATCACAGATCTATCCTGAAGTTTTCACTATATCAACCCAACAAGGATTTCTTCAGAATTCAAGGTGTTATATATTAATACCCAATACACATTTCTACAAATCCTGATTGAAATAATACAGCACTCCCTATCTACCCATCCTGCTCAGTGGAAATCATATACAGAACTTTTTCTCCATCAAGTTCGCCCATCTTCTGGATCCCTATCTGAACTTTTACTAACTGATTCTTTCCGTAAACTGCCAGACCCCGGAATGTGAAGACCGTGCGACACTTTGGAGGGGCTGACGGAGAACAAGAGCCAGATAGACTCTTATATATTAAAGCGTCACAATGGTTAAATCCAGCACAAAATCTACAAAATCCTCAACTAAGGCGACCACTACTACTACACAAGTGGACCTGGATAAATATTTAAAAAAACAAGCTGGTCTATCCTCCTTATCCAAGGCTTCGAGACAACTATTGGTTGAAGACAACATGCCACCAGACCAGGATAGTGATTGCGAGGAAACAGAAGATGATGAGGAACTCCCAATTACTAGAGCTTACCTCAAAAAGATATTACATAAAGCTTTAGAACCCCTGGCAAAAGAGATGGCGGATATAAAACAGGACCTTACACAGACTGGCCGCAGAGTCGAGGCCCTAGAATCAGCCAACACAGAGGTGGTCAAACACACCAACGCTACCCTTTCTGGCCTCCGGAACCATGAGGATCATCTTAACAAGATATATTCGATGTTGGAGGATCATGAGAACAGGGACAGGCGAGATAATCTGCGCTTGAAGGGGGTTCCTGAGACAATTACACAAGATGCCTTAACCCCATCCATCATAGATACATTCCGTTCACTATTACAGCCAGACGACCCGATCGATATGGAACTGGTGAGAGTCCACAGAGCATTACGCCCGAAGCCACAACCTGACGAATCTCCGCGAGATGTAATCTGCCGCTTTCTGGATTACAGAACAAAGGAGTTGGTCATGAAGAGGGCCAGGGAGAAGACCACCATCACATGCACTGGCTCCCCAATTCAAATATTCCAAGACCTTTCATGGATAACACTAACTAAACGGAGACTCCTAAAGCCGTTAACCACGATTTTCCATCAACGACACTACCCATACAGATGGCTATTCCCCTTCGGCATATCTGTTACAGCTGGGGAGAAAAGGATCCAAGGCCGTACATCAGCAGATATCAAATGGATGTGTCAGGAATTGAGTATTGAATTGGAACATTATCCCAATCTGGAGGAAGTGGGAGCTGCATACCAGATGACACCTCTGCAGCAACCACCACCGTGGCAAACCCACCTGACGCCAAAGTCTCAAAGAACAAAACGAAAAAACTCCAAGCTGACCGAACATCGGGGCGATGACAGCCCAAACGGATGATAAAACCAGAGGATCAAGCACGTCTTCTTTTGCTTCCCAAGGTCTCTCATTGTGACATTGATGTACTTGCAAACGTCTAGTTACATAGCTGGCCTGGGAAACCAATATTCCTGTCCCCTTCTTTAAGACGCCACATGCTGTGGTCGGCAGGAATTACAATCCGAACTGTTTTTGATAACCATTGTGACAGACACTCACTAACTTGTTAGCCCCTAGGGGCGCCTTTGGGGTGGTTACACTTCCCCACGTTTATTTTCTGATAACATTACCAATTTCTTCTGGTTCTTGTAGTAGGTTTTACTTATACATAGGCTAGCCTGCAAGAGACCATCTTGCCAAAATGTTTATGGCACGAAAGCCTGATAGTTATATTTCATGATAAAAAGTAAAACCCTCTCTGTCGGCCCATTCCATCACGTGCGGATCCTACGCAGTGCCGGGATGGTCGTGATGGAGACGAATCTGTCTACTCAGATTTCTCACCCACAAAAGTATTTTTTCACAATGCATGTATACGCATTAATCTTACCTTGTTTTGTGTTTTCAGGAAAATTTCTTCTATTGTTCCCTTTTCTCCCCTCTGTTCTCTCCCACCCTACCCCGTCACAAAATCCTGCGAGAGAGTCTCTACTTCACATCCAGCATGAAATCGAACACCCGCCATGACCAACAACCGTAAGTCGTACCAAGTGGTATCGCATAACCTACATGGCTTCAACTCCCCTATTCCTAGGTCTCAAACACTACACTTCCTCAAGAAAGCAGGCTATGACATCTTACTGCTACAAGAAACCCATTTTATTGAAACTAAATCACCTAATTTCGAAAAGAATCATTATAATACCTGGTACCATGCATACTCATCCCAAAAAAGAGCCAGGGGAGTAGCCATTGCCCTAACGAAAAATGTCCCTTTCTTACTCATAGATAAACTAGTTGACGATGAAGGTAGATATATATTTGTAAAAGGTTTACTGGAGGGTTCCCTGATCACATTAGGGAGTATTTACGCTCCAAATACAAAACATTCTTCTTGGATTAAGAAGGTTCAAAATAAGCTCTCACTATTTGCTGAAGGCTCCGTCTTGATTGGAGGAGACTTAAATATAACGCTAGAACCTTTATTGGATACCTCATCAGGGAACAGCAACATCTCAAGGCGAGATTTAGCCCAAATTAGGTCTTCTTTCCATACAGCAAACTTGATAGACATATGGCGATATCACCACCCCCAAGATAGAACATACACGTATTTCTCTCACCCCCATAAAAACTACCATAGACTAGACTATCTATTTGTGTCCAAAAACCTTCTTCCAACAGCTATAGAAACTGAAATACTCCCGGCATTATACTCAGACCACGCAATGGTAACTATAAAACTGGAATGGGGAAGACCTATCCAACCTAATAGGACATGGAGATTAAACGAATCCTTATTAAAATCTAATGAGATTAAACTTAAAATCCAAACGGCCATTAAGGACTATTTCCAACACAATAACACTCCTGACGTAGACCCCACGATTATTTGGGAAGCACATAAGGCAACAATAAGAGGTATTATTATATCTATAGCATCGTTTCGAAACAAACAAAGGAAAGCTGACATAGAAAAACTGTATAAAGATATTATTTACCTAGAGAAACAACATCAGACAACACTACACCATCCAACCATGATAAAACTTACAGAATGCAGACAACGCCTTAAAGATCTCCTCAATCGAGATGGAGCTAAATACTTCACAAATTGGAGAAATCGCATTATGGTACATGGGGATAAAGCTTCCAAGTTAATGGTCTCATTGATTAAAAAGAGACAATCCCGAACCTTCATTCACAGGATCAAAACGGGTACGGGCCAAATATCGCAAAACTATGACCAAATTATCTCAGAATTCCTAACATTTTATAAAAATTTATACCAGATTCCAACACCCAATCTTGCAGTAAACCTTACTCAAAGACAACAAGAGATAGATTCATTCCTTTCAACCTTATCCTTACCAAAATTAGATGAGCAACAACAGAAATGGTTAACTAAACCCTTTGAACCGGAGGAACTCCAGTCCATCCTGTCTGAGGGTCAATCGGGCAAATCCCCAGGGCCAGATGGCTTTTCACTACTCTATTATAAGACTTTTTCTCCAGAATTAAACACACACCTGTTAAAGATGTGCAATGCAGTACTAAATGGCAGCTCTCTTCCCTCCCAGTCCTTAGAGGCACATGTTACACTTCTGCATAAAGAAGGCAAAGATCCGACACAATGCGGGAACTACAGGCCCATCTCCTTGCTCAATGTCGACTTAAAAATATATGCTAGCCTAATAGCAAGACGCTTGACGGACCTGATTCCCCATCTGATCTCGCTGGAGCAGACGGGATTTGTGCGAGGACGGGAGGGAAGAGATAATGCAAGCAGAATCTTACACTTAATGCAATACGCCAAAAGGCACCAAAAACAGATGGTCCTTCTGAGTACAGACGCCGAGAAGGCCTTCGACAGGGTGGACTGGACATTTCTCCGTAGCACCCTAGTAGCTTTTCAAATACCTTCCCCATTAATAGAAGCCATATTCAAAATGTATACGTCCCCATCAGCTAAACTGAAAATTAATAATACACTTTCAGACCCCTTTCTAATAAAAAATGGTACGAGACAGGGATGCCCCTTGTCCCCCTTATTATATGTTTTAGTTATGGAACCATTGCTACGGAGCATTCAAATGAATAAAGACATTAAAGGATTCCAACTGAATAATGTACACCACAAGTCAGCAGCATTTGCAGATGATTTGCTGGTAATTCTATCTGAACCGGATAGGGGCATCCCTGCCTTTGTACAAACTTTAGAAAAATATGGCCAACTCTCCAATTACAAAATTAATTTGTCTAAATCAGAAGCGCTAGGCCTCAATATTCCCGAACATACCATAACCAAATATAAAACTATATTCCCCTTTAAATGGCCAGAGAAATACATCACATACCTAAGTATAAAGATAGGACACACAGATAAAGACCTTCTCTCCCTTAACGTACTACCCACATTAGAAAAGGCAAAAGAAACGATTAAATCATGGAGGGCACCCTTTCTATCATGGATAGGAAGAAAAAATCTAATTAAAAGTATGATCCTACCGAAATTCCTTTATCTATTTCAAATGCTCCCAATCCGCATTCCGGAATATATATTAAACAAAATTCACACCTTTATTTCAAACTTTATCTGGAATGATAAAAAACCACGTATCAAATACCGGACACTTTCCATGCCGAGAGACAGTGGAGGTATGGGAGCTCCAGATATCCGTAAATATTATACGGCAGCTATGCTGACGAGAGTTGTAGAGTGGATTAGGCGACCACTTCATAAGTTATGGTTGCCGATTGAGGAAACTATGTCACCAATACCTTTAAGGTCTCTGGCACTTCTTCCAGATTACTACACTGACTCAAAATTAATTAGTAACACCTTTACTAAAACTATTGTAGCCATTTGGAAAAAAGAATGTGGTCGGCTGCTCCCTCCAATGACACCAATTCTAGATTTGAGGGATCTCGTCGGCAGATTACCGACGGGTTCTCCAGCAAACAACCCAAGGGACCTGGAGAGGAACCCTGCCGATCCCATCCCAATCGACCTCCTTCTATTGGACGGAGCACTGCTCTCCCACCAAGAAATACAGCAATCCAATTCGCTACCAAATTTATCCTTTCTGCAATACGGTGCATTAAAAACATTTATACACAAACACCTGAAAAATTTAGACTTCATGAGACCTTTAACACTGTTTGAACAATTGTGTTCACAACTAGTTGAGCCCAAAAAAGTACTATCATTACTGTATAAACAACTAACGCTAGACACGAACCATATTAAAAGAGACTTTCTAGAACCATGGGAATGGGATCTACAAATAAAGTTTTCAGAACAACAAATGAGACAGATATACAGAGGATCTCATGGCCCTTCCCCTTGTGTAAAAATTCAAGAAAGCACTTATAAAGTAGTAACGAGATGGTATCGCACCCCCTCACAAATACATAGATGGCACCCACAAACACCAGACTCCTGCTGGAGATGCAACTCCGAAACAGGGACATACTTCCATATGTGGTGGACATGCCCTCTTATCCAAGTATATTGGTCATTAGTATCAACATTACTCACGGATGTTCTGCAGAGGGAAATAGCTCTCACACCTCATACATCCCTTCTCAACTTTTACATATGGCCAAAAGAACTATACGTATCCAAATTAGCTTCTAACATCATAGCCGTATGTAGACTCCTTATATCTACCCTCTGGAAATCTGATAAGACTCCAACGAAAGCACAAATAATACGAGAAGTAGACATGGTGTACCGTGCAGCTGAACTGGCGGCCCTCTCATTCGGCTCGCAAGAGACCTTTGAGAAAACCTGGACACCCTGGATGTGGTATCGTTCAACTCCTGAATTTATGTTATTGCATACCTCCGAGTGAGGAACATACTGAGATCTCTCCTGCATACCCCCCCCCCCCCCATCCCCCTTCCGTCCACCCCTGCTTTTCCCTATATTCCTCCCCCTTGTTGATTCTCCCCCATTTTTACATTTCTTGCTATTGATACAGAGTATTTACCCGAACTTCTTTATTACAATTATACCTGTTGAACTATCTGTATTAACTGTTACGCCTTCTTCCCTATGTTAGGGAATGAAAAACGTTGAATGTTTGATTGTGATTTAATTCTTCAATAAAAAGACCATTAAAAGAAAGAAAGAAAGAAAAAAGACTTGCAAAAGTGCAATGTGTTTAACACTAGGCATTTTTGCAAAAGCCACAACGCTGTTAGCAGTGTTTTTGGTGCTTTTGCAAAAACGCCTGCGTTTTTTTAACACGGGCTCCTTAGGGAAACACATGCGTTAACGCTAGCGTTAATTTTGCCTAAAAAAAGGCAACAGAAAAAAAAACGCCTAGCTTTAACGCAGGCATCCCAAAAATGTCCCTCCAAGTGTGACCCTAGCCTAACACCATGAAAACAAGGCCTGTTTTCAACTCTGTTTTTTGTATTCCTACTACCTGCAGGGTTCATCTTACTGTTAAAAACCTGTTTCCTATATTAATTTTGTCTGAAGGATGTAATGATAGCTTCCGTTACTCAGTGAATTACATACTGGCCTAAAGCACTTTACAATTGGGGCGTGCCAACTGATCTCTGGCCTAAGTGAAGGAATGCTCAGCTTTTGGGAAGATGTGTGTATACAGTCAAAATGAGGCCAGATTCAGGGGGTTGCACACATAAATATAGAGGGACAAATGTGCACCACTTCAATAGATAAAATATGGGGCTGCACTGCAAGAAGAAGTTCCCTAAATGGTGAGTGGTTGACATGCCAGCGAGAGTGAGGAGCCTGCGACTAATGTGTATATATATATATATTTGCTAATGGAAATTGGAAAAATAATTTAAAAAAGGATAATATAAATGATTAATTTGACCAAACCTGCTTCCTTGGCCTGCACTGTCAAGTTGTGCCATCCTGAGGTTTCACGGTCCAGGGCTTTAGTTATTCTGATCTCACCAGACTCTTCATCAATTTCAAAAATCCCGTCATCCAATGTTTTTTCCAGCATGTATCTAGGTGAAAGTGCCAAACAGATGTGAAGTGAAAGATGGAAAAAGAAGGAGGTAGAAGAAAGAAGTTGCATACATCAAATCTTACCATGGGTTATTTCAGAATCATTTACTCCACTAAAGCTAAGTGGTATACTGTAACTAGTGGATTTACTTACTTGGGTCTATATGTAAATGTGGAGCCCTGCTCATGCAGGTAGCCACAGACATCTCTAATGCACAACTGGGTTACCACAACATGTACCTACTACATACACCTTCCACATTGGCACAGTAGGGGGAGTGCTACTCACCGCCTTTAGGTGAGTTCCCCTATAAATACTGCTGCTGGGGGAGGAGTTAGTTAGAGTGTGCAGACGCTAGGAGAGCTGCGAAGACGTCCTGGTGGTCGGTGCCGCGCGTTAGGCCCGAACCAGTGACCCGGAGTGGCCCTTCTACGTCCCGCAAGCCTAAGTGGGGACAGAAGGCAAGGAGCAGACAGCTGAAAGGTAGTGAGGAACTTGGAGAAGAGTTTTGCCCAAAGAAGTACCGGATATTGGGGATCCGCACCTGTGGGATACTTTAGGACCACAGAAAACCCTGTTGCACCGTGGAGGCTTCGGCTACCCGGTTATCCCCTGTGGGTCAAGAGAGGGAGCCAGACACAGCAGTACAGCACCGCAGTGATCAGCGAGGGTAACCCGGAGACCGCACAGGAGGAGAGAGAGAGTGACACTACAGTCAGGAAGAGAGAGGAGGCAAGTCTAGCTGCAAGCAGGCTGTGCTTCAAGCATCACTACAGAGCAGGGGAGGCCTTATAACCACTTGCTGTGGAGACACACTGTGCAACCTGTCCCCCTGTGGGTGCCCTGGATGTATTTACCTGCTAAACATCAGTAAAAGGTAAAAAAGACTTTGCAGTGTGCGTGTGTCATTCCTCTCCATTACCGGCCCCTCTCATAGACTGTTCCAGCACTCCCTATACCATCCCAGCTCCACTACAAGCTGTCCCTTCTGCATAAACTTATTTCCTTCTCATTATGCTGCCCCGGAGGTCCCAGTCCTACCTGCGGAGGACTTTACCACGCTAGCCGCAATACCATCTACCTCCGGCGGACTGTGGCGGCGCTGGTGCCATCTCACCAGATACTGCAGGTGGCGTCACGACAGACAAACAACTGTACATAGTCCCCTGAAAATATCACCCCTTTTTGAAAGATAGGCCCAGGACACGTGGTCAGGCGCGGCCGCTATTCCCCCTGACACCGCTGAACTCTGTTGCCGCCTGACACCCGAGTACCCCATAGCCTGGGCTCGACATAAACAGGTACATGGATGCAGCAGTGCAGACAATGAAAAAACAGTGGTATTTAAACCAACAATTTATTCAACTAACACAATATGCATTTGCCAGTATATCAAAGGACAGTGTAAGCAGTGAAACAGAAATAAGTAATGTTACAAGAAAATACAGGTAAGAAGGGAAAACACAAAGCAAATATCAGTGAGTTAAATCCACAACTAAGCAAGTCAACTAGGACAGAAGCTGCTGTACTTTCTAGCCAAGAAACCCGCCCTGAACACAACATGGTGGAGAGCTGGGAGTAGTGCTCTGTGCTGCTGATGATCCAACAAATACAAGAAAGCAGATAGGGAAAAATGCTTTATTCTCTACGCGTTTCAAATCTTGACCAGTCTATTCATCAGGAGAATAACAATATTAGATATTGTGGTACTCCTGGTGAAGAGGCTGACTAAGCTTGAAACGCGTAGAGAATAAAGCGTTTTTCCCTGTTTTTTGTTTTCTGCTTTCTTGTATTTGTTGGATCATTAGCAGCACAGACTACTACTCCTACTACTCCGAACTCTCCACTATGTTGTATTTGCAAGAAAATACAGTAATTCAAATGAACAGAATGTTAACACAAAGCTATTTGCATACTATAATTCTATTATTATCATTAAAGAACTTATTGTCTGTGATATCTTACTCCCAATATCTCAACCCAAATAATGTCACTCTCATTACTCAGTACATCACCGTCATCATTGTCTTGGCCATGCAAACCATCACACAGGTTCTAAATTGGGTCAACAATTCTACCCGCCATGCCGTAGGGCCCAGGTTGGTGAGTTTCTCAGTACATGCTACATGTTAATCATCTTTTTTTCTTAAAGCATGTCCCCAGTAACCACTTTGTACTATACATCTACACTGGACGTGAGAGCCCACAAGAATGTCCCTCTGCTGTGGCCTAGTCATCTCTCCCTCGTGTCTTCTCTCTTGTCTGGTCTCTCTCAGGGCTTTATTTGGGTCTTGTCTTTCTCTGGTCTGGTCTCCCTTGGGTCTTATCTTGTGTCTGGTCTCTCTTGGGTAAGGTCTCTTGTTTCCTTTACTTGGTCTAGGTTTCTTGTAATGGCAGCTATAAGCTAACATCGCTGCTCACAAAACTGTTCTGCTACAGTTCAGGTGCCAACTGCTCCCCTTCTCACCCCTCCTAGCCCTTCTTATGATTGTTAACTGCAACACAGCTATGACCTGGCATCAACTTCAGTCTCTTTCCCTCAGGAATTATGCACTTCACCCTTGAGCTGCCACTAATGCAATTCTATTTGTGTCCACTATCTCTATCATCTTTGACCAGCAGATGGAGGTGTCTGCCTGTAGCTACTCAGGCATTAAAGTGAACGCGTCAACATTTTTTCACATATAAGATGCCGCCACCACCAGTAAGTCCTTATATACAGAATGCTAATATGATACAGTATATATATATATATATATATATATATATATATATATATACATATACAGTGCCTACAAGAAGTATTCAACCCCCTGCAGATTTAGGTGGTTTGATAAGATGCAAATAAGTTAGAGCCCTCAAACTGCAAACGAGAGTAGGATTTATTAACAGAAGCATAAATCTTACAAACCAAAAAGTTATGTTGCTCAGTTGAATTTTAATAAATTTTAAACATAAAAGTGTGGGTCAATTATTATTCAACCCCTATGTTTAATATTTTGTGGAATAACCCTTGTTTGCAATTACAGCTAATAATCGTCTTTTATAAGACCTGATCAGGCCGGCACAGGTATCTGGAGTTATCTTGGCCCACTCCTCCATGCAGATCTTCTCCAAGTTATCTAGGTTCTTTGGATGTCTCATGTGGACTTTAATCTTGAGCTTCTTCCACAAGTTTTCAATTGGGTTAAGGTCAGGAGACTGACTAGGCCACTCCAACACCTTGATTTTTTCCCTCTTGAACCAGGCCTTGGTTTTCTTGGCTGTGTGCTTTGGGTTGTTGTCTTGTTGGAAGATGAAATTACAACCCATCTTAAGATCCTTGATGGAGGAGCGGAGGTTCTTGGCCAAAATCTCCAGGTAGGCCGTGCTATCCATCTTCCCATGGATGCGGACCAGATGGCCAGGCCCCTTGGCTGAGAAACAGCCCCACAGCATGAT
>JARQOC010000006.1:303505782-303545899 GCA_033576535.1 Allobates femoralis | reverse complement strand
CCTGGGACAACTGCTCAAGTTCCTCGCTCCCTCTTCTGTCCTAAGCTCCTTGCCTTCAGTCCCACTCAGGCTTGCGGGACGTAGAAGGGCCACTCCGGGTCACTGGTTCGGGCCTAATCGCAGCACCGAACCACCAGGACATCTTCGCAGCTCTCCTAGCGTCTGCACACTCTGACCTAACTCTGCCCCCAGCAGCAGTATTTATAGGGATTTGCTAAGCACAAGGGCTCCCTTGTGCCGGTGAAGTGTTGTATGTTGTAGGTACTGCTGGAAACCAGTGCATTAGAGAAGCTGTGCTACCGCCTGACTGGCGCCACACTGTCATCTTGCTGTTAGGCTGTGATTCATGCAGCCCGCCTTTTGGCAGCATGGATCAGTCTGACAGGTTACCTTTAAGGTAAGTTAAATTGTATAAGCCATGAAATGGATCGTCAATTAGGTTTCCAATTACACTTTGTGTCATGATGATAGCTCTGTGCTATCTGAGCCAGTGTTAATATAGCTATTTAAGGATACAGATTCAGCAGAGTAGAATTTTTGATCCTTGTAAGAGGGTAAGTTATGACATCTATAGGAAATACCCCTTACTGTAAAATTCTATTTGATTTTATAGTGCCATCATATTCCACAGCACTTTACAGACATCCATTGGGGCTCATAATTAGAGATGAGTAAACCTGTGGAAGTTCAGGTGTGGGTGGTGTAGTCGGACTTTGAAAACAGACTTTTCTGGGCTAAAACCCGAAGCTCATTTGAAGACACTGATTGGGCAGTTTGTCTCTCCCCCACATATTAGCCATTCATAAGCAAGTCGCTTCCGGGGGTGAGAAGGAAGGGAATTTTTTTTATTTTAGAAACACACTACATCTAAAATCTCTGACTTTATCCCAAGTGCGAGCCAATCAAACACTGCAAGCGGCTCGCACTGCGCCGAGCACCGAGTGTACCCGAGCAAAGCGATGCACACCCAGCACTTGGATATTTAAAGCACCCGAACTCAGACACAAACAGGTTCGCTCATCTCTACTCATATTCTAAATTCTCTATCAGTACATTTTTTTGTTGAGTGTGGAAGAATCCGGAGTACCTGGAGGAAACCCACACAAACACAGAAAAAAATACAAATTCCTTATACCCAGCACTGCAAGAAAAATTTCTAACACTGAGCTGGTAATTGACAGTACAAGCATCAGCTTTCTCTGCAGATGGTGCTCATGCCAACTTTAGAACTCTAGGTATGATTTTAATAGTAGCTGTATACTCTTGTGCTTAATTAATATTATCATTTTGAGCTGACAGTCTTCATTTGAGGGTGCACTCACACTAGCATATAGCACCGATGATTGCCTCATGCAAGAGAATAGGATGCATACGCAAATGACACTTGGCTCAAACACTGCTGCAACTTTGAGCTGAGTGTCATTCACTGTCCTTCAAATCTCTTGCTTGAGAGAATCAAGCACAGGTGCACTGCAGAGAAGAGAACTTTCTTCATCTTCTTCATTGTCTGTCAGCCTTCATTGGACTGTGTTCGGATGTCATCCGAGTACAGTCCAATGTTTTGCATGAACCCATTGACTTGAATGGGAATAGGTGCACATCGTCCAATATTGCTAACTGCAGCATTTTTTTCTAAGTCAACTAGGGATGAGAAAAAAACACTAGTTGTTATTGCTTCATGGTATACCATTGGGCCGAGGGTTATCTGATAAAACATCTAAAAAAAAAGAGGTGGACAAGGGCTCAATGGGTCTAAACTGTAGGAGATGCATGTGCAGTGTACGAACTGCTCACTTTAGTCAGTTGTGTGATCAAAAACCGGTATTAACACATCACAGCAGCAGCAGGGTCCTCCACCTCATGGATGGTCCTTGGTAACTCCAAAAACAGACCGAAAGATTTTTGTGATCTGCGCTGCTGTCTATAATGACAAACTTCCTATGTGCTTAAAACAATAATTCTTTATTCCTACGCGTTTTGAGATCGTCCTGATCTATTCATCAGGAATGCATACAACAGAGTCATACAACTCTTTCTGTCTGTTTTTGGAGTTATCTGATAAAAACATGAGATAGCACTCATTTGAGTTGTACACTAGATATATGCTAGTTGAGAGTTCCCTTAAGGTAGTGTCACACGTGGCAATGTCGCCGCGGACATCGCCGAAAACTGACGTAAACAGCGATGTCGCGGGCGATATTGCAATGTGCGTCGCGCTGTGTGAACAGCGCGACGCAACTGCAAATTATCGCTGGTCGCAGGTTGACAGGTTTATGAACATGTTCATAAACCTGTCAACCTGTGACCAGCGAATTAGGCTGGGATCGCGCCGTTGACACTTGTTGGCGGCGCGATCCAGCCTATAATCGCAGCGTTCATAGCCATTTTCATCAGCACCAATCTTCAAATAACTTGAGTAGCATTTATTACCTTTACATTCTATAACACTAGATTACTGTGATATTGCTATTACTTGGGCATGTCACGGTGGTAAATCACTTTTCTACTGTGTGGCACTTTTGCCTTGACACTGTACAGTATATCATGTTTGCAGTATATTATCATTATTATTATTATTATTAGCGCCATTTATCCCAGGTGCTTTACATGTGAAGAGGGGCATACATAGACAAGTACAATAAACATGAACAATACAAAACACACACAGATACAGAAGGCAAGGGGACCCCGCCCGCTAGGGTTCACAGTCTACAAGTATATGTACTAAATAGTATTTTTAAAGCAAAACAGTCTGGAAGGGCATTTGTTCAATGTTTGCTACTGGTAGGCAACTTAATTTCTGAAGACCTGAACTTAGGCATTACTTTATAACTTTATATGTAAGTCTGTAAACTGTATGACAATACAACATGTGGTGGGTAGATCCAAAACAAGCACAGACTTAGGCCCCCGTAACACATAATGAGATCGTTAGCAAGATCGTTGTAACGTCACAGGTTTTGTGATGTAACAGCGATCTCGCTAACGATCTCGTTATGTGTGATGCTTAGCAGAGATCATGCCCCTGCTGTGAGATCGCTGATCGTTACAAAGTGCTCTGGGTAGTTTTTAAGTCGTTGGTCTCCCGCTGGTCACACGCATCACTGTGTGTGACAGCGAGAGACCAACAATCAGCGATCTCACAGGCCATGGTACCACAGTGATACCCAGTGTTTATCATGGTTACCAGCGCTAAGCAGGGAGGACATGGTAACTATGATAAACAGCGGGTAACTAGGCAGCGCGCGCTCCTAGATACCTGCTGTTTATTATAGATACTAGTGTCCTCGCCGCTTCCAGCGATGTGTAGGTGGCTCCCTGTCCTGGTCGCTGGTCGCACCAACGATCCCTACAGGATCGTTATTGTTGTCGGGATTGCTGGTGCGTCGTTGTGTGTGACGGGAGCTAAGGGTATGTGCGCACTGGCTGGCGGGTTGGTCGGCGGCGGCGGTGGGCGGACCCGCCAGGAAGCTCCGGAGCCGCCCACCGGCTTCCTGGCGGGTATGTGCGGCGGGTGACGGGCGGGTGCCGGGCGGGTGACCAGCGGGTTAGCGCCGGCGGTTCTGCAGCGGCTGGAAGCAGTACACGATTCTGCTTGCAGCCGCTGCAGAACCGGCCGGTTTATAGAACATGCTCATTCTTTGCTAACCCGCTGGGAACCCAGCGGGTTGGCAACGGATGAGCATGTGTAAACCGCCGGTGTCTGCACACCGGGTGTCGGTTTACATAGGTTTCTATGTTAATCCAAACGCTGGTTTGGATTAACATAAATTTACATGAAATTTATGTAAACCGACCGGCGGTTTACACACCTAATCCGACCATATCCCGGCCAGTGCGCACATACCCTAAGAATTCTTGCATGTGAACAGCAATTCATTTGCATAGTGCTTTACTATTCAGCATAATACCTGATGGAGTTGTTTGCTTTATCAGGATCAGTAGCTGTGATTACCCCAATCACAGAGCCAACATGTGCATCCTCTGACACTTCAATTATCCCACTCAATGGATGGAATTGAGGAGGTTCATCTACATCCAGCACTGACACCTTCACAATTGCTTGATCCCGGAAAGTCCCCAGATCAGAAAAGCGAGGATCCAAAAAGCGATTTTGGGCTTCTAGAACTAATGAGTGCTCCTTCTGGGTCTCAAAATCCAGCTGCTGTAAGACATAGTGAAGAAAACTTGTTGACAGCATGTTGCTATGGCACTGTTTCTCAATGATGATTATGTAAAAAAATAATATATAATTTCAACATGACAACGGTAAATAGATGCAAATATCAATTACTCGCAATCACCTTACTGTCTGCACCCTTATTTAAAATGCTTGATAAATGAATGTGCTCAATATTTCTGCCTCCGTCGGATTCAAGAATATCCTTATTAATGATTGCTTCGTAATTACTTTAAGATAAAAAGACATTTCTCCAGCCCTGGAATTTAAATGATGTTTAGTCTGGAGTCGAAAGGCTCACAGGCTGTGTTGGCCACATCTGAGAAAGCTAATAATTGTAATTGTGCACATGTCAATGTAGCTTACTACATAAATCACCATAATATATTCCACAAATCAACTGAATATTGTTGGTTTCTAAGGAAGAAAACCTGTGGCGCTAATGGGTATTTAAAGTGGGCTCACTGATTTGAGGAATATAATTACAACACAAGCTATTGCTTGGATACCAACCGATTATATGAAAGGATCTTTGTTACAATCTTCACTTTTCTAAGGTTCCTATTTCTATATGTAATATATACACTTGTATGTGTAGGCAAGGGCTTTAAAACTGGGTAGAACTTTTATGTGGTCCTTTTGCAAACACAGCTTTCAGCTTGAAAATGCCTCAAAAACGGACACTGACAGAGTAGAATAAGCCGGAAGCAGATTTACTTGGATTGAGAAAGACGTAGTCTTTACCGTTTCTCAAAATGGTCATGTGCTATTTTAGATAGTATTAAAACAAGCAAGTTTGCAATTATCTTGCTTTTTCTATCTGCTTTTATTCATCTGTTGTGAGAGCTTTTTATCTTACATAGTGTACAGCTGATTTACAAGACCAACCACCAGAGCCTGGCCAAGAATGTGCAGCAGTTAAGGGCCTGTCACACGTGTCAATGTCGCCCGCGATATCGCTCATGCGTCACAAATTATTAATCGCCTGAGCGATGTGGAATTATCGCAGGTAAGATGTCACACGCGTCAATATGACCCAGCGATGCGGTGATGTCGCCATCTTGCGAGCGATTTTATTTAGTCGCTTGTACGATGTCAAAATAGAAAATACGTCGCTGAGTTTAGTGTCACACGCAACGATGCACAAGGTCTACTGAGCGATGAGCGACAGGTTTTACATCTGGCAGTGAAACCTGCGATCGGCGATCAGCGACATGTCGCTGGTTGCATCGCTTGGTCAGACGCTTCAATGTCGCTCCTGCGTCACTTTTACGTCGCTTGAGCGACTGAAAATCCGTGACGTACGAGCGACATTGACAGCGATATCGACGCGTGTGACATACCCTTTACATTCCACACTAAGGATAACTCATTTTGCTCTCTCCAAACAATCGATTTCTATACAGCAGTTAGATGGTCACCATTATCTCCCTCTGAGCTAACGAGCTATTATTGGCACTGCAAAATCCTCCTGTCGCCACCATTAGTAGTTCCCAGGGCAGTTCTCTTAAAGAAGTTGTCTGGTCCTAAAAGAAAACTGTCACAATATACCCCCAAACCAATCACTATCTGTCCCTGCAGCTTCCTAGTGCATCCCTAAGCATCCCTGTCTGACCTAAATGTGTAGTGTAATGGTTGAAAAAAGGCTTTTTATAACTTCTATTTTCCCCCCAGTTAGGAGGCATTGTCTAGAAGTGTGGGCATTCTCTCCGGGTCCATTCTACCCCCTTGCTCCGTAGTTATCATTCCCTGATGGGCATGATAACCTAATTTATAAGCTGTGGGCTCCTTCCTGGTATGACGCCGTGGCACGTCATTTCCAGTCCTGTAAAGTGTGGGGGAGTGATTGGGTATACTTCTTGGCTTCAGAATGCCCACTGCACATGCTCGGAAGCCGGCCAATACACTCAATACACCCACACACTGCATAGGACCGGAAATGATGCACTGCGGAGTCGTACCAGGAAGGAGCCCACAGCTTGAAAATTAGGTTATCATGCCCACTGGGCGGGTGATGTACTTGGAAGCTGCAAGGACAGATAGTGATAGGTTTTGGTGCATAAAGTAGCTGACAGGTTCCCTTTAAGCTAAGTCTGCAGTCTTTCTATGTGACTGCAAACTTGTGAACTCTCACATCGCGTGTACTGCCTGCTGTGAGTATTCTACAGTGTCCATATGCAAACTCTGAGCCACATTCCAACTAGATTGAGTTCGGCCTTGCTTATTACACTTACATTGAGCTCATCTAGTAGGAATGTAGTTTGGAGTATGCATATTGCATACTTGCGGATTGACTGCTCCCAGCACTGGTAAATCTTCACAGCATGCGTGTGTCGATGTGTGGATTTACAAGTCAGCAGTCACATAGCTGAAAATTGGTTCATTCCTTAAATTATTGCTCTCACTTTACCTTAGGGAAGAGTTTTTTTTAAATCCTTGTTACCTTGATAAGCAAATATAATGATGACAATGAAGACTTCAGAAGACTTCAGAACAAGTACTGACATACCTGTGTCACAGTAACAATATAAACTGAGCAGAAAGACGAAGCTACTGAAGTATAACTGTCACTCAGAGTCCTCACTCGAGCTTGCCCCCAGACAAACAAGGAAGGGAAAGGCTGTGCAGCAGTGTGCTGCCGAACACACAAGGTAAGAATAACCCTTTAATTTAGATTTGGAAGTCACACACTTGCCACAGTCTTCTCCACTGTCTCAGGTCACAATACCACTCTTCACATAGGCTGCAGTCTAGACCACGGTCTCAGGCCACACTATATCACCACAAGCAGCCTTAGGATAATTTGTTGATATGGTCAAACATTGCAGTTCATATGGTTTTTATGCTATCTGGAGGGCTATGAGGCTGTATTATGCTATATGGAAGACTATGAGGCTGCATTATATCATATAAAGGGCTATGAGGCTGAATTATACTATATGGATAGCTATGAGGCTGCATTATACTATATGGATGACAATGAGGCTGCATTATATTATATGGATGGCTGTGAGACTGCATTATACTATATAGAGGGCTATGAGGCTGCATTATATCATATGGAGGGCCATGAGACTACATTATATTATATTGATGGTTGTGAGGCTGCATTATACTATATGGAGGGCTATGAATCTGCATTATATTATATGGATATCTATGAGGCTGCATTATATTATATGGGGGCTATGAGACTACATTGTATTATATGGATGGCTGTGAGGCTGCATTATACTATATTGAGAGCTATGAGGATGCATTATACTATGTGGGGGGATATGAGGCTGCATTATACTATGTGGAGGGATATGAGGCTGCATTATTCTATGTGAAAGTATATGAGGCTGCATTGTATTATATAGAGGAATATGAGGCAGCATTATACTATAGTGAGGGATATGAGGCTGTATTATACTATAAGGAGGGATATGAGGCTGCATTATTCTCTTTTGAAGGATATGAGGCTCCATTATGCTATATGGAGGGATAACAGACTGCAATATACTATAATGAAAGACCATATATACAAGAATGGGGGACATATATACCAGGATAAGGGTACATTGTAACCAATATTTAAAGGGAACCTGTCAGCTGCTTTATTCCTCCCCCCCCAGTTGCCACTGTCTGCACCTGCAGTTTCATAGTACTATTCTAACCATCCCTATCTATGCTAATAGTGTAATGTTGAAGGTGAAAAAAAGCGTTTGTACACTTACATTTTCTCATGTAAATGAGGCAGTGTGTAGACACCTTGGAGGACATAGTCACTCTGGCAAGTTGATAGTTAAAATTTCAGTAGAATGTCAGAAGATGCTGCGGGACCTATGTGATGTCACAGCATGTGAATATAATAAGCGGTTCAAAGTCTCCATAGCCCCTAATTATTTTGCTTGCTTAGCTCCGCGCACTATGGTCACATGATTGTTAAATCACACAGGTCCTTTATACAGTGAGGTTTTCAGTGAGTTACCGTAATTATTAACCTGCCTTCACTCACATAAGAAAATGTAAGTGTATAATTGCTCCTTTTCACCCTTAACATTACACTTTTAGCTCAGAGATTATTAGAATAATACTATAAAGCTGCAGGTACTAATAGTGATAGCTGGGGGGGGGGTTACATTTGTACACGGCAACAAAATGAAACAATGTGGCCATGATTTCACTGCAACAAGTGAGTTGCAAGCAATGTCTCCAGAGATATCTCTGTGTGTAACGGTACCTTTATTCAGGATTCCAGATTAATTGATGGTGAGCTGAATACACTTATTTGTTTCCCTTATTTCTCCTACAAATATGTCAGGCTTCAATAATTAATCCACCTAACCACAAGCTCAGGTGTTACCTGTGGCATGGGGAATGGGATTCGTAATGTAAGTCAGGTGCCTTCGGCAGTCCACCCCATGAAGGGGTTAATGAGGAGCTGGGAACAAGATTGTGCAAACAATAGTATCCTGTAAGCAATTGTGTCATGGCACTGTCACGCGCTTAGTTGGCGCTGACCTTGCTGGACGTGCTGTGTTTGTGTTTGTCTTTAAGAGCTGCATGGTTGATAGTTGTGAAGGTCCTTGGCCTCCTGTGTTGTGCTCTAGAACTGCATTCACTATGAGGTTCTGCTGCTGGTTGAGGGGTTAATGTGTTACTCAGCTGGGCTCCCCTCCCCCTGGCCTTTAAGTAGCTTCTCCTTCCACCAGGTGGTGTTGCTGATAGAGTTTCACTCTATGCCTGGAAGCCGTGTTGTGCGGACCTGTGTGTTTGTGTGGCTGAGGTCCTTTCCTTTGGAGTTATTGTATCCCAGTTCAGTGGAGGGAGGTGAGGGGGGAATAGCACAGGGCTGTTGGAGGAGTTTTAAGGAGAGGCAGGAGGCCCGAACCTTCTCACCTTTAGAGATACCTTCAGGATAGGTCCATACAGCAGTTCCCAGACTAGGGTCAAACTAGTCTTTCCTGGTCATCCTGCCCTTAACTGCCATTCCCTCATTAGCATTCTCACTACACGTGACAGGCACTGTAAGAGGCGGTCCCCTAGGCAAAGCAAAGAGGCGTCACTGCATAGTCCGGTGCCATCTTGGCCGTGCAGTATAATGCAGCTACACTCTGCTACACTTTGCTACCATGTGCCTGCAGTACGCAGTGATATTAATTATGGATCTACAGCAAGATATGCCAGCTCTGAAGGTTGTCATCTTCCTCACCATCCCAGGGGTAGAGGGTGCTTCACATCAGAACCAGAGCAGCCCACAAAGGACACATGTCACCTGGAGCTCCACTGTGCTACCTGCATTGGACCTCATATGTAGCAATGTCAGGATCCAGCACTGGGCTTGGATGCCAGAGAACGATCTGAGTAGCTCATAGTCAGGAGGTGGGCCATTCCCAATGCCAGCCAGGAGCAGCAGATATCACATTCAGGAGGATCTTCAGCATGCCTGGCATTATGTCACCTGCAGCTGGTGATGCAGCTGCTGTATCAGCAAATTCAGAATCAGGAGCATGATGAGGAGGCCGACGAGGATTAGAAAGAGTATGAGACAGAAGGCCCTGTTTCCCAGTCTTGTATAGCACCCCCACCTGAGGCGTTCGACTGAGAGAATGCCATGTGGGGACCCCTACCCCTCCAAGAAATATCCAATACTGCATGAACTACCCCATCCTGTCTTTTTTCTTGAGAAGATTTGGCTCGCGGATGCCATCACCTGAGAGTGGTTGCATGGGTCTAAGGCTAATGACTTTGATTACCAATATACCCAAGGCGAGGTGGTGGCATTCATCCTGTAGAGGGGGTTTGGCTTCATGGCCAAAGAAAGTACTGATCATCAGTGCTATGTGAATCGCTACACTCTGCTGCATGACCATCTTCCCAAAAAACTTTGCACAATCTATATTGGGGAGTAGGTCACCTGCATGAAGGTGAGTGGCAGCAAAGGGTGGTTCGCAGTTGGCGTAAGTCTGATTGCCACCACCAACAAACTTTGAAAAGTGGCTGACCAGGAGAAAATGATACATGAAATGGAGGTCTTGCCTCCTTGGTTAGCCAGCCTGTACCCAAACCCACGGATCGATCCTTGATTAAATTTTCATTGATCCTGAAGTGCCTGTCGGTGTTGCCCAAGTTGTTCCCATATCTTCAGAGGGGGTAGTCATCTTCTAATACCTTCATCCTCTTCTCCAGAAGTGGCCATGATAGGGTGCACTGGGAGGGAAGGTGGTGGAGAATGCCCCTGAGGAGAAACCCCTGCAACCCTCAAGACCATCTAACAATGGAGTACCATGAGCAATGTCGACCTCTATCCAGGGCAGCGATAAAAAAGCTGCTAGACAGTTTTTACTCAAATTAAAGTGGACCTCTCTAAAAAGGCATATTTTTGGTTGTAGACCCGTCCCTTAGTTGGCATTTTGTATGAAGAAGGACTTTTACCAGTTGTTTTTGAGTTTTAAAAGAGCGAGGCCTGTTTTATTGTTAATTTTTTTTACTCTTCCCAAGTTTAGTGCTGGTTGCTCTCCCCCCTGCTGAATTAGCGGGACTGCATGCTTTGCACTACAACTCAAAGCCCTTAATGAACTTTGCACCATTGTAATGGAGTCTGCTGATCCCTGTGGGACTTTCCTTGATATATTGTGTATAATGATATGTGTGTTTGAGAGTTATTACAGTCTGTGCTATAGTAAAGTTTTTTATACTTCACTTCTTATGTGCTTATGCGCTGGACTGTTTCTGCAAAGAGGTGCTTTGATACTGCCCAAGAGACTAGCAAACAAGCCAAAGGCCTCTGGTCTAATGATCTGAGGTATGGAAATCCAAGACACTACACACTCTCCTGTAAAACAGGGCTGGCCAAGTGCAGTCCTCAACACCAATAACAATGAATATCATCCTTAGCATTGCACAAGGTGCTGGAAATATCACCTCTGCAGGTGAAGAAATTAGCACCAGTGCAAGGCTAGGAAAATCCTGAAACTTGCACTTTTCAGATGTTGAGCACTCTAGTTGGCCATCCCTGCCCTAGAAGGCTCTTTGCAGGTAGCCAGGGATAAAAAAAAATACTTCAGCTCTTTCACAATTGCGAGTCTCCCTGGACTCTCTTAATCGATCGAGATGTAGAGTGTGGGACCGCTTATCACACTCTCACCAGTGTTTGCGAGCTGCTTTCTGAGAATGTAACCCCACCAAATTGTTGTAAGGCCTCGAGCCGTTTCATTACAACGGTGGCTCTCCATAGACCCTCTTAAGCCCTGTGCCCACAGTGCATTGTTTGATGCTTTTTTTTACGCAGATTTTGAAAACTGCATCAAAATCTGCATGTCTATCCTTAGGCCAGCAAAGTCTATTACAGGTCAGAAGTGTTGTGCCCATGTTGTTTTTTTTTCCTTGTACATGTGGCTCAGATTTCTTTTTTCTGCTCAAAATCTGCACCAAATCTGCAAGGACAGAAAAACATGTTGACACAGAACTTCTTAATTCTCATAGACTTTGCTGACTTTAGGACAGACATGCAGATATTGATGCAGAATCTCAAAATCTGTTTCAAAAGAAACATCAAAACACACTCTGGGAACAGGACCTAAGAGGGTCCAGGTAGAGCTGCAGTTGTGCTGAAAGGGATCAGAGCCTTACTCCAATGCGGTAGGGCTACATTCACAGAAAGCATCCCCCATATGCCGTGAAAGCAGGCTTGCAGGCACTGATGACAGTGTGACAAGGGGTGCCATCACAAACATTACTACAGTTCAGAATTGAGGGGTCACACAGGGGCTATCCCATAAGTTTGAACTCCTCACACACAGCGTCTCTCAATACCAGCAAGATATATCTGCGCAATATCACGGCTCTCACAAGACAGCCAGTGTTATGAGCGTTGCCGCCACTGAGGTTGTCTCAGGTCACACAGCAGAATCCCATGCTGCATGATACCAACTGTATAACCTGAGACAACCCCAGGCAAGTCATGAGGATGTCTGAGGTTCATGTCATGAATGGGCCCGGAAGCATGGTGACAGCGGCGCTGAAGCTTGCTAAGTAATAGTGTCGGAAAATAATGTCTGTGCCAAAATAGTGAAGCACCACTGTAAAATGGGTTGAGCGGTGTTTGGCAGCTTTTAGTCCCTTTGATGGCGGTTTCTAGGCCCTTGATTTTGCCTCCCATTGATTTGAATGAAGTTCAGAATTCCGGTAAACATATGCCCGTTTGGCAAACCGAACCGAACCCGAACTTCAATAGGTTTGCTCATCTCTTATTATATTACTCTGTAATCATTATGTAATCATAATGTACATGCAACGGCATGTAGAACTGGAAAAGGACTTGGGTATTCTGATTATAAGTAAGATGAGCAGCAGTGCTCAAATTGGTACAGAGGTGGGCACCTAGATTATTTAATGGATTGGAGTGTCTTTCCTATATTGAGAGATTAGAAAAATTAGGCTTAGAAAAAAGATGCCTCTAAGGAGAGCTCATCTCACTTACATGTATAAATATATGTGTGATCAATACAAAGCGCTGGCTCATAATTTATTCCTTCCAAAGACAGTACTAAGGACCAGAAGTCATTCATTACATGTGAAGGAAAGGAGATTCTGGCATCTAAATTGGAAAGGGTTATTTACAATAAAAGCAGTCAGGCTGTGGAATGCTTGGCCACAAGAGGTTGTAATAGCAGATAGTATAGCAGCATTTATAAAAGAGGTGGATGCGTTTCTCATGACCAATGGCATTGTAGGTTATAATAACCTACAGATAGAGACGGTATATGCAGTGGAGAAGGGAAGAATTTGATGGACCTGTGTCATTTTTCAACCTTTATAACTATGTACTGTATTTTTTAGACTATAGAGTACACAAGAATATAAGACGCACCCAGGTCTTAAAGGGGGAAAATAGAAAAAAATTTCAAGCCAGAAAATGTGGTCATCAGGGGCGTAACTACCACAGGTGCAGGGGGTGCGATCGCACTCGGGCCCTGCAGCTAGGGGGCCCAAAAGTCACTTTGGCCTATAGAAAAGACTAATACTATTAAATATTTGCAATAATTGGGGCCCCATTGGAGCTTTTGCATCTGGGCCCCTGAGCCTGAAATTACGCCACTGGTGGTCATGATACACTGTTATGGGGGAGAGTGCTGCTGATATTGTTATGGGGGTAATATCCCCACATTCTGTAAAAAAATGTCCCCCTGAGTCCCTTTCAGGTGTATGTGGCCCCACCCTGATATAAAATCCAGTTCTAATGTATATGTCCTCCATCCTGGTATATGGCCCCTATCCTGGTATATATAGGCTCCATCATGTTATATAAGTCCCAATCCTGGAATATAGCCTCCATCTTGGAATATGGCTCCCCTTTTGGTATATAAGGACCCCATACTGGAATATGGTCTCTATCCTGGTATATGTGGCCGCCATGCTGATATGGTTTGTGTGCTATTAAATAACCAAGAAAGCAGGGTGTCGGCAGCAGCAATCATATCAGCACCGCACTCGTGCTGACCTCAATAACAATATTGCTAAGGAAATATATGTAAGGATGAGACACTTAACATAAAGATGGCCATTTCTATAGCCGCCCACTAGCCATGTCGAGGTGTGTCTCCTTACTGGGTACCTACACTGAGACAATATTGCAATTCTATAAATACACAATAAGATTTTTAAAATGCAATTCATTTTTTGTACAAAAAACACACATACATAATAATTATTTTGGTGAAGGAATACTAAAAATTTCCTTAGCAATACTGCAATTCTATATTCCTATATTCATGGTATGCATGTCTTAGTATTTCAGAGTGCAGCTGCTTTTTTGTTTGTTGTGTTATATTCAGTTATGCACCTGTTCACATTGCATGTTAGAGAGTAATGCCAATTAGTGACACCATTTTTTGAGATCCATACCGTTTTTTATTTTTCTAAGATGTGCTTGATGTGAGTCAAGGTTGAAGATGCTGCAGGTCATAATAGCTTGTTTAAGCATTCCAGGCTGCACGCAGTAGCAATAGTAACATGCAGCCTGGTATTGTTATCTTGAAATCGGCTCCCAGGACACTTTCAGGTTTCCTTGTGAAGGCTTCTTAACAGCATTACCTATGTGGTGAACAGGCCAATCTCTGGCTATCGTCACTGAACATAGCAATGGAGGCTGGAATGGATGCCTATCTTTCTCTGCACCATGATAGCCTTTGAGCGCCAGTTGCCCGAGCCACTACTTACCTAGCGCTTTATTTATTTCCCCCACTTTACTATGGCAATCTGTCTGGTGGTGGCATAAGATCAATGGAACGCCTGTAGCTGGTTGTCTGGTTAGTGGCCAATGTTATGTAGATGCCTTATGATGGTTCGTGTATACACTGCTTGATGCCTTAGGCTAGGTATGTGAAGTCTGTTTTCATTGCAGTACAGAACTGATCACTAGGCACCATTCTTC
The DNA here is from genome assembly GCA_033576535.1 of Allobates femoralis. Classification (NCBI taxonomy): domain Eukaryota; kingdom Metazoa; phylum Chordata; class Amphibia; order Anura; family Aromobatidae; genus Allobates; species Allobates femoralis. The sequence goes on along the minus strand of JARQOC010000006.1, from coordinate 303,531,299 downwards.
CATTCTGTTTAGACCACATGGGCAACACCATGAAGAGCCCTTCATGAGGGAACATCACACAGGTCCCACTGTCGAGTTTATGGTGTAGGGTGGCCAAATATACAGTATCTGGACCATTCTAGTCTTCATTGCAGGTATATTAACAGTTTGGTGTGGCATTAATTTGGTTGTGGAACCTCTGGTACGGCCAATATTCCGAAGTTTCTCAGGTGACATTTTTCAACACAACGACACAAGACAGCATGTTGCTTGTGCTACCATGAGTAGCCTGTGTAGCTACAATGTGATACCATGTCCTGCAGCATTTCAAGACTTGTCTTTCAATAAGCACATCTGGGATGTTATTGGTCGCCAACTGCAAAGGGCAGGGCTGGCTCCAGATATTTGTGGGCCCCGGGCAAAGAGTCTCCATGAGCCCCTTTAACACTCTGTCCGCGCTGTTGCACATCCGCACCATGAGCTGCATCCCAGGATTAGACAGCTGAAAATAAGGAAACATTTCTTCCTATTAATTAAAGCTTCCCTGGCAGTGTAAAAGGGTGGGATCATTACTACTAATTTTAATATACCAGGGTAGAATACGGAGGCAATAAATCTATAGGTAGTGTCTTTCTGAAAACTATATTGGACACTCGCAGCTCTGCTACATGCCCATAGACTTAGATGGCTCTGCTACATACACATGTAGACACACAGCTCTGCGATTTGCCCACTACAAACACACAGCATTGCTATATGCACACATGACACACACAGCTCTGCCATATGAACACCAGACTCACATCTCTGCAACTTGCACACTACACACACACAGCTCTGCTACATGCCCAATACATCCACACTACACACAGGTCTGCTACATGAACATACAGATACACACGCACACCTTAGCTACATGCCCAATACGTGCACAATACACACACAGCTCTGCTGCATGAACATACAGATACACACAGCTCTGCTACATGCCTAATACATGCACACTGCACACAGAGCTTTGCTACATTCACACTACACACACAGCTCTACTACATGAACATACAGATACACACACACACACACAGCTTTGCTACATGCCCAATACATGCACACTACACACACAGCTCTGCTACATGAACATACAGATACAGACACACAGCTCTGCTACATGCCCATTACATGCACACTACACATAGACCTCTGCTACATGAACGTACAGATACACACAAACAGCGCTGCTACATGCCTAATACATGCACAACAGGCACACACAATTCTGCTAGACTCACACTACACACACAGCTCTGCTTCATGAACCTGCAGATACACACACAGCTCTGCTTACATGCACATCCAGACACACACAGCTCTGCTATATGGACACTTCATGTACATACACAGATACACACACATCTCTGCTACATGCCCAATACATTCACATACAAACACACACAGCTCAAATGCATATACACACACAGCTCTTCTACATGGACAATACATGCACATAATAACTCACACACACATATTCACAGCTCTTCTACATGGACAGCATATGCACATACAGATACACACACATACATACATACACACATACTCTATATATTACCACATAGGTGCAGAGCAGGAGAGGAGCCACTGGGAGCTGCAGAAGACTGCAGAACACGAGCAGCATCAGTACCTTCAAGGGCCTTAATTTCAGTTATATGGTCAGTCACATGACTGGAAGGTCCTTCATCCTCCATGTAGCTCCTGGTAAGCTTCTTCTCCTGCTATGTACCGATCATCTAGATCAGTGCACAGCAGGATAGAAAGAGAGGGAGAAAGGACAGCTGTGTATGAGTGGAGCACCTCACTGCTTCACTCACAGACAGCGAGTGGGCACTCTCACCTCCTCAGGGCCCCAGCACCTGTCCGGGTGTGCCGGGCCTGACAAAGGGGATGATTTTTGTGTCCAAGTGTATTCAGTGTTGCATTACATTCCTCAATCAACCAATAATAACTTTATTAATACAAAGCCAAGGTTTCAAGTGTACGCATTTTTCCATGGGGCACTTGTACTTGATATTGAATGAGTTGAAATGCTTTTTACCATCCCTTGATCTCTGTTATTCCACAAGCTTTCCTTCTTGGTGTAACAATATTAATGTTGAGGAGTGTATTTTCCTTAACTCATAATATTTTTTAAAACTTTGTTTACTTTTTATATTTTTTTAGTTTCTATAGAGCTTCACAGGTGTACTAAGATGGCAGAAATCAGAGCCTACAGCAGGCCTCAGATTACTAGGGCAACTAATATAGTGATTGCACACTTCCACTGTACATGTACTCCATGCACTGACAAGGAGTTGAACGCTGTCTCCTAGTAGCTTCACTTTTTCAGCAGTCTCAAGTAATAGAAAGGTATACCCTTATATACCATATAGGGCAGTTTATCCTAACCCCATTGTAACAACATAGGCTGTTCACATAAGGTACTAATTTATATTTTTAAAAATCTAGCAGCAGCCACTTATTATAACAACACAATAAACATGAGCATGATACAGTAACTCAGGTTAGCCAATTATGTCACTGATCAAATTTAACAATACAGTACAGGATTTGTCATTTGTAATGGACTTGCACAATACTTTTTGGTTCACTTGTGATCTATTATATACTTACCTTGTGGCATACATCATCCACTTCCGCCATCAGGATGTCCAAACATCCCAGAAATCCATGTGCCTTCAGCCAAGTGATGGGTGTGCAAATATTGTGCCTGCTGGCGGTAATGACCCCTTGCTCACTATCACCAATGGTGATGCAGTGTCTTGCACCCGATGCCGCCCACAACCGCCGATACACGTGTGCAGTTACTCATACAGTTGTGGCCAAAAGTATTGACACCCCTGCAATTCTGTCAGATAATACTCAGTTTCTTCCTGAAAATGATTGCAATCACAAATTCTTTGGTATTATTATCTTCATTTAATTTGTCTTCAATGAAAAAACACAAAAAGAATTGTCCTAAAGCCAAATTGGATATAATTCCATACCAAACATAAAAAAGGGGGTGGATAAAAGTAATGTCACTGTTAGAAAAATCATGTGATGCTTCTCTAATTTGTGTAATTAACAGCACCTGTAACTTACCTGTGGCACCTAACAGGTGTTGGCAATAACTAAATCACACTTGCAGCCAGTTGACATGGATTAAAGTTGACTCAACCTCTGTCCTGTGTCCTTGTGTGTACCACATTGAGCTTCAGGACTTGAGAAACCAAATTGTGAGGAAGCATGAGCAATCTCAAGGCTACAAGTCCATCTCCAAAGACCTGAATGTTCCTGTGTCTACCATGCGCAGTGTCATCAAGAAGTTTAAAGCCCATGGCACTGTGGATAACCTCCCTAGATGTGGATGGAAAAGAAAAATTGTCGAGAGATTTCAACGCAAGATTGTGCGGATGGTGGATAAAGAACCTTGACTAACATCCAAACAAGTTCAAGCTGCCCTGCAGTCCGAGGGTACAACAGTGTCAACCTGTACTACCCGTCGGCGTCTGAATGAAAAGGGACTGTATGGTAGGATACCCAGGAAGACCTCACTTCTTACCCCAAAGACAAAAAAAGGGGGGGGACAAGAGGCGCAATAGTGCCCTTATTACTAGACACTAGGACGTAAAAGTGGTGAAAAATGCAATTCACTCACCTATTCCAGTTGTGTGACCCACAACTGGTTTGAAGGCTCATATATTAGTATCCTGATGGCTGCTGTAGGACTCCCACCGGCTCCACACACGTGGAGATGTACCAAACAATATAGGGAAAGACGGTGTTATCCGGTCCGCGCTGCCAGGTTCATTCACATCAAAGAACACCAATAATCGATGTTAAGATCCAAATCTTCCTTTATTCACCTCCTACGCGTTTCAGTGCCCACCTGGCACCTTCATCAGGGATCACTTCTTACCCCGAGACATAAAAAAGCCAGGCTGGAGTTTGCCAAAACTTTCCTGAGAAAGCCTAAAACGTTTTGGAAGAATGTTCTCTGGTCAGATGAGACAAAAGTAGAGCTTTTTGAGCAAAGGCATCAGCATAGAGTTTACAGGAGAAAAAAAGAGGCATTCAACGAAAAGAACACAGTCATATGGCGGAGGTTCCCTGATGTTTTGAGGTTGCTTTGCTGCCTCTGGCACTGGACTGCTTGACTGTGTGCATGGCATTATGAAGTCTGAAGACTACCAACAAATTTTGCAGCATAATGTAGGGCCCAGTGTGAGAAAGCTGGGTCTCCCTCAGAGGTCATGGGTCTTCCAGCAGGACATTGACCCAAAACACACTTCAAAAAGCACTAGAAAATGGTTTGAGAAAAAGCACTGGAGACTTCTAAGGTGACCAGCAATGAGTCCAGACCTGAATCCCATAGAACACCTGTGGAGAGATCTAAAAATGGCAGTTTGGAGAAGGCACCCTTCAAATATCAGGGACCTGGAGCAGTTTGCCAAAGAAGAATGGTCTAAAATTCCAGCAGAGTATTGTAAGAAACTCATTGATGGTTATCGGAAGCGGTTGATCGCAGTTATTTTGGCTAAAGGTTGTGCAACCAAGTATTAGGCTGAGGGTGCCAATACTTTTGTCTGGCCCATTTTTGGAGTTTTGTATGACATGATCAATGTTTTGCTTCATTCTCTTTTGTGTTTTTTTCATTGAAGACAAATTAAATGAAGATAATAATACCAAAGAATTTGTGATTGCAATAATTTTCAGGAAGAAACTGAGTATTATCTGATAGAATTGCAGGGGTGTCAATACTTTTGGCCACAACTGTATGGCAGCCATCTTTGTACACACAGCTTTGGACTTCCTTGGGTGTACAAAATAGCTGCCGCAAGATGGTCATTCCATATCAAGTGATCCAAATATGAATTTTTTTTTAACCTGACATCTTTAGATTTTTTAAAATCTTTTTTCTACATGAAGTTCAACTTCAGTTAATTATAAATTAAAAGTTTTGAATTTTTTTCTTTATCAGTTAATTTTTTACAGACTTTTAAAGTTTTAAAAAAGCGCAAATTTTGGCCTGACATGGCCTTACATTTTTTATCATATCTCGGGCTAGAATTAAGATAATGAGGTGGGAGAGGCATCATTTTTCTCAGAATGGTACCCGCTTTCATTTGATATGTCACAAGACTATGTTTCTTAATATTTTGTTTTGGAGAAATCAAATTCAAAATTTTGAGGCACAATTGTGAAATAAATGTTAGTTTTAAAATTGTGAAAAAATTGCCGGTGTTGCTTGTGTTCTTGGTTATATTTGTGCAGGGATTCAACTTAGGACCTATCACATTTATATTTTTTTTTAATTTTATGTTTGTATGAGTTTCTTCCTTTTTTCTTTTCAAACTACAACTTATTGAATTCAACATTTCTATGCAACAATAAAGAAATACAAAAAACAAATCCCGTAAGTGCCAGGATAAATACATCTTAATCATCACAACACACTTGCTCAGCATTTTCCACCTGAATGCATTGAACAAACCAAAAGAAAAAAGGTGATCATATCCTCAAGTATGATTGAACAAGATTAAAAAAAACAAGATTTTTAACATCTATTTATACATGTAAATTTGTTTTCTATTATATCACTAAACAGGTCATTTATGAAGTGTTTAATAAGAATAGTACAGTAGTTAAATCCTCGTTCTATAAATATGAACTCAAACAATTAATAGTACATTTTTAAAGTGGCCTTTTTAATCAAATTTGTCCCTTCTAGTGGGTGAAAAAGTAATTTTGTCCATAAGCACTTACTAGCAATGGCCATTTCCTTTTGTGTCAAAGAGCCTGTTATGGAGTTCGGCACCACCTGAGTTAATATCCGATCTTTGTCAACTTTTAAAATGTCTGGTTTTCTTGGATACATAAAGGATGGCGCTGAAGCTCTGTGTTACTTCTTGACTCTGTGGTGGGCCGATGCTTAACATGATTGACAGAGCTGCTGGCCTGTCATCTGCCCTGCATTCACTGTCTACTCCTGTTCATTCTCAGGTTGAGCCCTAACAAAGCTTTCTCCTCTGCCCTCTCCTGCTTCTAAGCTGTAACATAAAATAATACAGTAATATCTAAAAATCATGGATTATTTGGTAAATATAGACTCCACACTTTTAGACCACAAGCTGAATGGATCTGAATTCAAGATTTTCGAATTGACACTATAATAGTTATATTTTTAAATATGATCCTATTGAGATCCCAACTTGAATTTTGGTACAGATGTGGCTAGGAGCATAGCAGGCACATGTGCATTTTTTGGAAATTTTTAAATTAAACATTTATTTCAGAAATGCGTTTTAAATTTTGCGTTTGCGTTCGCATGGGTAAAATATTAACAAAGATACTTTTGTGACATATCTGGTGAAAGCCTGTACAGTTCTGAGTAGAATGGTGTTTATTTTTGTTTCTCTATCTTATCTCTAGCCGGAGTTATGAGGAGAAATGTAAAGGCAGGCAACACCGAAATTCACATTTTTTTTCCAAACTTTGAAACTCAATAAAAAAAAAAAAATTCAAGATTTTTTTCTCTTCACATTTTGCATTCTCTGACATACTATTATCAAATAAAATCTCAAAAGAATTAAAAATATAGAGGTAAAAATCATTGGTTCACTTGATATGGAATGACCCAAGACACAAAAGCACACAGCAGAGATGGGGGGTAGAGAGAGAGCACACAGGATAGAGGACTGGGGTTAGAGAGAGTGCAAATCAGAGGGGGCAGAAAGAGAATGCACAGCAGAGGCAGGGGGCAGAGAGACAGGACACAGCAAAGGGAACTGTGGGGTAGAGAAGCTGCACACAGAAGAGGGGGGATGCAGAGAAAGAGCACACAGCAGAGGGAGAGGGCACAGAGCACATTCAGGGGGCACAGAGAGCCCAGGGTGGAACAGAGACACAGGAGGGCACAGAGATGGCATATTGAGAGCACGCAGAGAACACACAGAAGGGCACAGAGAGGCACAGGGGCACAGATAGTGCAACAGGAGCACAGAGGGTGCACAGAGAGGGCACAGAGGCCACAGAGAATGCACAAATGATTGCACAGGAGGGCAGAGAGAGTGCACAGGGGGAGGGCAGAGAGAGTGCAAAGGGAGAAGGACAGAGAGCACACAGGGAGGGGGGAAGAGAGCACACAGTGAGTAGGCAGAAAGTGCACGGAGGCAGTGTGCATGCAGGGGGCAGGGAGAGAGAGTGCACAGGGGAGCAGTGAAAGCACATGGGGCAGAGAAAGTGCATTGGTCAGAGAGAGAGCACACGGAGTGTCATAGTGAACACACGGGGATGCAAAGAGAGCGCACAGGAGGCAGAGAGATGCATGGGCAGAGAGACTGAATAGGGGCAGAAAGAGCACACAAGGGGGTAGAAAGAGCAGACGGGGTGCAGAGAGCACACAAGGGGGCAGAGAGAGCATATAGGGAGGGCAGAGAGAGCGCATGCGCACTTACTCACATAGCCACCATCTTTGGACACTTGGGTATACTAAGATGGTGGTGTTGTGATGCATTCCACTGCCCCACCGCTTCCACTGCAAAATTACAGTAATTACATGATTACGTCAGAGGCGAATTTGGTGGGAGTTAATAAAGTAGATAATAGGGTGTCAATGTCTATTATGTATTCAGTAAAGGATTTCTCTGTGTGTGTGTGTTTTTTTCTTTTTACTGAAAGTATTGCTAATGGCAGGCTGTCATACTGACGGCTGATATTAGCAAAAGGACTTGACGTCAGCTGCCAAAAAAAGCTGACATGAACCCTTTTATTTCCCAGTATACCACCACTACACGGCAGCTGAAAGAGCAGGGTATCCAACAGTTTTGGCATCTTTCACTGATGTGTCAATTCTGGTGCAGCTGCTGGCTGTGATTTTCAGCTTGAGCCGAGATGCTTGGGCCTCACCACCCTGAGAATTACAGCCCAAAGGTGCCTGGGTTAGCTTGGCTGGCAATAGAAAATACGGCACAGCCTACACCAATTTTTTTTTTTAAATATTTAGTTAAATAATTGAAAAAATAAGGTCTCTCCTGTATTTTTTATTGCCAGCAAAGGTAACACCAGGCAGCAGGGGTTGGCAGCCATTAGCTGCTTGGTTGGCAATTGAAAATACAGCAAAGCCCTGCACATTTTTATCAGGATATTAAACACTCCATTAATTAAAAAAAACAGAAACAGGTTTTTAATGAAAAGTAGATTTATTTACATACATTAGTAGTTAGCAAGGTGGAGAGAGAGACGGAGGAGAGGCGATAAAGGGGAGATGGCTACCACACTCAGCGCCACAGAGCCCGTCCCCATCGTGATGTCACCATCCTCCAGATGCAATAGCATTGAGCCCACATCTAGTAGAGGATAAATAAAATAATCTTACATGTGCTGCTCAGTACATTTTATAATAATGGGTGGCAGGCAGTGGCACAGTGTTACCTTCATAAACAGTCAAGATTCTGTAATTTTACATCCTTCTCTGGCTCTCGAGTGGTGTCAGGAATAGTTGCATACGGTTATTTTATTCTCCTTCTATCTGCCCTCACGTAATTGACCATTGAACTCCTGATTTCAATGTGGCTTGCCTTGACTACTCTTTTGCCACATATTTTGTAGACTGCTTATATCTGAACCTTTGCCTGGATCTCATTATGCATGGTTTTCTGCCTCGCTATCCACTATTGGTGACTAAGTGCTTGTTCTTGACTTCCAGTCATGTGTGACCGGCTACTGATAACTCTATACTCTCTGGGAAGCAGTTTGCTCAGTTAAGGCTCTATTAGACTTTTCCAGAGACTCCATTGGCAATCTCATCTAACTTGACAAGTAAAATACGCTGCACGCAGCACTATTTTTTATGTCATAATGAAGGACACGATGATGAAATCCCACAAATGCCAATATACGTCAATGGCGACATTGCACCTTGGCTGTATGCTTTGTAAAATGGATCGAGCCATTATACACAAAAACTATGAAGCCAGTAAAAAGTGAATAAGTCAACTTCTACTATTTAGCCAAAATTATTTAGGGATTAAACATGGGGGAATACCATGTCAGGGCCAGTAGAATATTAAAGGTGAAAAAAAGAGAGGCTCCTAAAAGTAAAATGTATTGTAGAGATATGGCTCACTTGGTGGCACGGGAGTTGACTTTCAAAATAAAACATTCAGGCTGCTTTATTAATATTGCATAAAGTGAGCCGCATAAACAGAAAAGTAAAAGGCCTTTTTTGCAGGACAACAGAATACACAATAAACAAAACAAAAGGCTACAGTTAGGGATGGGCGAATCTACTCGCTAGGACTTGTTACTCGGCGAGTAGTAAGGGATTCGCAGTACTCGGTACTCTGCGAGTTTCCCAGCGTTTACTCGCACGAGTCCAATGCAAATCAATGGCAAACGCTGACAAAACTAGGATTGCCATTGTCTTGCATTAGACTCGGCTACTGTGCCAGTGATAGCAGGGAAACTCGCAAAGTAACTGCTGTTACTTTGCGAGTCGAGTCCAGCTGTCTTCTCTGTGCAGGCTGCCGCAGCTCCAGGGTCCTAGAGCCCGCCTGCTCACAGAGATGATGTAGCAGTGCTGAGATTGTTCTCAGTCTGCTCATTCCCTGTGCATAGACATCTATATCTATGCACAGGGGATGTAGCAGAGAGGACATCGCGTTTTGGACTGCGTCGGACAGAAGAGGATTTTTTTAATTAAAGATGGAGTCCCTAATGGCTTTTTTTTTTATTTCAAATAATATTTTTTCTCTGTGTTGTGTTTTTTTAACCCTTTATTGGAGATTCTTAGTGGCTGGGTCAAACGTGGCCTGACATTAAGAATCTCGGGCTTAATACCAGCTTGTATAACAAAGCTGGTATTAACCCCTTTATTACCCAGCGTGCCACCGCCACCAGGGCCGCTGAAAGAGCGGGGTTCAGCGCCAGGGGATGGCGCTTCAATGAACGCGCCATCTTCTGGGGCGGCTGCGGGCTGCAATTTGCAGCGGGGAGTGCCCAGAAAGCTTGGGCATCCCTGCGCTGCGGATTCCAGCCCCCAGCTGCTTAGCTGTACCTGGCTAGACATAGAAATTGTGCGGAGCCCCACGCATTTTTTTTTTTATTATTTCATGAAATTCATGAAATAATTAAAAAGAAGGGCTCCCCTATATTCTTGTGTCCGGCCAGGTACAAATAGGCACCTGGGGGTTGGGGGCAGCCCGTCGCTGCCTGCTGGATCCGGCTGGTTCCAGAAATACGGTGAAGCCCACGTGAAATTTTTTTCTGACAAATCCATAAAACAATGTAAATAAAAGGGACTGCATCTTTATTAACCCCTGGACCATGGGCGAGGGGTTAATAAAGATGCAGTCCCTTTTTTAGGATTGTTTTATTGATTTTTCAGAAAAAAAATTACATGGGCTTCGCCGTATTTCTGGAACCAGCTGGATCCAGCAGGCAGCGACGGGCTGCCCCCAACCCCCAGGTGCCTATTTGTACCTGGCCAGACACAAGAATATAGGGGAGCCCTTTTTTTTTATTATTTCATGAATTTCATGAAATAATTTTAAAAAAATGCGTGGGGCTCCGCGCAATTTCTATGTCTAGCCAGGTATAGCTAAGCAGCTGGGGGCTGGAATCCGCAGTGCAGGGATGCCCAAGCTTTCTGGGCACCCCCCGCTGCAAATTGCAGCCCGCAGCCGCCCCAGAAGATGGCGCGTTCATTGAAGCGCCATCCTCTGGCGCTGAACCCCGCTCTTCCAGCGGCCCTGGTGGCGGTGGCACGCTGGGTAATAAAGAGGTTAGGGCCAGCTTTGTATTATCAGCTGGCCCTAAGCCCGAAATTTATGGCGGTCACGCCAATATTAGACATGACCACCATGAATTTCTATTAAATTGTTTTAAAAAAAACACAACACAGAGAAAATTTTTTATTAGAAATAAAAAAAAAAGCCATTAGGGACTCCATCTTTAATTAAAAAAATCCTCTTCCGTCCGACGCAGTCCAAAACGCGATGTCCTCTTTGCTCATCCCTGTGCATAGATATAGATGTCTATGCACAGGGAATGAGCAGACTGAGAACAATCTCAGCTCTGCTACATCAGGCAGCAGGCGGGCTCTAGGACTCTGGAGCTGCGGCAGCCTGCACACAGAGCAGACAGGACTCTTATCTGTGCGAGTTTCCCAGCGATTACTTGCACAGTAAACGAGTCCAATGCAAATCAATGGCAAAACTAGGATTGCTTCAGGCTGAAGCTTCCAAGACACATCTGTGATTTGTAAATCGCACATTACTCGCTATTACTCGCTTCCCCATTCATTAACATTGGACTCGCTAGACTCGCAACGAGTAGCGAGTCCCGGGCTCGGACTCGCTGGAGTCAAGCGATTCCGAGTAATTTAGGATTCGCCCATCACTAGCTACAGTGTTAGTCCAGCACATAAGTCCAAACATGTAGACTTCACACAGGAGGACTTCTTTCCTCCACTTAGAGACAGCTAATGAATCCACATGGTCTCATTATCCCTAGATTGAAAATCTTCAGTCTTCAATGAGACCCGCACCTTATCAACCCTGTGAGTAAATAGTTAAAAAACACATATGCAGAGAAAAATCCTTTACTTGAAATAAAACACACCCAACTCTCGTTTTCCTATTTATTAAGCCAAAACATACCACCTCCCGACGGTAATCCACAGCGATATTTAGTAAAGCTCATGATCCTGGCTTTGCAACATCCAGTGTGATTAGTGTGATCCCAAAAACTGCAGTAATAGGATACTTGTTCCTTCCCTGCAGTCTCTGGATGTAGCAAAGGCAGGATTATGTGCTTCACAGGATATTGCCATGGATTACTGTTGAAGGGTATGTTTAGGGTTAATAAATGGGAAAATAAGGGTTGTCAGTGTGTTATATTTGAAATAAAAGATTTTTCTCTATGTGTGTGTTTTTTAACTATTTATTCACATGATTGATAATGGGTGAGTTTCATAAAATCTGGGCTTTATGATAACTGTCAATTTTCTCAGCTGTCATTAACTCCTGCTATTACCCCTGTTACGTAACAGTTTCTCAGCACGTGACTTGGGGTTGCGCCTGCAAAGGTTAATCTATCTTCTCTCACTCAATCCAGCACTCAACCTCTGTCCTATTCTGAAAGGGAGCATAAATCACACCCCAACACACCGCGCACCACTCTTCACACACGCTGCCACCACTCACAGGATTTGGGCGATGAGTCCCTAAACCAAGACTATCAGACAATCAACAAAATTGCACACTCTCTAGGGCTATGGAATATTTAGAGATTACGAGGTTTAAACTTATTAAAGATTAAAACTTTAATATAAAAAGGTACAGTGCTTACAAGAAGATATCAAAATAGGCATAAAAATTACATATAAATGCAAGAACAGATAAAATAAAAGGGAGAAAACTTACAGAAACCTAAACTTTTGCAACTTGACTTCTGTAGCCCAATGGGGAGGGCGGAAAATGGAGGTGGTTCACAGCGGTGTTTCAGCTGCCCCAAAACCTGCAACAATGAACTCTTGGCTGGTGTAAGTTCTTATAGGGTCTGGTGTGAAGTGTTGTAGAGTTTAACCCTTCTGCTTGGTGTCCATTATCTTTCGTGTAGTGTAGTGGTGTCCATTCCCTTTCATGTAGTGTAGTGGTGTCTATTCCCTTTTGTGTAGTGTAGTGGAGTTCAACCCTTAACTGTTTGGTGTCCAGTCCCTTCCGTGTAGTGTAGTGTAGTGGTGTCCATTCTCTTTTGTGTAGTAGGGATTACTCTTAACTGCCTGTCATCCATTCCCCTCAAATACATATTTTACTACAACCCCAATGCCACCGCACCAGGGCATTGGGAAGAGCCGTGTAAAGTGTCAAGAATTGGCGATTATTATCAATGCACCAATTTCTGGGGCAACTATGGGCTGCTATTATGTAGTTTGGGGGACCTAATAACTATGGGCTGAGAATACCAGTCCGCAGCTGCCTGTTTTTATACCTTGGCTGCCAATCAAAAATAGGGCAAAATCATTGCATTTTTTTTTATATTTATTTAAATAATGGGCTCCCCTGTATTTTTGATTGTCAGCCAAGGTAAAGCCAGACAGCTGGGAATGGCAGTAAGTAGTTGTTCACTTTAGCTGTGCTGAGAATTAAAAATACAGCAAAGCCCTATGTAATTTGTAAAAAATGATTCATTTATTTTTACACCCCTACGATGACAGGTTCATTGTCAATGGCAACGAATCACAAATGCTGGCACAATGGATGAGGGGTACAGCAGCCAATCACAGACTTTGTTACAAAGAGAGGGTGTCTGTGATTGGCTCTTGGAGCCAGTGCAGTGAATAATCAGGAAGTTAATGAGCAGATTGGAAGTACAAGGTAAGTATAATGCTGCTATTTAATCAATGTTTTGCTTATTTTTATAGTCCTCCCACCAAACCCAAACATGAACAGTAACACAGAGGTCCACGCCTGAACACTAGGTTTTTGGTATGGATCCTAAACTTTATAGCTCAGGTTAGTCTTAGTGGTTGTCCACTAAGGAATGGCTGTTTTTTTTGGCTTAGAATTATTTTTTGTCACTGGATATTAACATTTTTGAGATGTTTTGCTTTTACAGGCTTTTTGCTTGCCTGCACATTTAACTTTTATGTAGTCTGTGGTCATAAATCAGCTAAAAAAAAAGACACATACAATAATTCGGAATTCTCCTATTAGACTGTCTGAACAAGCCCTCTTACAGATTCTCAATTACCTAATTATTCAGCCAACAATTGTCAATGCAACGAAGACGCGAGAGATGGAAGACTGGCATTTTTTTTATAAAACCAAATTACAAAAATTAATTTTAGCCAAAAATACATGCATTTAACCCATACATGTACAGCGCAAGTTGACACCGGGTGTATGGAGTGGGCTTACCCATACCCATCAGATAATGGCTATAAGGCTGGAGTCACACTATGGCGGCCGTCACACGGTTCAATTTCTTGAACGATATCGTTTAAGCGATCTGCTTTTGATTGCTTAAGCGATATCGTTTGTGCATCGCTGCGTGCGATCAAGCGATTTTACAATGTAAATCGCTTGATCGTGACATCGCAGATATGAGAGCCGGAGCTCATATCAAGCGATAAACGCTTGTTCAATCTGCTTCATCGTGGTGTGTGACACCACGATGAACGATCTCCCAGCGGCAGAGCCTATGCTGGGAGATGGTATCTATGGTAAACGTCGGGTTACTAAGCGCCGCGCGGCGCCTAGTAACCCGATGTGTACCATAGTTACCAGCGATCTCGCTGCTCCACATCGCTGGTGAGTCTGTCTGTGTGACAGCTCACCAACGATGTGAGCGATATCGTTAGCGATCGCGCGTGCACGTGATCGCTAACAATATCGCTCACGATATTGATGAGTGTGATGGCCACCTATGGGACATGCATAGGGGATATTCACTCGAGTCTTGCATGACTCACCTGGAATGGCCGCTGCCTCTCTGGACAGAAGTGTGGAGCTGCTTTTGTTTCTATGCAGCTGTCGAGCTCCTGTCCATAGAGGTAGTGGCTGTCTCGGGTGAGTCATGAAAGACTTGTGTGGGTATCTCGTAAGCATCTGACATAGTGTATCTCTGGCCTAACACACAATAACAGCGAGTGCGGAGATCCCATTGCGACTGTTAACTGTTAATTGGCACTGTTAAACTTGGACATGGACAGAGATAATTCTATGCATCCATAAGCGCCACTGTGACATTATCATAGGCTGTTACTGTATTGGAAAGACAACTGGGGGCCTGTTAAAGACCTCAGTGCTATCATCAAGGAACTCCTTTAGAACACTGCCTTTAGATTAGTTTCAAGGTAGAGCAAGATTTTTACTGTTTGGAGCTGTTGTATTGCAGTGTATAGTGCAAATGATCATAATCACAGGTTTAAGTCCCCTAAAGGACTAATAAATACAGTAAAAATAAAAAAATATATATAAAACAACACAAAATATCACATTTCCCCCATTAAAAATAAATATAATACACATATGTGGTATTACTGGGTCTACAAACGTCCAATTGATCAAAATATAGAAATAGTTAACCCAACTGGGTGAACAGAAAATAAATCAAAATAGCGTTTTCATTGTTCCCGCAACACTATAGAAAAAAATTCTGTAAGAAACAAACAAAATATCATATCTATCCCAACATGGTATCAATAAAAACATTGTGTTACCCTTCAAACAATAAATCCTCACTTGGCTTCATTGACCGATAAATGAAAAATATATAGGACTTCGAAAATGGCAACTCAACCCAAACGTTTTTACAAATTACATTTTTTTTCACCACTAAAATAATTTTAAAAAAATGGACACATTTGATGTTGCCGTAATAGTTATGATAAGAAGAATAATGTTGTAAAGGTAATTTTTACCGCACAATATTTATCGTGAAAAAATTTCAAGAACAAATTGTGTTTTTTCCACATTTCACCGCACTTTTTCTCATTTTCCAGTACACTATGTGTTAAAATCGTCCAGCAAAAAAGAAGCCCTCAAGTGTCCTTGTGAACTGAAATGCTACAGTTCTTGGAAGAAGGGGAGAAAAAATTAAAGAGAAAAAAACGAAAATTGTCCGTGTTAGTAAGGGCTTAAGAAATAAGAAAAGGTCACCAAAGGTGCAGAACCTACGCAATGAATTTTTTGACACAATGTGTTTTTTTTGCAGCGCATCCAGTCACTAAAGGGAACCTGTCAGGTGGTTTATGCCCCTCCAGCTATCACTGTCTGTATCTGTAGCTTTATAATACTATTCTAATCATCCCTGTCTGAGCTCAGAGTGTAATGTGAAAGGTGAAAGAAAAGCATTTATACACTTACATTTCAGTCCCCACCTTGGAGGAGGGGGACTGTCTGGCAGGATAACAGTTAACTCACTATTAACATGGATGGCTAAAGGACCTGTGTGATGTAACGATCATGTGACCATAGTGGACGGACCTAAGCCAGCAAATGTATTATGTCCTATGAGAACTTAGCTCCACCTATTGTAGTCACATGGTTGTGACATCACATCAGGTCTCCCAACATGTTCTAGCATAGGGCTGAAATGTTAACTATTAACCTGCCAAACAGTCCCCATCCTCCAAGCTGGGGACTGACTGCCTCATTACATAAGGAAATGTAAGTGTATAAATGCTTTTCTTTCACCTTTCACATTACACCATGAGCTCAGACAGGGATGATTAGACTGGTATTATGAAGCTGCAGCTACAGACAGTGATAGCTGGGGAGGCATAAACTAGCTGACATGTTCCCTTTAAAAGGAATCTTTTTGCTACCTCATCTGAGAATAGCATAATGTAGACAAAGATATTCTGAATCCATGTATCACTTAGATTACTGGGCGCTGTGGTTCTGGCACAATCAGAGATTTTAGATTTAGCAATGTAGCAAAGCTGAAAAAGCTGTTCCCGCTCACACCAGGCCTATAGACAGTGAGGTGCTACTCACAAGATGGCGTGGTGCCGGACAACATGCCATAAGATAGCTAGTCACAGCAATGATAATGTTGTAGTGATTAAACACTCTGTTTAAGCAAAAACAGCAGAGGAGCAGACATGTGACACATCATTGAATTGTTTGGTACAACCCCTACCTTATGGTGTCCTCCGATTACATATCAAAACCTGCTGACAGATTCCCTTTAAGAGAGACAAAGTCCATAAGTGCCAATGAAATCCACTTCGTGTAAAAGCACTTTGTGCAAATAGCGCTGTTTCTCCTGCATATTTTGATGTACATTTCTGTCAGTGACGCTCAACAGTTGTAAGACCCAAATTCATTAAAGAGGACCTGTCACCAACCATACATGGTGATCTAATTACAGCACTGAATGCAGCAGACATGACCGCCGCCTCCCTGATGCCAATCATTGTCTCCCTCGCCTGCAGCATAGTACAGAGAGCTTATTGCAGTGCTGGCCGCTTTGCCCTGCCTCCTGCATTGACGTCACCGGTTATATCCGCCCTGCTCCATGGTTAACATGGAGCAGGGCGGGGAAAGGCGGTGATGCCACAGCAGGAGGCTGGCCGCCCTGCCTCCTGCTGTGACATCACCGCTTATACCCGCCCTGCTCCATGTTAACCATGGAGCAGGGCGAGAAAAGACGGTGACATCACTGCAAGAGGCGGGGCAAAGCGGCCAGCACTGCAATAAGCTCTCTGTACTATGCTGCAGGCGAGGGAGACAATGATTGGCATCAGGGAGGTAAGAATAAGCTTTTTATTTTAATGGGGGAAAGCTTGGGGACTGCAAAAGGGTTGTCCTAGTAGTGGACAACCCCTTTACAGATGTGCGTCTTACCTCAGCGCTGCCTTAATGTATACTGTCATACAGGACTCCAATTTTAATGAATCTGTGCTATTTCCTATAAGAAACCCCCAAAAAATAGATGTAATCCAAAAACAAATTAAAACACAATATCTTTATAAATCATATTAAAAATAAGTAGTTATACATAATAACAGGGAATGAGCCCCACACAAATATAAAAACACAATTTAAATACGCTGCTGGGGGGACTCCTGAGTAACAATAATAATAGGAAATAGTGACAACTATATTAAAAGAATATTAGAAATACAGGTGGAAAATAATACCAAACAATAAAGGTTATAATATTATTGACTAATAGTGATTTTATCTCGAGTGGGATATAAAATAATTCTCAAGCTCAGAGATCAGTAACAATTCACAAGCTCAGAGATCAGTAACAATAACACCACCAGTACAAAGACTTAGAATGATAACACAGCTATAGTAGCTAAACAGTAATGAAGTTGTCACCAGTAAATGTAGAGGCCCAGGGTCCCACTTCACTCGACGCGCGTTTCGGACAGAAAAGCTATTATTTTAAGATAGAACATCAATCTGGAAAAATTTGAGTTTCAAAAATCATAAGTCTGATAAGTGAGGTGTCATACCCTTATCAATCACATATTAAAGGGTCCCATCTTTATTTTTCAGAAGAAACCCAGTCCCCAGCTTCCTGGTTATCTGGTGATTAAGAGTTTGGACTAGAAGCATATGGGTCTGAGTCCAGCCAAGTCCAGATGAGTATTTACAAACTCTACAGTAAAGAGCTTTCAAGTACTGCACTCCTAAGGAACTAGCATTCTTTGATTGATTGCAGAAGTGTTAAGTGACCTGGGAAAAGAGAGTACATTATAGGACTAAAAATAGTTTAATAGTTTTTAAGGTTGAAGGTAGACTTTAAGACCACTACTCTTCAACCCATAGCTACAAGTTGATCAAGTTTCAGCAATTGGGGATGTGGACAGCCGGGCTGTTGGGTATTTTGCAAGCTGAGATAGTGAAGCGCTCCACAGGTAGATATATAAAGAAAGAGGCAGCACTCACCAGTATTGTGCAGCAGTGGTCTCTTTAATCCAGCGTGTTTACGGATTCATGACAGGGTGCAGGGAGGTGACCACGAGGACGGACGACGAAGCCGTTTCGCAAAAAATTGCCTCTAGGGTACGGGTTAAAGAGACCACTGCTGCACAATACTGGTGAGTGCTGCCTCTTTCTTTATATATCTATTATTGCTCGTGCTGTGGATTAGCACCACCAGGGGAAGAACCTGCCTATAGGGCAATCCGCCCGGAGCATGACGGTTATATTGCCACTTAGTGCCCTGAAGCCTTACTACTTGATACACCCTCCACAGGTAGAGCTGTAGGCCCCTGGGTTGGGGTGAGTCTAAGAAGGGCAACGGCATGGTAAAAACTTGAGGACACAGCAGGGTGCAGTCTTTTAAGTTTACTCACAGTCGTTACACGGCTCCAGGTGGTTCAGCCTGCAGTGGGGTGCTGTGCTCTGAGAGCCAGGGCTCCAGACAACTCTCAGATTCTTCGGGAACTTTCTACCTGGACCCCCTTCTTGATGTTCCTTTCTTGGCCATCTCCCTGCACTAGATACTGGCCCTCCTTCCCAGCGCCTCACACCCAGTGTCTCAAGCCAGTAACCTCGGGTCTTGTCAGGCAACCTCGTCCTAGTCCCCTGACCCTACGCGGCCACCTTTTCAATGAATGAGTGTGGACTTGGACCGTAGTCACCTTGATCCTTGGTTCACCAGTTAAGTCCTTCATTTACTACACTAGTCTGGGGCTGGTCCCCCTTTCTGCGGCCCAGTCCCTCTGTCAGCTTCAAATCGGGCGCCATGGGTGGATCACTCACTTCCCATGCCCCTGGGACTTCCTCTATCTCTCCTGAGCCCTTTGCTGCTCCTCTGTCAGTTCTGTCTCTCCCTCCGTCTCAGGATGAGCTCCTCCGGCTCCAGTCCCCCAGGACGTCTCTCTCACTCGTCATTTGTCTTTGTGTCATCTCTACAACCCCTCTAATATTCTCCTTACGTCCTACTATGTCAGTCCGTCCTGTACGTCCTACTGTCTGTTCCCACTTTCTGGTGCTCCTTGCCCCACCTCCTCCACCCACATCCCCTACCTGACTCCCCTCCAGCCTGGGATGGGGCCCTCCCTAAACAGGTCCGCCCGAACGCCCGAGCTGGAGTATGCAGTGTTGGATGCGGGTGTGTGGGTGTCAGGTAGTGTCCCTTCCTTACCCGAGAGTGAGATACCACACCTCTAGCAGAGGTGCAGTACTTCTGTGGCGACTGAAGCGTCAGGAGCACCACAAATGCCCTATCAAGGAATCTATTATATATAATCGTAATATATTTTTCAAGAAACGCATCCAGGCCTTCTTAAATTTTAGTAGTAAACTCACTCATTACAACATCATGTGGCAGAGAGTTCCAAAGTCTCACTGCTCTTACAGTAAAGAATCTGTGTCTGTGATTATGATTAAACTTTCTTTCTTCCAGATGTAAAGGATGTTCCATGGTCCCAGTCTTAGGCCTAAGAGTAAAGAGATCATTAGAAAGGTCTCTGTACTGTTCCTTACATATTATACATGATATAGCTACCTCAGCTTGTTTTCAACTAAATAAACCAGGTAATAACCTGTCTTGTAGTATCACCCATCTCTAATAACCATGTGCTCTCTCTCTAGTTCATACAGTTAAAGAACAACCCCAAAAGACCCCGACTTTAATATGTGTCCTACCACACAACATTTGGCAACGTTTGCTAAAAACTGTTGTAGAAGTAAATACATGTTTTAAAGGTAAATTCGGGATGGTGTTACTACTGTCCACCACGTGCAGGTTCGGTTGTTCTCTTCCCTCCTCACTTTCTAGACTGGCCGTCAGAAGGCGGGTAAATTCGTCATGAAAGGGGGCTCCCGCGATTACCCGCCTTTCGTGAGCAGGTCTAATGAGGGAGGGGAGAGGATCACAAGCACAACCTGCCTAAAGCTAGTAACACCATCGTCGGAATTTATAACTTAT
Source organism: Allobates femoralis (assembly GCA_033576535.1). Lineage (NCBI taxonomy): Eukaryota > Metazoa > Chordata > Amphibia > Anura > Aromobatidae > Allobates > Allobates femoralis. The sequence goes on along the minus strand of JARQOC010000006.1, from coordinate 303,510,884 downwards.
AACATTATCTTAGCTTCTACTAACAGTTTTTTTTTAGCAAAGATTGCCCCAAGTGTTGTGGTGTAGGACACATATTAACAGTCCGGGGTCATTGGGTGTGTTCCTTAAGCTTAAAGTTTACATACCCAGCAAATTTTTTGCTTTCTTGGTCATTTTTTCAGAGAATATGAATGATAACACAAAAACCTTTTTCAACTCATGGCTAGTGATTGGGTGAAGCCAATAATTGTCAAACTACTGTGTTTTCTCTTTTTAAATCGTTATGACAAACAAAATATCCAAGTGACCCTGATCAAATGTTCGCACACCCTGATTTTGGCCTGATAACATACACAGTAGTTGCTTTCAATCAGTGTGTTGCATAAAAGCTGAGTGATTTCTGGGTTCCAGCAGACTCTTGGATCTTTCATCCAGCCACTGACGTTTCTAGATTGTGAGTTATGGGGAAAGCAAACAAATTGTCAATGGATCTATGCCAAAAGATAGTTGAACTGTATAACATAGGAAAGGGATGCAAAAAATATCCAAGCAATTGATAATGCCAGTCAGCAGTGTTCAAACTATGAGTAACCAATGGAAAATCAGGGGTTCTGTAAAAAACAAACCACGATCAGGTAGACCAACAAAAATTTCAGCCACAACTGCCAGGCAAATTGTTCAGAATGCAAAGAAAAACCCACAAATAACATCAGCTGAAATACAGGACTCACTGAAAACTAGTGGTGTGGCTGTTTGAAGATGCACAATAAGGAGGCACTTGAAATATGGGCTGCATGGTCGAGTCACCAGAAGAAAGCCATTACTGCACAAATGCCACAAAGTATCTCACCTACAATACACCAAACAGCACAGAGACAAGCCTCCAAACTTCTGGAACAAGGTAATTGGAGTGATGAGACCAAAATTGAACTTTTTGGCCACAACCATAAATGTTACATTTGGAGAAGTGTCAACAAGTTCTATGATGAAAGGAACACCATTCCTACTGTAAAGCATGGAGGTGGATTACTGATGAGGTGGGGATGTGTAAGCTACAAAGACACAGGAATCTTGGTCAAAGTTGAAGGAAAGATGAATGCAGCACGTTATCAGCAAATAATGGGGGCAAATTTGCACTTATCAGTCTGGAAGTTGCGCATGGGACATACTGGGACATTACAACATGACAAGGATCCAAAACACAAGGCCAAGTCGGCCTGTCATTGCCTTACAGCAGAACAAAGTGAAGGATCTGTAGTGGCTATCTCAGTCTCCTGACCTCAATGTCATTGAATCACTCTGGGGAGAACTCAAGTGTGCCGTTCATGCAAGAAAGACCAGGAATTTACAGGAACTGGAGGCTTTTTTTCTAAGAAGAATGGGCAACTTTACCATCAGAAAAATTAAAAAGCCTCATCCACAACTACCACACAAGACATCAAGCTGAAAAAAAGCCAGCAAAACATTTGCTGGGGTATGTAAACTTTTGAGCACAGCTGAGTGTCTTTCTTACACATCGGAGACCAGAAATGTACACAGTATTCTAAGTATGGTTACACTGTTCTTGAGAATCGAAAGTATTTTTAATAAGAGATAAACTAAAAAGTTTTCTTAAAGTAATAGGTTTGTCTGACTTACATAACTTTTTTAATAAGGCAGGAAATGTTATAAAATATAAAGAAGATGTACTCTTTTGGTGGTTTCTGGCTGGACAGCAAGCAATGATCTTCTGGCATCTCACTGCTGACACATGTGACTTGCTATTACTATTTTTAAGGCTCATGTGGTGAGATGCATCCGCTAAGCCAAAGGCCAGTGTGAAGAAGTGTGATGGTACAGAGCGAAGACCTACACAACAGGCTATGCTGAATGGAAAGTAAGTGGAGCAGGACATAATCATAATAGTGTACTCAAACACAGGAGAGAAAAGGAAAAGTTAAGGGGAAGGTCTAAATCAGGATGTATAATCATGTTGAAGAAACCATAGAAGTTTGCAAAGATAATTGTAGTGTAATTTGATCCGTCCCTAAATAATGGTTTGTAATGCTTATCAGAGATTATGGGCTATTAAGCAGATCTGAGGAGAAGTGGATGCATGTTTTATAAATCACAAGAATTTGCAGAGGTAATCTGAAGCAAGTGAATGGTCGCAAAGCCCAAAACTCTTGAGTCAGCTCTCTGATCTTATCCATCATGAGATGTTTCTTGTGTGGCATCTCAGTAATGAGACACCCTTTTATAGGCCATCAGTTGAACCAACTGATATTATTTTTCACTAAATAGCAGGACTGTTTTCTAAGTACACATAGATTTAATCTGGTGTGATGACTTTCCATGGCTTTTTGCACCTCTCTTTCTTCATGTGTTCAATACTATTTTCCCTTTGACATTTTTCAACATTACATATCACTAAATTTATGGACATGTATAGATTAATTTAATTGCCTTTTTGGATCAAATGAGTTGCTACTGAAATCTGGTGAGAAATTAATTTTAACAGCAACTTTAGAAATATGTTTATTTAGAGAATTGGTGATGTGTTCAATATCTTTCACCCACTGTACATGTAACATGGCCAGCAAATATCCCACTCTATTTACATTTTAATTTGCTGTTCCCATTCCTTTTAACTAATACACATATCGCTATAATGACAATGTTACACAGTGTTTTATTTGGTTATATACTATTAACATGACCCATTTTTCATATGGTAGAGTGAACTGTACTCTTCTGTAGAGCACAATGTAGACCACCAGACTATGGATGGTACTAATGAGATCCCTTTGGTGCTTGATAGTCTTCTGCTAGAACTCTAAGGTTATTTTTTCCCTATGTGTTACAAAAAGGCCCCATGGGACCTGACATATCTACCTCCTCTCTTACTTGCTAGAAGACTATAAATCACATGGATCAATACTTAGGAGTTTCCTTTAAATGAAACAGTCCCAAAGTGAAAGCAACCTGATGAGCTGAAGGAATAAACCATTTGTGTCAGGAGATGATGAAGAAGTGTCATCCTTGTTTGTAGCCAGCAGCAACTCTATTTGCAAAGCAGTCTTTCTTTCAGTACTATTGATCAGGTATACATGGCAGCTGTACATGTAATTATTTATAGGACAACAGGTGCATTTCATCTTCTTGCATTGAAGCACCACACCAGTTGTTTAGTTTTTCAGCACTGTAGCAGAGTTTTAAATCTAACGCTTCACCGTTTACCAACACTGCGCAGGTCCAGAAGTCAGAAGTTGTATCAGAAGCTCCCAACGCAGCTCTATGAGAGCCAGAACATGGTCAAAATGAGACTCTCATAGGTATACATTGAGTTATGACCTCCAGCGCGCTCCATTAAAAGGATCCTGTCACCTCCAGAACGCCTCCTTAGGATGGGGTCACACTTGCGTTTTTTTCATGAGTTTTTGAGGACCTGTGTTTTCCAAAAAAACATGTAAAAACGCACCCATAGGCCCCCATGTTAAAAAACGCATGCCCTAATAGCAAAAACGCATGTGTTAATAGCAAAAACGCATGTGTGACAGTACCATACATAGTAACATAGTAACATAGTTTTTAAGGTTGAAGGAAGACTTTAAGTCCATCTAGTTCAACCCATAGCCTAACATGTTGATCCAGAGGAAGGCAAAAAAAACCCCATGTGGCAACACTAATCTCCACATTGGGGGAAAAAATTCCTTCCTGACTCCAGATACGGCAATCAGACTAATTCCCTGGATCAACGCCCTATCAAAGAATCTAGTATGTATAACTGGTAATATTATAGTTTTCAAGAAAGGCATCCAGGCCCCTCTTAAATGTTAGTAGTGACTCACTCATTACAACATCATGTGGCAGAGAGTTCCATAGTCTCACTGCTCTTACAGTAAAGAATCCGCGTCTGTGATTATGATTAAACCTTCTTCCCTCCAGACGTAGAGGATGCCCCCTTGTCCCAGTCTCAGGCCTAAGAGTAAAGAGATCATTAGAAAGGTCTCTGTACTGCCCCCTCATATATTTGTACATTATTATAAGATCACCCCTAAGCCTTCGTTTTTCCAAGCTAAATAACCCCAAGTTTAATAACCTGTCTTGGTATTGCAGACCCCTTAGTCCTCTAATAACTTTTGTCGCTCTTCTCTGGACCCGCTCTAGTTCAGCTATGTCTTTCTTATACACCGGAGACCAGAATTGTACACAGTATTCTAAGTGTGGTCGCACTAGTGACTTGTATAGAGGTAAAATTATGTTCTCCTCATGAGCATCTATGCCTCTTTTAATACATCCCATTATTTTATTTGCCTTTGCAGCAGCTGCCTGACACTGGCCACTAAATGTGAGTTTGTCATCTACCCATACACCCAGGTCTTTTTCAGTGATAGTTTTGCCCAGTGTTTTATAATGAAGCACATAATTATACCCTTTGTTTCCTCTGCCCAAGTGCATGACTTTACATTTATCCCCATTAAAGCGCATTTGCCATTTAGCAGCCCAAGCTTCTAGTTTACATAAATCCTCCTGTAATATAAAATTGTCCTCCTCTGTATTGATTACCCTGCAGAGTTTAGTGTCATCTGCAAATATTGAGATTCTACTCTGTATGCCCCCTACAAGGTCATTAATAAATATATTAAATAGAAGCGGGCCCAACACTGACCCCTGTGGTACCCCACTGTTAACTGTGACCCATTCTGAGTGTGTTCCATTAATAACCACCCTTTGTTTCCTATCACTAAGCCAGTTCTTAACCCACTTACACATATTTTCCCCTATCCCCATTGCCCTCATTTTATGTATCAACCTTTTGTGTGGCACCGTATCAAAAGCTTTTGAAAAGTCCATATACACCACATCCACTGCATTTCCTTGGTCCAGTCCAGAACTTACTTCTTCATAGAAGCTTATTAGATTAGTTTGACAGGAACGGTCCCTCGTAAAACCATGTTGATAATGGGTCATGAGGTTATTTTTGTTCAGATACTCCAGTATAGCATCTCTTAGAAAACCCTCTAGGATTTTACCCACAGTAGAGGTTAAGCTTACTGGCCTATAATTTCCAAGTTCAGTTTTTGTCCCCTTTTTGAATATTGGCACCACATTTGCTATACGCCAGTCCTGTGGTACAGACC